>CM056998.1:185380389-185980389 GCA_029891345.1 Dryococelus australis | reverse complement strand
GGAATCACTTCAGTATTAACTTCTCGTCCTGAGATTTAATTTTAAGTTATAAGATATGGTGGGAATAGGCAGAATCTTAAGTCAGTCCAAGTGCTAGGCATAAATTTAGTCGCAGCTGATCCCAAGCAAATCAGATCTCTCCCTACCTCCCTCCCTCTCTTACACTAAACCTTGACACATGCCACAATGCGGCATAATGTGCTTGCGCTCTCTATGGGCGACTTTGCCTCATCATCAACGAGCAGGCAAGAGCTCGGGGAAAGTCAAGAACAGTGGCAAACTACTTTTCACGTGCCCACTGAAGGACTCCACGCGTTGGACAGCTTCAGACACGGAATTAATTAACGTGTTAATTATGAATGGTACTGCCCGCCCAGATGCCGGCATGTGAGCGCCACCCCTTTTAATAAATATTGTTTTATTTGACGGACCACTACACTGAAATTATCTAATAAGGAAGTTCCAACGGCACCCCAGGAGTGCAGCACCTCTGCTGCCCTGTGACGTCACACCCGCCAGCCTCGGGCCGAGGTGGATAAATTTGTCATTGTCTTGAGGAAGGGTATAAGAATTGAGCGGCGCCGCAGCAACCCTGATAAACCAACCCCTGTGATGAAAAGCTATGCTACCCCACACCCCCGGAAGATCGCTGATACAAGGTTTTTCGACTATATAAGGAGCCACAAGCACGCCTCTAGCCAGAGACACCGGGCTCACCAGCCGCATTAGTCAGCGAGCACTCCCTGGCCCGCAAATACCTCTCTCTTCTCTCCTACAGCTTGCAATGGCTCCAGTCTTTCCAGCAGCTTGCAGAAGGCTCTACCACTTCCTGCAACAGAAGACTGCACGTCTACTCCAGAGGTAACCAGACACCCCATACTCTACAACCCCTTTACCCCAGTCAAATTCCTTGACTCCACGGTAGCAGGTCGCAGCGACATATTACCCTTAGGGACAAATCCCCGAGAGGAATGCTGTAAAGAGCATAATTTTTAATTAGTCTTTTAATTTGTTTATTATTTTTACCAGGCTAACCTTAGCCTGTATTTAATTTTTGTAATTTAACCATCCTTAGCCAACTTGTATTATCCAACCAGGACTTCCCAATTTCATAATTCGTAATAATAAGTATCACGTTTATTTTAAAATCTTTAACTACCATAATTTAAACTATAGTTCCTGCTTCACATGTGTTATTATTATTCTAACAGGGAAAGATTGTTGCATCAAAACACAGCTGAGAATTAGTCGTGAGGTGTGCCGAACTCCACAGGAGATGGGGCTTGAAGAAGGCTTCGAGTCTGAAAGGACATACCACTGCTCCTGGGTTTTCAGTGCTCCCTCGCCTACCCTCGGTGGCTTCCTAATACCCGACTGCACATCTCTCAGTCAGTGCCTTGGGTGTGACTTCATAAGACACCCCCAGGACTGCACATCTGCGGAAAGGTCAGAAGGCTGGTCTAGATGCGAGGAAAAAAGGGTGATATTCAGAGCCGCAACAGACGCAAAGAGTGACGAGCTTGACAGACGTTGGCTCACTCACAGGTGAACACAGAGATTGAGTGTGAGGACATGCCCCAATCCGAGAAGCCAGAGTTTAGACCTCAGACCATTTCGCCATTTATATCACTTGCCCACGAGTCAGAACTCAATGTCTATTTAGGTGCGTGTTGGCCGTGGCTCGAACCAGATCCCGACAGTCGCCCCCAGCCGGGGACTCCGCCCACAGTAGCCATAAACCCACCTAAGGTCAATCAGGGGAAAGATATACAGAATACGTGCACTCTCCACTTGGTTTCCAGTAACATAGTCAGGGTTCAATTTCCTCCGAAGGTCATTCCAAAGCCTCGAATAGGACCTTCTCCCGTGAACAATATATCCCACGCCGGCCTACATGGCCATTGCGGATAGCACCCATTCCTCTGGCAGGATCATCCCTCTCCAAGATTCTCACTGATTAATTCACCTCCCAACTCATACCACGGGATAGCTGGCATCCCGCATCTTGGCAGCTCTTGTAGTGAGGAAGATTGTTTGCCCCGGCCGGGAAACGATTGCGGTTCAACTCACACTGGGGTTTGATTCCCCTCCCCTTAAGTAGCCCCCCGTAGAACCTACCACAACCCACCGGGCTAGAGAAGCAACTAAAATGCCGCTGTAGCATCCCATCCTGAACATGGGGGAAGGGGGGGCAGTCAGCGCTCTAACCACTTACTTAAGAGTAAGAACGCACGTCAACCTCATCACCAAACCCTTATTTTTTATTATTATTAAGGTTTTAGAAACTCAAAGAGCCCCCTAAGGAATCACCATATTTAAAACATTTATTAAACTTGGACTGTTTTGCGATACATTTTTGTATGCAGGTAGCATTCTTTAACAAACAACAGTTTGATTTTATAAGTCGCACCAGTGAAAACTAAAAAATGTTATTAGTCCCTCATTCAACGTTATGTGTATATTACTTATAAATGTTGATAATTTTATCTAAGTAGTCTCTATTTTATAACATCTTATCAAAGTGTCTTTAAGTAACAGAAAAATTATTACAAAAATTTCTCAGCACACAAAAAAATGGAACATTTGACACCCGGGCCATTTTACTTAAATCTGCTGAACAAAACAAGTTAATTTTTAACTGTAGTGGGTGTAAAACTGTGAGTACATTTAAAGCCCTAAACAGGCTCTTCACTGATTTCCATGACTGGGATACTGACACGAAAATATCTGGCATTGTGTTTCTGTTCCTGTGCAACAAGGAGGGATTCACTGCCACAAGCTTTATTCTGTTATTTCTTAACCCTCACAAAATGTGAACACAAATAAAATACTTACCATCCTCTGCAGCTGGCTAGTTTGGAGGCGACCTCTTTCACCCAAATTCGAGCGCCACACAATATCCAGTTTGCCAACATTAGTGGCCCCACTGAGCAGTTTCAAGTCTGAGGTAAGGCTTGGCTGAGGCGCTAAGCAATACAGGAACTGACGACTGGCTTGCGGCTGCACCACATTTACATGGCCAAACACAGACTCATTGGCTGTTGTCATGTTCAGAGAAGTCACTGCACAAATGCCATCCATGTATAATAACTATGAAGTTTGCCAAGAAATTACAACAAATAACACTTTCTATAATGGTACACATCTTTGAATAAAAATCTGAACATTAACCGGCCTGGTCAACATGGTAGAGTGGTTTAGTACGGACTACTATAGTGTAGACCTTCAACCTAACACTGAACACTTACCCCGCACCTGTTCCATGCCAGAATCAAAACGTAGGAATAATGATGTAACTACTCATTTAAATAGATTACGACCCTAAAAACTTGATATTAATAAGTTTAATTGTAGAAAAGTTGAAAAATGATTTTGTAAAATTGCTAATGTAATTTATTTCGCAAGCCATCTAGGACCTAGCTACAGACCACAGTTTGAAAGTCACTCATTTAACTGCTTCCTCACATGGTAAATGTAGTAGTAACGCTGTAAATAATAGTGATTAAAAATATTTAAATATATGAATTTTTGCACCACTTGATTTAAAACTTTCTTTCATTTTCACACCTACTTTATTTTGTCCTGGTAACTCTTTTTACAGCATGAATTTCACTCTTTTTTACAATCTCCTGCATTTGTAACAATTTTTCCCGGTGCCTTGGAAAGTATACAAAAAGGTTTACACTGTATTATGTATCTATTCTGTCATTCCACAAACTGGCGGGAAAAAAAAAGGGGGGGGGGGGGAAAGAAGTGTGCAAAACACTTACAGAATAACTGTTACAAATTTAGATTCCTCCAAACATATTACTACAAAATATTTTCATTTGAGTAACTGAATTGCAACCCAGGAGTGTTATTCACTCATGTGGTTCATGCAATGATGCAGTGCTATGATCTGGTAGATCAGAGTAGCAGTTGATTGTTATTATTAGTTTTCGAACTTATTCCCCCACCAAGTGGTTGGAGTTGGAGGTGTGGGTGTGTGTGTGTGTAAACACATGCATGTGTGTTGTAGCTGGCTGAACCCTCCCTTAGCTAACGCCCGTGCGTGAATCCTGCTTTACACAAAGCGGGAAAGCTGGACACAAGGGATTGCGTCACACAGGAATTATAAACAGTTGGCGAGTCCCCAAACAAACAAGAATATAGGGCAGCGCAAGGCTCGTTGCGGGGCCAGACATCTGTTAGAAACGCGAGGGCGCTGTCTGGACGTCAGCCAGTGGCAGACTTCAAGAACGACAACAAGAGGGATGTGCCGAACCGTCGTTGTGATACGTCGAGGGATGCAGCTTTCGGCACTGTACAAGGTGAATTAGTTCCAGGGAAACATCGGAAGGACATTAAGTAGATAATTAACAGAGTGGCCTTGCATCACAGTTATTATTAATATAAAGTAATTGCTCTCACGTTTGAACTTAATAATTTATATTGTAAAGTGTTGTTCACTTGTGAGTATTACAGAGTTATATAAAGGAGGTTTAAAGAGCTCCCCGTCTTTGATATTCTGCAAGCACCAGTCACCTTAAAGGCTCTTTTAACCAGGCGAAGTCGCCTGCAGTACCTCAGTACCATAGTTTATTTTGGCTGGAATTTGAATCCAGTACACTGGTGGAGACGCCGAACCCTTCCCCCCTCTGCACCAAGCAAGTTACGGAAAGAAGTAACTATCAGACAGATTCAGTAGTAGAAAATGTGAGAACATGAAGGAGAAAACTACCTTGCACCGTCTGCAATAGACAGCCCCGCACGCCCGTGCATAAATTTAATTATAAAAATTAATTGCAGTCACAGGTAGGGAATTTTCAGTATCACGCTAAAGGAATTCAGGTGTCTAGAAATTAAATTTTGAAACCCCTGTGTGCGACGGGCAAGTAGCAATAGTAATTGCGCACGACAATTCATTCCAACTATATTAATTAGTAGGTTGACAGTAATAGCCTTTAAGTGCACCATATGTTAGGTTCGCGTGCAAACAGGTGACGGCACAGCTATGTCAGCGCATTACTACTTTTAATTAATTTTTATGTAAACAAAGGTGCAAATTATTGCATGTATAGTGCAATTACGTATTATTTTAACATATGTAATTCTTAGACTTTTGTATACATTGAATAGTTTTAAATCTTGTAATTTCAATTTTCAAAAAAACTGTCTTGTCATATTGTACCCACACTATAATTACTGATCTCTATGCATTTACATGTAAGGCCACTCATTTTCTTGTGCTAGTCACAATGTTGTTACATAAATTATGTTATTGGATTTACACCTTTCATTATAGAGTTGCTTCGTATTGAGTCTATTTTGCACACACCAGTATTATATATATATATATATATATATATACGTTAGTCTTATTAATTTATTATATATATATATTTTTTTTATGTGCTCATTATGATACACTCACTCGTTTATAAATATATACGTTTCATATAAAAGTGTATGTTATGTTTAACTACTATTCTTTTCAGATGATATTACCACATCACGTCTAACTAACATTTTCTCACTACCTTAAATGTGTCTTGTTTTATAAATAATACCTAATGCTCCAGGAGAATTTTTTCTTGAACTTTCAAACTACTAAAGATAAACAACTTTAATGTAAATTTTGTGGAATTCCTTAATCACCCTTTCTAATGGGTTTATAACATTTTTTAATGCTTTTACTCATATTGCCACTTAAGTAGGTAGGAGTTCACGACCGCAATTTGTTTGCGTTGCAGCGTCTACCTCGAGGAAGGTTGTGCATCCCTCACAATATTAGCCAAGTACACGGCAGAGCAACTCATGCAACTGCAGGCTGCCGCCATTAACACAACCGGCAGGCCTCACACAGAATCTCTAATGCTTTTAAACGCAAGAATGAAAGCAAGGCAGCTGCCTAACCCTATTCCCTTATTTCGTCACCTCTTCCTCCATTTACTTCCCCACTTCATTGAAGAGGGCTTCAACCCCGCCATTTTCCTGCTGCCTGGAAACAGACAATCACCTTCACGTCAACAATACTGTACCACAACATCGAGGATCAGTTCCCAAGCTGGGAACCAGCTCTTCTTGAAGCACGAGGGTAATGTAAAGGGCTGAACCTGCCCTTATCTAACGCCCGTGTGTGAACCCTGCATTATACAAAGCGGGAAAGCAGGACAACAGGGATTGCATCAAGAGGGAATTATAAACAGTTGGCGAGTCCCCAAACGAACAAGAATATAGGGCAGCGCGAGGCTCGTTGCGAGGCCAGCCATCTGTTAGAAGCGTGAGGCACTGTCTGGACGTCAGCCAGTGGCTGACTTCAAGAACGACAACAACAGAGGTGTGCCGAACCGCCACTGCAATACGTCGAGGGACGCAGCCTTTGGCATTGTACAAGGAAGGACATTAAGTAGATAATTAACTGAGTGGCCTTGCATCACAGTTATTATTAATATAAAGTAATTGCTCTCACGTTTGAACTTAATAATTTATATTGTATAAAGTGTTGTTCACTTGTGAGTATTACAGAGTTATATAAAGGAGGTTTAAAGAGATCACTGTCTTTGATATTCTGCCAGCCCCAGTCACCTTAAAGGCTCTTTTAAACCAGGTGGAGTCGCCTGCAGTACCTTAGTACCGTATTTTACTTTGGCTGGAATTTGAATCCAGTACAGTGCGCATGCTTGTGTGAACACACGTGTACACAAACAAAAGACATTAGCAATGGGAACTGACCTACAAGTGGAGGTATTTAGCAATGGGCAATGGCCTACGAGTGGAGGTATTTCATTATGGCGGGTGATGCCATATGAGGACACTAAAGCAGTCAATCAGGTTTTAAACAACATGTAATGTTAGTCTCTCAAGAGCATGTAATAAGATGCTTGTGTCTTACACTGGATAGTGTTGAAGTACAACTGGATACCAGATACATAATTGTCTAAATTATATATCCCAACAATTAAAATTAATTTTAATAGTATGGGCGAAGGTGCTCCAAGCAAGAAGGTGAGGTGAAACTTGTCAAGATTTAAGAAGCCATGAATGATGTCTATAACATGCTCTAGACTCGCTAAAGCCGTGTCCCCCTTCCAAGAAGTGCTTTAAGCTGTATACACCACGGCCCTCTCCCTCCTTGTGATGCCCAGGGATTGGCACACGGGTCGGTTGCTGCAACCTGCTAGATGGCAACCCACATCACACCCCGGCATGCTTCCACCTCTCCAGTGCTGGCCGCAGAGGGGAATGCAGCCCAGTGCTTGGCAGCCTTCGCCGCTCTCTTTCCGCTTCTCCCTGTGTTCGCCCCACCCCCCACCCATGTTGGCCCTGTATTTCGCCAGCTGTCCTTATATTGCAGCTGACTCACGCAGCTCTTGTACAGGACATCATTCAGTATACACGTGCACCAAAGACTTCAATATCTGCTTAGCTATATTTGGTATAACTGTTCTAAATAGAAAATTACTATTCTTTGCACTCTAGTCAAAGGAACAACAGTGTGAGGTTACCTTCGTCCCACGCGCAACCACATCTTCTAAGTCTGTCCCACACATTTTGTTGGCAACCTAAATTCGGCACTTCCAGCAACAATCACGTTACAGGCTGGATATGTGTGTTATATTGTAAAGACAACAAACAGAGCTGGCTGCTTTTGTCACAGTCAGACTGCTTTACTTCTCAACCTGTTTCCTGCTATCTCCCTCTTCGACCTAGTGCTCCGCCAACCCTCTTCCAGGAATGGGCACATGCTGTTCCCCCCCCTCTATCACACTTCCATAAGGTGTTTAGTCAAAGGTCTTATGGTGTCATCCTACCTTGCACCGTAACACAGGAGTGGCATATTTGTACAATTAATGACTCATGAAATTTGTCACATTTTGTTTCTGGAATATAGGTAAAATTTAGCCAAGAATTTATGGAAATTCTAAGTTATTTTTGTACAGGAAAGAACAAACCCTCAAAATGACAAGTCTCATTAAAGTTGATAAAACCATTTCACATTCTATAATAAATTAAATAGTGCTCCACAGTTTTGTATGTAATGCTTTACACTTAGCTATAAGATCTAATTGTTAGTGCCTTACATGAAACAGATGCCAAAGTTGAAAATGCAAGTTTTTAAATTATAGCTATTCTTGATTTGTTTATGATGTATTCTGATACATATTAAAGCACCATGGGCAATGTCATTTATCACTCTAGCTTACACCCCAGCTGTGACCTCCCGTTATCAAGCTCTGTTAGATGTACATATCACTAAACCAACTTAATGCAAGAAGAAAAGTGGCCTACGGTACTATTGCTACCAGCTATATGCCAACTACCTGCATTACATCACCGCTCTGAGCTTGGATCCGAGGTGGTCTACCACCCCTACGGCCGCTGGCATGAGCGAATGAAATTACAACTGTCTGCTTTATAACACTTTCATGAACAGCAAAAGTTATGTCTCTTCCTATCTGTACCTGGCTCCTTACTGGACTGGCCTGGTCTTGGTGCATATCCTTGTTGCTGCCGCTCTCATCGCCACCGGTACCACGGATTTAAGGGAAGTCATCCCCTTTCCCACTTGAAACCAGCAAGTTGGTATGGGTGGGGTATGGGAAGAGGTACCTTCAGGAGTTCCTTCCAAAGGAAACCTAGAGAGATATGTGGGATATCCCACGACAGGAGTCATGAGGTCCCAGAATGGTTCGTTGTGGGCTGTCAAGGCCTAAATGGTCTGCCTATACCTCAAGGCCCAACATCTTGGAGAGATGGCTGACTTGTTGGGTTCCTGTGGGAGAGCAGGTTCAAAACTCTGCTTCCTCAAGGTTCTAGTATGTCCTCGTGAGGGCTACCAGGTAAGTGGCTAGGTTGTCCGATTTGTTTGTGGTTGGAGGTCGGGGAGTTGCTTCCGTGGCTGGGGATCAGGTTTCTGGGCGCCGGGCCTTACTTAGCCATCGCCTACCCACCCTCTTACTTCTAGGCATAGGAAGTCCCTGAAAGGAAGGGTTTGCAAGAACTAAGTGGTGTGAAGTAGCCAACGTGTTGACCAGCTATCCTCACAGTCCAGCGGGAAGGAGGTTGGTGGGCCTAGACATGCGGGGCGGTAAGTATGTCAGCCAAATTCCCTCACGGTCCAGAGATGGAAGTAGGAAAAGGTGATAGTGCGCGCGGGGGGCAGCGATCACATCAGCCAACACTCCATACAGTTCAACAGAAGTAAGGGGGTGGGAGTGGCAAGGTGTGGTTGCTTCCCAGGGAAAGAATATGTGGTGGCATCGAAGGAAGAGTTTGTAGGAGCTGAGGCGCATGGAAGCGGTGAGCATGGTTTAAATGTAAATCCTCATAATTCTGGGGTCCGAACACCCTTAACTTTTTGGGTCCAACACTCTTAACTTCTTGAGTTAAAACACCCTCAACTTCTCTTCTGCGGCAATCCTTACTATAAACCAATGAAACTGCGTGCGTGAAGCACTTTGGGTGCAGAACGCTAGGTCTCAGCGTGAATTGCGGCTTGAGATGCCTGCATACTGTGTCAGCGCTCCAGCCATCTCCCTTATATAGCCAGCGATTGACGGTCCAGAGGTAAGCTGGAGGGTGCCCACATATGCCGGGAAACTTCCGGCCATACTATCCTACTCGCAAAGCCAGTATGTCCATATCACGCACCCCTGCCACTCGTAGGAGCCCCTGTAGTGGTGCCACCCTAGGCCACCTGCCACTAACATAACCACCTCGCCAGCCCAGTGCAAGGCACGCCGCTGGCTCGGGCATTGTCCCGGCCACGCTGGCTGCCATTCGGAACACTCTACATGAGCTGACGAGGCAGGGGATGGCTGTTGTCCATCCTAGAACCCAATGTGACTAACCCAGTCACAACCAACCCTCCAACTTTCAAGGCCAACCACCATCCGCCATCTCTTTGAGCTCCCTCAGCTGGACTAGCCTCGCTCCTCCTCCCCACACCACCACTCCATTGGCACACAAGGACGAGACGACTGGAGATGCATAAATATTTACTTTCACAACTATATAATAACTTTTACTTTATCTCAGCTCTTAAAAAAACTTTACTCCTACTCAACCAGGACTTCAAATCTAAAAGACTCTACTGAATGCAAAAAATTTCAAATCCTAACTCCTTTTTAACTAAAAGCTGACTTCAAGAAATATCAAGAGTAAGACCAGACTAATCGAAACTGAAAAACAAATGAACTACTAAATATCCGGTAAGTATCGCTCAGCGGTCTGCCCTGTTGTACATGTCTCTTACGTGTCTCGGCTTGGGTACATTTCTAATTTAGCTTACTGATTATTGTTATAGAAATTCAAGAAAACTTCACAATCCAAACCAAGAAAATAACAAAAGTAACTAATTATACACAACATTTTTAAAACAGAATCAATACCACAACCATTAATAGGAAATGGACATAACACTTTGTCACTATAGATGCATACAACAAATTTGAAGTTTGATTTAACATCTGCTCTGATCTTTGGGAGGGTCTTATTGTGCTTCTACACAGCCCCTTTTCTGTGCTCATTTTGTCTAGCGTAGAGCATGGTCAATGCGTGCACATCCATGCCGCTCGCATCACCCCTATTCAGGCTTCCGCCATGCCTCCCGACTGTGCCTCTCATTTCCTTCCGTTCATCACTCTTACCTCCTATTATCTTTCACGAGTATAGCATGGGTCCATAGACCGTAATAGAAAACAACAAATATTACATGGGTTACCAACTTTACTGCAAAATCTTAAATTACTCATAACAAAACAACTATAGTTCCCTCTTCTGTGAGACATTACTGCTTAACATCTAAAAAATGTACCGTTTAATGCAATGACAATTTCAATACATTAAATAAAGATCCTACAAAGAAATTCTTTATCGTGGCATGTGGCCACTCTAGCTTTACAGGTTTCCTTCTCATTCTACCACCTGCCTTTGTTCTGACATGCAAAATACACTCATTAACATTTTACTCATAACTATGACACAAGGGTTCTTATGTTTTACCTTTTCTATTTACAGAAATGGTGTCCTACAAGGGGGGAAGTGGAGCTCACAAGCTGTATCCATAGTCTCGGTCCTGGCAGTTACCTAACTGCCCTGGTCCTCAGCCATTACCTCGTTGCCAGCGTGAGGCAGGGCTTTGCCATCCCCTCGCACTGGAGGTGCATTTTCACTCCACATGGTCATAGCAGTAGCGTAACAAGCACTTCTGCTATCCGCCGTCGCACTTTCATTTCCTATTCTTACACTTAATTGCACTAACCCAACTCTACACTAGGTTTCCACTGGCAGGGTGGGGGCAGTGACCACTTTGCCTACCCCCTCACCATAGGGTCTCTCACTTGACGGGTGAGTCAAAGGCCTACCCTGTAATGAAGCGTCCATGCTGGTTGGTTTGGCTCGTTTTACGCTAAGGTTCTGCTTGCTGCTCTGCTTCTCTGGGCTGCCCTCATCAGTTCTCATCGGCTTCTGGTCCAGGAGTCTCCCCCTTCTGCTTAAGGGTCCATGTGCGTTCCTCTCAGTATCGACTACGCTTTCCTTCTGTATGACTGTGGCAGACCCTCCAGGGTCGTTTCCTCCCTTCCTGCATGTCAGGTTCCTTTCGTTGCCTTTCTTTTTCCCGAGGCTCCTTACATTGCTCCTGGGGAAGACTCGCTATTGGTTGCCATTTTGGTGTTTCTGGGTTAAGGGGGCTACTAGGTCTGCTCACATTCGCCTTATACTGACCCTTAGTTCGGTTTCCACTTAAGATCTGCTGAATCCACAGAACACCATCTTCGACCCTTCACTAGGGGTGTGGCTTATTCTTACTGGGAAATGCTTTTTCTATTGATTTACTTCAGGCTGC
The DNA here is from genome assembly GCA_029891345.1 of Dryococelus australis. NCBI lineage: Eukaryota > Metazoa > Arthropoda > Insecta > Phasmatodea > Phasmatidae > Dryococelus > Dryococelus australis. The sequence continues at coordinate 185,968,559 of CM056998.1, read as the reverse complement.
CATTACTTGCCAACTAATCACTGGTTTGCCTTACAGCTACAGATGAGGTATTTTTGGTGGGACATCCTCCTTCCTTGTTATCTCTGGTGGCTGGATGAGAGGCTGCTATTCTTTTGGTTCCCACTGATCCCATCCGTTTTTCCTTCCATCATCCAGACGGGCGTGGCCATTATTGTTGGTAGTTCAATCCCCTCCAGTTTGGGGTGAGTCTGTGGGGGCCATCTTGACATGGCTCTTAGGTACAGTTATGCTTGGGCCCTTCTTAATCGATCTTGCTCCATTCCTTGTCCACCCCATGCGTCCGGCGCCAATCCACACCGGTTAGTCCTATAGACAAAATTTTCCCATGACTGGATCAGGATGCGCCCACACTTCAACCTTTTCTCCTTCCTTGGGGCGTCTGGGTCTTTCAGGTGATTTTCCATTAGGTCCCACTCGCAGTTCAGCTCTTTTCTCCTTCCTAAGGTCTTTGGAGGCCTTTTCCATCTGGTGCCTGTATACTTTCCGGTGTCTTCCAGGGCCTACTGCTACTTCATATGAGTCCCTTTCCTTTTGGGGGTAAATCCTGCATAATAGTTATCTGTTGCTTTGCTGAGGGGTGTGTATGGAGGAACAGTCTCCCCCGGTTGGAATTATTCTGGATTTTGATCTGAGGCTTGCTGGTAATGCTGCCCATGGAAATGTTTCTACGACCTGCCTTGCTTCATGGCATCGTTCCTCGGGATCGGATTTTTGCTGGAAATCTTTCCATTCCCAGTTCCCAGGTTAGCAAGCTGCTTAAGAGGCGCTGAAAGTGTTGTTATATCTTCTCTTAAGGGTAAACAATATTGCTGGAAGGTGTCATCGGTCGCAACCTTTGTAGTGTTCTCTCTCACGATGTCAGATTCCTTTCTTGATTTTGGCACTCCGTGGGGTTTGCGTGGGGGTGATATCCTGGAATGAGCGGTAACACTCCCCATTTTTCATGTGTTTCATTTCATGATCTGCTAATGAATTGCGATCTGTTTTCTGCGAGGTGGCTTTAGAGTATCCTCATCTGGAGAATATTTCTTCCTCCAGATACCTTGTGATGGCCTTTGTTTAGGATAACCTAATTGCTGTGGCCTCCACCCAGTAGGACAGTTGATCCTTTACGACCAGGATGACCAGTTTCCTGCTCCAAGAACGTGGGTAGGGTCCCACGCGGTCTAGAGGTAGTTCTTTCTATGGTTCTTGGGGTCTTCTTGCCCTATGGACTGGGTGCGGGATGGCTGATGCCTTGCAGGTTTTGCATTTCTCACAATTCTGGACATACACTCTGGTGTCTTGTATCATGCCTCGTCACAGTATCTTTCTACAACTCATGCAGCATCTCTTTCGCTCTGGGGTGTCCTGTTAACTGGTGGTCGTGATGGTGCCATTGCAACGAGAGTAGGAGAATTTTAGGTACCCAACTTTCCACTCTTCTTTGATGGGATCCCCTCTTGCCCTTTCTACTTTGTATTGGGCAAGATTTCTCTGTCATACTTTCTTCAGCATGAGGTCCTGATGTTCCTTTATTAGCTCACCTTTAGTAGTAGTTCTTTGAGGTTGGGTAATTTCCGGCAGAACCCTGACAGCCTTCAATGCATACTCTTTTACGGCTGTCCCTAAGTCGGGGCCTTCTCTTCTCAGCAAGAGCATTTCTCTCAATTGTTTTGACCCAATTCTTCTGTCGTTTTCTCTGGGTGGCGGGAGAAGGCATCCTGAAGCTGGTTTTCCTCTCCTTTGCAATGCTCTATGGTAAACGTGAATTCTTGTCACAGAAGTGTCCATCTAGTCAACTTAGCCTTTTCCTCCTATGTTTTCTGCAACCATAATAGTGCTTGATTGTCTGTATGGATGAAAGGTCTGTCCTCCAGGTTTTGGCTATATTTTTTTATGGCCCATACTATGGCTTAGTACTCCTGCTCATTCCCATGGTACCTTTAGTCTGTGTCAGAGGTGGCACTGGCATATGCTATGACCTTGGTTTTCCTTCTTCCGTCTCTTGGAAGACGACTGCTCCCATTCCCATGCCACTGGCATCTCTCTGCAGGATGAGTGGACGGGAGGGATCCGGGCGGTGCAACGTCTGTAGATTACTGCAATTGACTTTGATCTCCTGGAATGCTTCCTCTATGTGCAATTTCCAGGTAAATTTCATGTCATTCCTAAGGAGCTCATTAAGGGGAATAGTTAGTTCTGCCATCCTTGGTACATATTCTCAGAGCCAGTTACAGGTCCCAAGGAACTGTCTCAGCTGCTTTCTGTTACATGGGGCCTCGGCTTCCTGGATGGCTCTCATATCATCTGGTTTCGGTTGGTTCTCTTCCGGTGTCACTATGTACCCTAGATATTCAATTTCCTCCTTTCCAAAATGGTATTTACGAAGGTGGCATGTTAGCCTGTCTATCTGTAGCCTCTTTAACATGGGGCTCAGGTGCAATGAAAAAGAATACACAATTATATTGTACATATATGTGCAGCAGAATATGCCTATATATCCAGTCACTACCTTGGCCGACATGAGACTTTGGAAGTTATTGGGGGTATTATTTAACCTGAATGGCATGACACGGAATTGCAGTATTTGCCCATCGGGTGTGGTAAATGCAGTATATGGACGGGATCCTGTTTGCCAGAGGATCTGCCAATACCAGCTATGCATGTCCAGGATGATGAATATGATGCCTGACATAAGTCCTTTAGAATATTTGCCATGTTTACTCGGGGAGGGACAGTATTGTATGTGTTTTCATTCAGTGACCGATAATCCACGCAAAATCTGAGTTCGCCTGATTTCTTAGGGACCAAGACTACCCTTACGTTGTATGGTGAGCTTGCTGGCTCCACCAGACACTGCTTCTTCATTGAATTGACCTGTTCATCAATGATGCATCTTCTCTCAGGGTCAGCTTCCATTGCCTTTCCCAAACTGGCTGTTCTGTTCTTAGCAATATTTCATGCTGAATGATTCTGATATGCCCGAGTGGTTCCTTTGGTGAGAAGACAACAGCATATTGTCCTTTTCTCTGTGAATCATTACCCGTTCTGGTCTCGGGATCTTTGGAATCCATAGTACTGTTGCCCTTTTTTCTGTACCCAGATGACAGCAGCGAGCTTTGCACTACATTACTGCATCTTGGGTACGTAACCACGGGTTTCCTAGTATGGCCTCATATCCTAGTCGGTTTGCTACTAGCAAGTTTGCCTCTCCTTGCGGTGTGTTGTTTTTGACCACCAGCAGTCGGACCTTCTCATCTCTCTCTCCAGGGGTGACGTGGCATCAGCCATCCAGACCTAATGTGTTCCGGGATCCATTTTCTCCTGCTTTCCTTGGTAAGTTAAGTGGCCTTTATAAAGTTAGATGAGGCTACTGAATCTAGGATGGTCCATATTTCTTTCCCTGCTATTGCTGCCACAATTCGGGGTACCTCTTCCTCGAGGTGATCTTGTCTCAGGTGTCGCAGTTGGTGATGTTCTACATACACTTGGACTCTCAAGGTCTGGGTGGCCCTTTCCCCACATCATCTGCGGCTTATTTGCTTTGCCGAGGTGGGTCTTTTGCCAGTTTTTCCATGTCATTCTTTGGTTATAACCTCTGTTTACCGAAAGTAAGACAAGTCTCTTCTCTAGTAGTCAGGTTCCCTACGGATGCTTGGTTGTGGTGGTTGCAGGTCTGCCCTCCAAATAAGGAGGGGAGGAGGGGGTCATGGGATACCTTTTTTCCCTAAGCCCTTTACAGGTGGGTTTTTGGGTTGGAACTTCAGTCTTTTGGACTTCTACGTCCTTCTCTGCCTCCCTTGCTCTCTTCAGCAATTCCTCTGTGGTCCTGGGGGCAGGGGTGTGTAGAAATGATTGGATCTCAGGTTTCAATTGTTCTGTGATCAGAGGGAGGCTGCACTGTACCTCCTCCTCCAGATGTAGCAATCTGTACAATTGGATTTTTCCTTTGGATAAATATTTTTTCCTCTTTTTCGTCGGCCTGAGGTGGGCTACATAGTTATTGGTTAATTCTGCCAGGAGCTCAACTCTGCCAAATAGTTCTTGGAGGCGTTCCGTGAACTCCTACAATGTTTCGATCAATTACCTGTACCTTCTCTACCATTGCAGGGCTTTTTTGCCCAACTGATGCCGGGCAGTTTATGTCCATTGGTGGACACTGGGTGGAAGTCTCTTTCAAAGAATATTTCTTTGCAGGTTACCGTGAACAATTTAGGGTTTTCATGTCTTTTCCCATGAAATTCCAGTAGGAGCCATGTCGATTCTGGGTTTTTGCTGTCGGGTTGTACTTGCTCTGTGCGTTGGATTGTCCATACTATTTTACTCGTGGCTTTGTAGTCAACACTCAGAAAACGCAACAATATTCCGATCACATTTCGGAGTTTGACCTTACATCTCGGGCACAGGCAATGGAACTTTTTCTTACATCTTTCGCATTATATGCTGTATTGCCCTTCCCCTGGGCAGTCATCCTGGGCACATTTGTTTTCATATCTGTATTTCGGGCAATTGTACTGGATTCCTTGTGAGGGGGCAACAAACCTTTGAAAACTGATGTACACGCTGGAAAAAAATCACTAAGAATCCCTAGAAATCTCAGAAAACTGAAAATCACAATACAACCCCTGTAAATAACAAAAAAAATTTCAAAATATCCCTGAAACATTGGAAAATTATTAGAAATCTCAAAAATGCTACAGAAAAACTGGAAACTGAAAAACCTAAGACTAGCCCTGTTTCCTAAAAATAGTTGTTTTAAATTATTAACAAAAAATAAAGATTCAAAAGAAACTTAAAATATTGCAAAACAATATAATTCTTTTAATCTAACAAACCCATGTACATAGAATTTCGCAAAATTATAAACGTGAACAAAAATTGTTGTGTAACAAAGAAATATAAAGATAACCTAATGAGTATTACAAAAAATACATTCATGCAACCTTCAAATAGAGCCTGCAGACTAATCACGATTTTTGTGTAGTACACAAAAGTTCCTATTCACAAGAATTTGCTGCAAAACTATAGGAGTTGCAGAAGCTGCATTGTTCCCGTCTATTTTTTTAGCCTGCCACGTGAGCTGATGTTTATTTAAAACTGTCAGCCTGTCACAGAGACCTGCGTAATACATTTCCGCCCGTTGAAGAGCACATCTGATCGCACACTGACTCATCTAAGGTCGTGTCCGAAATGGTAGATTTGTTGACAAAATCACATAACCTGACTTTATACAAAAAATGGTGATACATTTGGTAATTCGGTATTTCGTATTTTCTATCTAGAGGCTGTTAGCAAAAATACAATATGAACACATGTGCTAATGTTTTCTAAAACAAATAAGTGTTCATAAAATACACTAGGCATGTTTTAAAAAGCAAGTAACTGATGTGCTTTGTTTATATAATTCACAACAAAATTTTTTGAAGTCTTATTGCATAACTTATTTTCTTATTTATTACCGTATATGCAGCATTCCAGTAATGATTGTAGATATTACGTACACTTTAAATATGAAATTTAGATAAAAATATTTTTCACTGTTAATGTAAAAATGTGTTGTCGCAAGTGCTAAACAAGAGACTGTTGACAACACCCGAAGTGAAACTTATGAAATAACGAGTTTGTCATTTCGTACACGGCCTCTGTTCCCCCCCCCCCCCCCCCAAACAATGTCTGGCCAGTTTATCGATTGCTCAGGCAAGGTTGTTATTCACTGTTACTAGTGTCATTTTCGGAACGTCAACAAAGCGTAAATGGCCAGGACAACTATCAAGGTGGATGGGGGACAGGGGGTAAAAAAGTGAGAATGGTGTTTTATAAACAAAGGAGTCCCAAACAAAAAAAAATTAAAGACTTTTTGAAGAAAGGCACTGTTTAACTTTTCTTACATTTTTTTCCTATCAAGTATTTAAATGTTTACAAAAACCTTAACATTTCCTAATTTTCAAACTTTTGTGTGTGTGTATCTGCATGTGTGTAAGTCTGTAAAATTTAAATAAGTTTCTAGTAATGAGGATTGTACTGTATTGTTTAAATGTCAGGTTGCCTCATTTAAGTCCCATTATAGTCTTTATTGCATTGCATACTAAACTTTAAACTAACTCTGCCGTCTCAAGGACGGATCTATGTGCACGATGAGGAAGTAACACACAGACAGACACACACACACACACAAAACTACATACCGCACCCCCGGCACTGGCTATGTATGCTCGATGTACCGTTAATTAACTATTCTCGGTGCAACATACATATCAGTTAAAGTATTGTGTACTTTAAATCCTGCTCGTTCAGTGCATGATTCGTGTTTGCTTTGAAATGTATAATAGGTACTGTGTTTCATCATGAATTTTGGAGCCAATATCAATAATAGTAAAAATGAGTAAATTTGATTATCCACTTTTAAAATACAAATTCGCTTATTCGTGTGTTTGATGGCCCCGATTAACACGGTTAATCAGGATTTTACTGTACATGCATTTCTCCAGAAACATCAACCAATAGTCTACTAAACAATAAAGATTAAGTTGAAAACATAAATCCAGAAATATACTAAGTTTAACACTCACCACTGTTTTTAGAAGCATGCTTTGTGTGGGCATAGCCTGTGTATGTGTGTGTGTGTGTGTGTGTGTGTATAACAGCATTTTCACATATCACTATTATAACTTTTTTTTGCTGATACAATAAAGACCACAGTATACAGTATTTACTCATGTATTGGTGGCACAATTTTGCTCGGAAACAAATTTGAATAGTAGACATGTGAGTCTTACATGCAGAATTATGTTTTTGAGATTAATACAGGACCTAAAATAGTCAGGTTCATCATAACAGAGACTGCTTTTCATTCCTTCCGACGAATGAATGGCTACAGCACGGATCCATAATAATATTTATTTTGAAGCCATTAGATAAGTGGCCTTTTGTGTTCAAGTATTTTGTCTATTTGTGTCGTGCTCTGACCATACCTGTTTCATGATAGTTTCCTGCTGTTACCAATTTGTTTATTTCAAATAAATACAGTATTACATATGCCACATTTAGTTCTGTAACATATGTGTAGCTTGCGCAACATAGCTGTGCACTGACACTCAAGTTTTTAGAAGTGAAATCGGAAAAATATTTTTTTTCCTAGGAGGATATAATTGAGAATGCAGGGTGCGGGTCACATGGGGGCGGGTAGTACACGGGTAAATATGGAATACACACAAATCCACTGTATGTCTGTTCATGTAAGGATGGTAAAGAAAGTGGTATTAAAAGATGCACTAATCTGGTTATGCTCATTAATATAATGTTAAACTATCCATACAATGTAAGTACCAAATTTAAAAGAAGAAAAAATTTCTAACCTTTAAATAGATGTGATGATTCTAACGACACTTTTTCTAGGCATATTGGTCCAGTCGTTATGTTCTGTACCTGAGCTTCTAGGTAAACTTCATCAGACTAAAAAAAAAAAAAAAACACACAACAGATATGTTTTTAAGATTAAATTTTAACGACAACCAATCTGATACACTTTCCATCCGAGGCCAAATTCATGAACCCAAAGGTCCTGTTGCCGAATCAGTTAAACTATGCCACAAATAAACAACAGAACAAGGGTCAAAAGAAATGGAGGCAGCTGTTACAGAAACACGTTAAAGTTGTGCAAATATTTGATATGCCGAAATTACAACAAAACATAAAAACTTTAGTTTTTTCTTTCAGTAAAAGAAGTTGTTATGAAGCCTCAAGAAAATGAAAAATTCTGTGTTCATCAAATATTTGAGTTTGACTAATAGAAAATTTTTGTTTAGGCAGCCACTTGATAATTTTTACTGTAATAATTCTAATATAAACTCACAAAACTAAACATTAAATGTTTCCAGAATGGTTGCGGTAATCTTTTTTTTTTTGCCCAGGGTTTTATTATAGCATTTATTCCTTCACTAAGCAGACAACTCATAACTTATCTTGACTGTGTGTAACAGAAATAGTTTTGAAATTCTGTTATACTGTATAACTGATGGTATTACACAAGTTTTATTTCGTACTTTAAATGGAGTTTATATAATAATGTGATATGTAGTTACAATTTTAAGATTTTTTGTTTAACTTTCAGAAAAATTGAAATTTCATAAAATTATTTTTCATTTTCATATTAGTTTTATGGAATTCTATATCATAATTTTCATTTCGTTTAACAAAAAGTCAAGTTTGCATAATTCTAAAACATGTTTTTGTTCAAAGTTATGATCATTATAAAATAATTTAGTAAACTGTAGGTTTGACAGCTATCTCGTAACACAAATGGCGGAAATTAGATGGAAATATCTCCCGAAAATGACAGCATTACAATGCTTGAATTAAGGTTGCAAGTAGGCTGCTAGGCTACCAAAATTATATAAAAGGACAGGAATTCACGTAATCACAGTATAGTACTCGTCGACAGGCACACACACACAAAGTATGGTGACACATTTTCTACATGGTTGCACGATCATGACGTTTCGCTGGCTAAGCCAGCTTCATCAGGCGGTGAGTTGTAGAACACTGCAGTATGGTGGAAGGGCGCTGTTAGTGATAAACCTAGAGGTCAGGTGGGGAACTAGGGAGCCACGGGAAAATTGATCAATTGCAGGTATAGCTGATAAGTGCGTTAGGAGCTGTGATTATCTTATGCCAAGGCCTGGTGGCTGCCTGGATTTAGTTATAAATTGGTGAGCTAATTCCCAGCATCTGAGTTCTGAGCTATTGCTTGAAGGTTACAGGGCTCTCACAACTCTGGTGCTGTAGCAGGAATCAAAATCTTTGTTGTGTGATGCTGCATGTGCTGCAACTGGTGTGTCACGTAGGTTTAGCTCTTGTGGCGAGACTGTAGGGTAGGGACTTTTTGGCATGATGTAGGTGGTAGCTGTCAAAATGTAAGTATTAGAGGTTGTTGGTGGGTTTGGTGTGTACAGCAGTTTGAAGTTTTGTGGAGAGCGAGTTCAATGTCTAGGAATATGATGTATGTTTTGGAGTATAACTAGGTGAACGTGAGTGAACTGTGTCCATTTAAATTGTTTAGAAAGTGAAATAGGCTGCCTTTGCCACTCAATCCCACGAACTTTGATTGTTACCCTGTTATCATAAGACATCACGAATTGTACTGTCTACCCAAGGCAAAGGTCGGATGCTCCATGCCACATTGTACTGTTCACCGGCTGAGAAACTGAGACCATACTTCGAAGATCATCCAAGTACTTTAGCACGCTGCCAGATGGCCCTACTGGTACGATCAGCAAGCCATGTTTCTGGATCCAGCGTAGGCCACTGACGTCACACGCCAAGAGGATCTATGTCACGTATACAGCCTCCCCACCTCAAGCAAGGGTGCGCCAACTAAAGTATAAGAAGAGGTCAGGTTGTCTTCACCTGTCTCACGTAGGGTTAAACTTCTGTAAGCTCCAGCTGGTAGGAGGTAGTACATCACCATCACTGTTTATTTCCGTCACTGGAATAAACACAGTTTTATCCACTTAAGGTTATCCATCCAGTAGTTTGACACCTTTCCCTGTAAACATCAACCCCGTCAGAGGGACAGCATGTGACTGGGAGAATTTTACTATAACCGCCACACACATTAGTAGGGTACACACACACCTTCAAAGGTCACCCTTTCAGTGCACCACTGAGCCAGCGTCACCTGCTTCACTTCCACGAGGTTCAATAGTAGTGTCCTCTAACTCAGGCCAGACACCTTCAACAGAGGTAATCGTAAGAGGGTAAAGCTTGCTGCGACGTCTCTAAATACCAGCCGGAGCCTAGCCCAATCCCCACCAGACTCAAGCACCTCAGTCTCAGGGAGCAAGCCGCCGCCATTTGCCAGAGACCGACCACACCAGACTACGAGCTACGCCTCTTCGAGCCACCCACCCAGCTTTCCGGCAACACACACCCAGTACTAGCAGCCTACTTAAGCGGACAAGACAGGTCACTCTGCCTCGATAATCTGTGGTTTTGGGGAACGCAGTACCCTCAGTCTACACCTGCGGCAAATAGCACTAACGAGAACTTGCTCAGTAACACACTAGACACCGTAGCTCAACACAGCGTAGCATGGACTGAAACTCTGCAAGCTCAACCCGGTTAAGCGTCGCCCAGGTATACTAGTCAAGGGGATCCCGCCAACACACAAAACAGTCCTGGCCACACCTGAGTTCATGCCCTGCAGAAAAGACACATGGCCAGTTTTATATTCTGGACGAGCTCCAGTACCACAACAGGACTAGAATCCAAATCTCCCCAGGAGTCTGACCTAGTACCCACCAAAAGCACTAGGTGTTGTGACATGCCTTCAGTGACACCAGGAAGTCATGCGTCAACTATTAGAAATATTTTGTCATAATAATAATTACATATAGTAAAATTTTCTACAGTCTGATATAAACTATACTTGATGCATTCATTATGTTGTGTTTACAGGCTTACATTCCTAGGCATCTTTCTTAATGGAATACCAGTGCTAAGCTGTTGTATAAAGTTTTTAGCTTATGATACGTGAAATATTAGGGCTGAAGTTTATTATAGGCTATTCATGGTAAAGTGAGCAATTTTTGAAACCCTCTGATTTGGAGTAATAGCCAATAAATATACTTTATTGTATAGTGTAGCCTTAGACGTTAACCACACCGTTGAAATATATTTTGTGTTTATTACTTACATGGCAATACTTATTTGAAAAAGTGGTGATAAAAATGGTTGATAGAAAAAAAGTAACTAGGTAGAGGATCAAAAGAGCTCACTTTACCATGAACAGCATATGAAGTATATTCAAAGAAAACTCTTTTACATCTTTGAAGAACATTTTTTTAACATTCTGTTAAATGAGACAGGTGTTTTGTTGTTGTTCAAAATTCACATTTCTTATGTAGTTGCTTCGCTTTTCATTACAAAAATAGAACCCATTTACTGATAACAAAAATAGTGTATAAATGTCCACATTCAACCACTACTTGAATATACAGAACAAAAATAAATATACTAATACTAACAAGCTGCTTCTACAATCAAAAGCTTTAAAATGTTGTGCAAGATATGTACAATTTAAAAAATATGTTAGAAAATGTTATGAAAAAATAAAAGTAAACATTTTATATGCAAGAACTTTAATCATTAGTTTAAACCAAAGAATTTTAACTTACAAGGAAGTCCTGTGCATGCCACACATCCCATCATGCACGCACCAGCAAGAATCATGCAGAAAAAGAAGACATACAAATAAACCACAATTATAACACTCCATCTACTCAAGTAATTAATACAGATGCATGCATTACTTAATATTTTCCATTACCAAAATCAACACTATTTCACTACAAAATACCTATATGTACATACTTTGTACTAAAAAGCAGCAAATTTTGATCTATCATGAATATGAATCAATTAAAGAAAAAAAAATTAAGGCCATGTCATGAAGACAACTTAAAAGGACTCGTATGACTTTAAGCAATGCAAAAATTAAAATCTGGTTACACAATTTGCAGCTTTAAGTTTACACGTCATTTGTGCTTGGAACCAGTTTCCAAGTTAGCACCATAAATGCAGGTTGTTATCAAACAATGATCATACTTGTGAGGTTAACGCATGACGTCTTTTCAACAATGGTATTACGACTTCACCTCATCAGTAGCAAGCCTTGCTGCCTGATTCCAATTGAGTTTTTATTGTTGACCCACATCACGAGATACAAGATTGTATTATTCACCAACCACCACGGCTATGCATCCAAGGCACTTTAATACCACTACACGCCGCCAGATGGCTCTATCAGAACCTTCCGCGACATCTTGGTTCTCCAAGCTGGCTGGTGATGTCATGCCTTGAGGAAGTTATGTTACAACTGCCCCCTCTCCATCAGCACCCCTATCCATTTGACTGAAGGGGAATGACCAGCCGGAGTACAAATAGCAGGATGCTCGCCCACTCATGACCAGTCTTCATTTCTCCACCGCAGACTCTGCTGGGGAACTGACCAGCCTTTCACTTTCGAGCTCTACATGCCATTCCTTCACTGCATTTGTGCCAAAGGAACCTACATTCCTTGGTCTCCCCAGCAACACGTCACCGGAGCCATCCTTCTAACTTACTTAGCATTCACCGCATTCATGCAGAAGACCCAATCTATGCCAATGTCGTCTACACACCCAGACACTGCGGCCCCTTCTGGGCAACACTAGTGGGAGTTGTACCAGTTTAAGTTAGTATCATAACACTCATTCACCCTGCCATCGTTAGCTGAGGTCCTGGTAGCCTTCACCTGGCTCAGCGTTGGTTAAGCTTCCGTTAAGCTCTTGCCAACATTAGGAGGTAGTGCCACACCACTCTGTTTACTTCCTGGAATAAACAGACGTCATACCAACTCAAGGGTATTCATACCACAGTTGCAATTCCTCTCCCAGTGGACCTCGTGCGTCCAAGGGTTTGCAGGTGACTGAGAAATTTAATCAAAACGCAGCACACCAATCAGAGTACCCACACGCAAATTGGACGGCCACCCTTTCTGTACACCACGGTGGGAAAAACGGTAGAGCCCCGACACTAGGTACTCAGTTTCTTGAAGCCAGCTTGCCAGCTCAGCAGCATAATCTCTCCACTGCGCCAGTATGTGTCTGAGTTAGTGTACCCTGAGTTTGGGGAGACTGTCCCCTTGTGAAACACTCACATACGTGCAGGGATTGTCAACCAGCGAGACCTGACTCTCAGTGCTCACCGCATTCCGATGCCGAGTGCTGGGATAGGGATACAACCTATGATCGGCAGACACTACACGTGGCTCTACACCTGGGTAGGACAACACATCACCTGCAGACGTGAGAGTGTGATTCAGTCCAGATGACCTACTTCAGTCGGAATGGTATCCGAGAGAAGGTAAGACTAAGACAGGTACTTACTGTCTCTGGGTGTTTGCAGGATCTTAGTCCCTTCCTCCTGACTACACTCATGTTACTCTCACCGAGGGATCAGGCCCAGGCATTGCGCCACATGTAGATACCCAAGGACCTCTTCCAGGATCCCGTACGTCTGAGCAAGGAAACATATCCCCTATTCACAGCATATCTGAGCAGACAGGTTCAGTCCTTGGGATTCGCCAACACCTACTTCAGGGGATTGAAGTCAGCAGAACCAGCTCACACGACCAACACAACCTTCAAGCCACTGAACACTAACCAACCTAGCTCACACTTACGTCAGCCGGAGTTGACACAGGTTAAGCAGCCGCCTCAGGTTACGTGTCGTCCAGGTATATCATACCTCCTACAGCCTATCCACTGAAACGAAAGATAACACTCACGGAACCTGACTTTGTACCCTGCTGCAAAGCTACCAGGCTAGTTCTTTATATTGAATGCATGCCAGTGCCATGTAAAGAACAGATCAAGCCAGACCCCCCCGTTGCACCCTATCTAGCACTCAACAAAACCCCTCTTTGCGTGTTGCGTTCTCCATCACCCTTAGGGCATCATGCATCAAAGTGCACAAGTAAATCATTGCTTGTATAAACCTATTGCTCAATGTGTGATGTATGGCACTAGAAAGTGAGTACCATATTTTGGCATGTATACGCCGAATGCGTGTATAGTTTTTAATGAAAAATTTTGGATAATTAATATTGCAAGTATAGGCCGCACTGAATTTTTGTATTCCTGTAAATATTGTTAAGTTACAAATCGGTACACACACAGTAAATTCTGACTTAATTTCCCCTTTATAAAACATTTGTGCAAGAAAATTTGTATTATGTTGCGATGTTTACAAATATACATTACACAATTACTATTCCACAGATGGTAACATGACTTAAGAAAGCAAAACCACGGCAACATGTTACACAAAATGGCATTGTATCAATGTGCACTGGTAGTACCACAGCGGGCATGCAAACTACATAAGATATCTTTCTCTTGTACAGCAGATAAATTATTTTCTCATATACAGCATCTATGGCCAAGCTCCAACATGTTTACATTTTACACGTGCAGAATATAGGTTATTTTGTTTATGAATGTGAGTAAACAAATAATTGCAAGACTGGAAATTTTTTTCCCCCTCCTTCTCATCTTCTTCCTCTTACCTTCCTTCCTTTAAGTTAAAACATTAAAATGTTCTGTATGCTGACAAATTTCTAAATATGTTTTGGGGAAAATTTTTTTAAATACCAATATGTCACCCCACTTTTTGCAGTTTTTTTTTGTAAAAATATGCGGCCTATGCATGCCGAAATATGATACATACATCATTATACTGCTGGTGACAAACTTCGTTAACATGTTAAAAATACATCAGTCATCAAAAGTAGCTACACCATATGCCATTCTATAAATTATTTAAAGACAAACAAATATACATGGCATTCACTCAAAGACAGTAACCAATATAAGAAATAGGCTTAATTCAGGGTCATTGAAAACCAGCTCAAATCAGTTATTTATATGTAATTTTCGCACTTATGTTTATATTAATGTTTGACAGTATTACAAAGTTAAATGTTTTTTCCTTACCATCATTAAGGACAATTTTTATAATGCCTTTTTTTAATTATAATAGGGTAAAAACAACATTTTGGTAGTAAATGTGATATGTATTCACCAACAACAAATGTCTAATGTTAGTTTTCAAAATTCATAATAAATCAAAAAAGCAGTATTACAGTAATTGAAACATGCACAAATAACACTTCACTACAAACTATGTACAAGGATATTGATATGTTAATAAACTACCATGTGTAACTACAGAAGCATGCAAATGCTAAATGCTAACAGCTAAATGGAGACAAGATAAAGTTAATGAGCTCAAAACAAAATAATGGTGCACACATACAGCAAAATAAGTTTATTTATTTGAAAATTATTGAAAAAGAAGACCCCATTTACACACCTACACAACTATGCACTTGTAATCTTGTACTCCTTAGAGTTACTTAATAACTATAAATTTCCTCTCAGTTGCAATATACTGCAATTAAAACGACTGAATGCTAGATGTCCTACTGCACGAGTGTTTTCTTGTCTGCATTCAAAAAACTGCATATCGTTCCACCACACTTCTATTGCACAACACTATAAAACTACAAAAAAATTGGTGTGTAATACATTGTAAAGAAGTGGTAGAAATATTATTTTTCGAAATCATACTGAACAGCTCTACTGGAAGTATGTGCTGACGTAGTCATCTGACATAGAAATAGAAAAACTAATCATGAAAATACTGTTGACAAACGATGGTGGTGTTGAAGTTTTCTGTTTAGTGCTAGGGGTTTATAAAGATAAAGGCATCAGAAACTAAGGCATGAACAAATGAAGAGTCAATGGCATTGCTCCATCCTGTTCCCTGGACATCCTCTTCCTTCGCCTACAACCATTCACAAAATCACACTCTGCCTGTGACAATAATGGACAAGTCGACATCACTCAGCTACCCGCAGCTAATGCATAACAAATACCTTAGCTAAAAGTATAGTACCACCAAAAGCACAGTCAATAATGCATACCAACATAGTTCACTTGTATCATGCCACAATGATAGTGGCTAAGGCATTTAAAAGAAACCCTCTTTTTTTCATATCTTAAATAAAGACTATATAACTCTGTAATAAGACAAAATACAATTTTGGATACAAATTTTAATCAGGCATTAACATTTAACGCAGAGTAAATGCTCAATGCAACAACAGGATGGCGCTTAAAATATACTCTCACTCCCCTACAATGTCAAAATAACTACCCCCAGTTCCGGCGTGAAGCTGTTTGGAAGTGTCCGCAGATGAAGCTCCCATCATACTTTAGATAAGAGTAAACTGAACTAATTACAAGTTTGGTAATGATATTTAAGCTCCATGGCAATTTTATTAAGTTTCAGCATCACTAAATTTCTACGTTAGCAAATATTTACCTGTGTTTAGGTAAACACTAAACGTGCTCCAAGTTACCAGAAACATGGTGCAGCAACAGCATCTGACTTTGTATTGTATTGTAAAATTTCTTAAAAGTGTGCCATTTAAACTGAACTTAGTATAGTGAGCCACCATCAACATGGAGAATGATAAATATGCACTAAGAAGCACAAGAGTTATGACCAACTATTGGCAGCAATTTTACAGCAAATATTCAAATCACATGCAGTTATTACCTTTGACGACCAACCTACAGATAAGCAATGGCACATACAGCAAACTCTCGATTATTTGGTTCCTGATCATTCTGTTTTTGGGCTATTCATGCATTACTAACGAATCAAAATCAAATTTAAGTAGTACACTCCATTTATTCGTGCTTCGATTAACTGTTTTTTGGCTATTTAGCTTTTTTTCAAAGTCTACTGTAACTTCTGTGATAAGGCGATGCTATAACAGCAATACCAGGTACGTCTGTCGCTGTGCTGCGTGAGCTGATGTTTATCTCTTTGAACTGTCAGTCGGTCCAGAGAACTGCGTGAGTCATCCATTTCTGCCCATTGAACCACGTATCTTATTGCACTCATCTCAGTTATCACCCCAACATCACGTCTTACAAATTTATTGACTGCTCGGGCACAGTTGTTGTTCACTTTTTGTAGTGTCATTTTTACAACATGCCTACAAAGTGTCAGGGAAGACAACTATCATGGAAAAGTTAGTGAAAAAATTTCAGCATGACGAGACAGCTGCGGAATTAGCATTGGACTTCGGAATCAGGTTACAAACTGTGTGGGGCATAAAAAAAAAAAAAAAAAAAAAACAAACAAACGCTAATGGAAAGTACACGTTACGGGTCGTTTAAAAGAAGAACACCAACTTTTTCCTTTTGCTTCTTTTATGCAGTGACGTACAGTTTTTCTTTTTTTGCAGTGCTGAAATTACACTACCCTTCTTCCAAAAAAAAAAAAGTCGCCTCTTACTTTCTCCTTCCTCCGTCGCTGGTTGGGGATCCTCTGCCTTACACGGAAACAAAGAAGGCTTGGAGGAAGGTATCGACGAACAACATAGGGCCTGATAGATGATAGGGGGATAGGGGGAGGGGGGAGAGAGAGAGAGAGAATGTGTGCGCGCGAGTGTGTGAGTGAGTGCATGGGTGGGTGGGTGGGTGTGTTAAAGTATCAAGTACTGTACTACATACAGTACAGTACTTTAAATCCTGCCCATTCAGTTCGTGGTTTGTGTTTGCTTTGAAATGTATAATAGGTAGGGACCCCAGAAAAAAGGTGAAATTGAATGCCTGATTTCGGTGCAACAAATAGTGAAAGTCTGTGTTAAATTTCGGTGTTTAAACATGAAAGGGGTGTTAAAATTTCGGTATGTAAAATTTAAAATGGTGATAAATTTCAGTATTTAAAAATGAAAGCAGTGTCAATTTTGGTGTTTAAAATGAAAGTGATGCAAAATTTCTATAACTTGTATTAAAAATAAAATCAATAATGAATTTTGTTGCATTCATATTAAAAAATAAACCAAAATTGTGTGTCTAAAAATTAAAATTTGGTAAATTAGAATGTTTTGAAAGAAAATTAATGCACATGTTCAGTGTCTGAATAAGAAATAGAAAATTAATTATTAGATACAAGAAACAGCAGTAGTACGATTCATTAATTTAAGAAGAAAACATTAATTTGAGACATGTAGGGTAAATTCTGATAGTTCTAGAAAAGTAGCACAGCCACAATGTATCTTTCCACCACTCATAAATGTGAGTCCAATACACACTTGCATTTTCTTCTTCCCTCGTGTTCCCTGTCATGGCAGGCACTGAAAGTCGCGTTAGCTAACTTCCATCCTGTAATTAGTGTAGGATGTTATAGCTAGGTTGACATTCCAACCTGTTTTATTTTTGTAATTTGTTGGGGTTCTGTTTATTTTATTTTGAGGGAAAGAAGGAAACAGTGAGGGAGTGGGGGAGGCTTTAGTTTAAAACGTCTTTCGTGAGACGGCACTATTTTGAGGTTCTTGCGGGTGTGTTGCCTTTTTGAGTTGCACATTGTTTTGATGGAACAGTGGAAAATATTACTTGTTTCGAAATAACATTTAAATGATTGTAACTTCGAAAATGTTAACTTCAACGAAAAAACAAAACGTGATATATACGTCTCTGTTTGTATTCATACAGACGCAGCAATACACAGACACAATTTGGCCGAAGTTAACCTTACACTCGAATTTACTATATAGACAAATGAACAAATATTATTCACACACTACTTAAAGTGTTGAAAGTGCAGCTTTTTCAGGTCATGCGCATTTAAATAATTATAGTAAAGGTTTACAAATACATTATTTACAAAACACGCAAACTTGCTGTTTGTAAAATGTGCACCTTTTGAACACCTGTTTTTCTATTGTAATCCTTGCAAGTTTATATCACTAAAACCACATTCGTTCGTCACTAGCATTAAATAATTTATTTGCAGACTCATTCAGTAAAATCAACACTGTGTACGTTTCCTGAAACCAACAAACTTGAATTCGAAACGAAAATGAAATTTGTGTAACATTACATTTCACGTCTTTGTTTCCACCTAACCTCAAAAACTAGAACAGCCAAATACTTTTTCACAACTCAGTCGGCACGCATGTTACAGAATTTGGACATTACTTTATTCTTGATATCAAAAACTGTAGAAACATTCTTCATTACGTGTTCACAATTAAAAATAGTAGCTATTTTCGGCATCTCAGCACAAAAATAATCACTATAAAATACGAAGAGCGGCAAATTGCAGTGTTGGCAGTACAATAGATTGTCGACAACGCAATCAATTATCGATTCACAATTGACTGTCAACACTTAATCAATTCTAAACGATTATTTACAGTTTATGAAAAATGTAAATATTCGTGTTAACGTCTTTTTCTTGCAAAATTTCCCATTTTGTAATAAAAAAAAAAAAAAAGGTAGATTTAGCGAAAACAGTGTAATAATGTCCAATTTCATGGTATTTTGTGTATTTCGCAGTTCACCATTTTCTGGGGTCCCTAATAATAGGTACTGGGTTTTATCACAATTTTCGGAGCCAATATCACTGTTCCACTAACAACAAAATGAGTAAATTCAATTATGAGGGTTTTTTCAACATAAACTCGCTTATTCATGTTTTCACTGGTCCCCATTAACACAGTTAATCGGGAGTGTACATATCAGTATTGTAATGTAGGAATTAAAATGTACTGACCACTGTGCAAAATGTACTGACCACTGATTATAATGCAAGCTGTGAACAATGTGTTAACAGGATTCAAAGTACGACGAACACAAATTTTTGAAGCCTACTTTTCATCACCTTTCCTTCAAACACTAGAGAAAAAGCAGAATAACTGCAATGCATGACTGTATCTACTCTAGAATCTTCACACCTCAGTTTCTGTTAAAATGAGACACACTTCAATGAGCACTCCCTTCTATACATAATGTTATGCAGAAATTAAATAGGTACACAAGAAAATATTTTTTACAAAAGTTACATTTGGGGCTTTATCATGGATGTGGGTAAAAGCATTACTAAAATATATTTATGCCACACACACACACACACCTCTGCATTGTAGAACTTGGTTTTTACATCTAATGGCTTCAGAACTTGAAACTTGAAGAACTTCCTGAAAGACTGGCGAGTTAGCATTGGTGTCACGTAACTGACTTCACAAACTAATCTGTAATAAAAATTACATTAAAACATGAGAGTACATTCAGTTTTAAGGAGAGATGGGTGAGCCTCAATTTCAGCTCCTTAAGCAAAGTCAAACCAAGCTTTAAAAATAAAACACCAAACCAGGCAAAAAAAAAAAAAACAGCCAACTTTACACACTACAACCCTGAGAGTAACAACCCTTTTTTGAGGAACCAATAAAAATTTGCGTAGGCAAAATGGAAGGAAACAAGCAGAAAAATAATTTTGTTGCATTTAGTTTGGCCACTAATCGCTGTGATTCTCTTTGTCACTATACAACTCGGAAATAGGAAGGACTTTGCCAATGTCAGTGTATCCAGGACAATTGTAGGTGTAAATCAAATTTCCAGTACAATTCCCGCATTTTCTATGGCATTCCTGTACACAAAAAAAAAACCATGTGAGAAACTATCTAGTAAAATCGGAGTCCTGTAGTTTACCTGTGAATGTTTCTATCTAAATAAAAATGTTTCACAAAGCAGCGCAACACTCCCATTGCTGACTGACGACCAAATTTAGTGCTCCAAGCGGCTGGAAAGTCACTCGAATAGGAATACTGGACGACAGCTAGGAAAGGTGCGGCCAGTGTTATAATTAGTGAGCCGTAAGTAAGTGTATCTTGTGGCCAATAAGATTTGTTCATGAATAGCATCTTCAGATGACAATGAAGGGCGGTGGCCTTCCCAGTAGATTGTGTCGCAAGGTCCGACGTGCACAGCAACACAAACTAAAACGATCTGCTACTCCTCCAACAACTGACAACCTTCAGGATAACATGCCCTCGCCGACCGCACCCGAGATCACCCCGCCCACACCACGACCAATCTCGCCAGTGGTGATCCCCTCGCACCAGTCAGTGTTTGATTCCTGGTTAGGAATTTGTTGGCCATGGTCCAGTTATAATGACATTAGTTACCTATAGGCACCCCCACCTTCCCCTGTCAGTAACTCGCCAGCTCCACCCCGGCCAATGGGAAAGCAGAGTACCAAGATGTGCACCGTACATACGGCCACCGGGAAGGTAACTAAGGTGGTAATCCCACAACCTGTTCAAGGCATAGGATCGCTACACCTTTTCCCACTTACGTCTATGTGCAATGACCCACCAAGTCATCCCCTCTTGGGAGATGCCATTGCCAACTTAATGCAGAGTAGGAATAGCCAAGATCACCATAGCCCGTCTCACACTCTACTCGACACCATTCTAAATCAACTAGTTTCTTTATTTTTTTTATTAATATTAACTCACCTTTGGACAACTGCCATCCAAATTTTTGGCAGTTATCACGGTGAGCAAGATTGTGCTCCCTGGGAAAGAGACACGTATCGATACGCCCTGGGGTTCAATTCCCCTCTACCTCCCCTGCACCCTTCAGATAGGAGAACCACTACCGTGACACCCAACGTGGGCAAACCCCCAACCCGCCAGGCATTTCAGTTACAAAGAATCACTACCGAAGGAACTAACAAATTCAATAGGAGGAAATCGGAACTCGCGAGACAGACCAAATTAAGGTGCCTACGACACCACAAAGTATGTTAACCTTGCAAAACTTACACACTCCGAGTAGAAGCGAAAAAGATAGCAGCTGCCATATAAATGGAGGTGTGAGTAAAAAGCGAGCAAAGGGTGAGTGCGTCAAAACTAAACACAAAAGTATGAACAATTTGAGCGAGGTGCTTTTTTGATTTTAGACAACAGCTTCCCCTCTTCAAAGCATGCAAGGGGAGGAAGAAAGGTGCACGGCTGAGAGAAACAGAAAGAGGCAACAGAGGAGATGCAAGGATGCAAAACTGGATGCTAGACGACTGCTTCCCCTCTCGTCGGGCGTGGAAGGGAAGAGAGCATGCCATACTCGCACTGCGCCGCAGTGATAAACAGTGGCGGGCGTGTAATGTTTCACATCCAATTAGACGCTTGCATAAACAACTAGCTTAAAAATGATAAAAATGGGTAGTTTTATCATTATTTATATAGCAATTTTGCCGGGACAACCGAAAATTAACTATGGATACGGTTTATCGGTATATGTGTTTCCGGTACATTGAGTGTTCACTGTAGTATTTAGTTAATTTTATTACATAAGTATGTTTGGTTCACTCGTTCAGTCCACATGTCCATGATCGAGAACATGTTGCACATGAAGGGCATTTATGGCTGGAACTGTACACAACAATGAATCAGTGACCAGTGTTTTGAGCATCTTGCTGGTAAGAAATCTTATTTGCTGAAATTTTTATGTACCTTTCACGTTATTCATTAGTTGCCAGAAGCATGCTCAAAACAAGTACAGTGCACATTAAAATATTTAACGATTGAAAGAGCTAGTAAATTAATTCGATACTGAACTGGTTAGTGGAATTGGTATTCACACAGTATAGTTTTTGCTGTAACCAAGGTGGTATTACGCTTCCTTTGCATCGTAAGGTCAAAAACCTATATTTTGCTACATTCTGCTCAATGGTTTGATAGACATTCCATAGCTATGTACAATTATCAAAACCCAACACTAGTAACAGTCACGTCAAAGAAGCAGACTAATTCTTAATACCAGAGTGAAAGGGAAACTTTACTAATTACTAAGAGTGTTTACCTTGATCCTTCCACTTACACCTCATGTTTGTTCGGCAATTTTGCACAGAGTTTCTTGCAATTAACATGTGATGGACATGAATGTGCTGATCCAGAATCAAGCCAAATGTGATGTGCACTCTGTTTCGCGCAACACAAAAGGTCAGTGCTCAGTATACATTCACAGACAACTCAGTGTTTATAAGACCATTATGAATTAAATGATGCTGTGCATTCTCTAGATGCAGAATCAACATTCGCGATGAACACAAGAGCTGTAGACCATCCGTGATCTCTGATGGCTTTCTTCACAGAACTGATGAACAAATTTGAGAAACTTTGCGTGAAAATAACACAACTGTATGACTAGATACTCAAATTGTTCAAGAAACGGTGACTGAAACATAAGGGTGCAAAAAATAAAAAGTTACAAACAGAATTAAATGGTTGGGTTACGCATGTAAACATATCATACACTCAATTGTGAGTAGGAATGTAAGGTGGGTTGTTTGCGTGGCCAGAACTAAAGCAGCAATCACTTCAATTGTGTCACACAAAATAAATTATGGCATCCATTTTATGGGACACACACAGCATTCTTGTAGTTACCTACATGAACTCATGGTATAATAATATGATGGAAATGTTGACATGTGGCGTCCAAGTGCTTTACGACAATGCTTGATTCACATGGGAGGTTTTGATCATTTATCATATAGCCTTGGATCCAACAACTACCACTTGCTTCTTTAGCTGAAGAAACATCTTGATGGATGATAATTCAATGACAAGACAGAAGAAGTCAAGACACGGTTCTTAACACTCTTGGTGGACTTCTATGATGCTGAAATACAAATGCTATAATTCATGCACAATAAGTGTTTGGCTAGTTGTGGCAACGATGCTGAAAAGTTAAGTATGAACTGGTAATTCAGTTTTAGTGAGAATTTTGTCAAACATTATGTGAATGCATATTGGTCTCGTGTCTTTACTTTTCAGACACGCTTCAGTGAAATTAAATTTTCTGCTCAGAGGGGTAAAAATTAAATTTGAATTTTTTTTTTTTGCAAAAAAAGTTATTTGCATATCTTATGTTAAAATGTAAGTAATTCCTGGAACTGAAACTGACATTTTATTTATACAGATCAAGAACCAAACAAAAAGACTGTTGTTTTAAATTAAAATACATACATATGTGTCCCCACTTCTTTCACTTCGTGGTGAATTACATCATCCAGTGTTTCCTGTGGCTTCAAATCGGCAATGACGTCCCTGTGGTGACTTGACAAAGGAATGCGCTGTGAACTCGTCTGCAAATCTGCCTAGCAGATACAACATCAAGTTACCAAAAAATACACCAATATTTAATGCATAATTAGAAGTAATACATCTAACAACCTAAAAACTCTTTCTGTTGCTCTTCCCAGGAAACACTCATCCGCCATATGTCTATACATGCTCACTGCTTTGTAAATAACATTACCAAAGATAGAAAAATGTATATTGATAAGAATTTTAATAACTTCTGATAAGTCAAAGAGACTATTATTATTTAATAAGCAATATATGTTTGTCAGTAGATCATTACAGTAGCAATGAGCATTGAACCACAGTGCGTGCCTGATAAAGGCTGTTAACAATAAAGTGAGCACTTTTGAAATGAACATTTGAAAAAAAGTCACTGCCCCGCCTGCATATATTTTAACAAGCAACCTGAGTGACATGCGCCCAGTAAAGTTGGTAATGGTGAAGGAAAAGTAGTTCCAGATCGTAACGTCCGATGAAAAGTGTTAGGTAACCATTTGTGATAACTTAAATTATTTCTTTCCCTTTCTGGTTTTTTAAATGCATCAAAGTGTAAAAAATGGCAGATTTGTATAATATTTATTTTCCTAATAATATCACAAGTGTTTATCCTGGTTGGGTGATTAAGATATATTAATATGGTTGTTTTTCTGTTTGTTCCAGTGCATGTGTGTTCTCTCCTTCCCCTAGTTCACCGATTTGTAGCAAGCAACAGGAAATTACAGATGCAATTTATATTTGTCAAATCAAGTTGCAAAATTGTTGTTCTTGGTAATAATGTATAGATGGGCTTCAATATATTTGTATTGATTTTGGAATTTTTTGTGTCCATGATCTCTTGATTATTTTTAATGGTATGCATCCTTCTCCTTGCCTTTCTTTAGCCCTGCTACGCCCTAAAGGGGCATAACAACTTTATTACTTAAAAATTATAACAAAAATGAACTTTTCGGCAGTCCATGCGATGGATGCTGGAAGCTTGTGGTAGCTTACAAATGTAAATTAACAAGTAGCATATACTATAATTTACAGTAAAAAAAAAAGTAATATAAAACATGTAATTAATATTACCTTTAGCTCCAAAGCATTTACAAATACTGACAACAAAAATCAAGAAACTGTATTGGCTATTCACAGTAAAGTGAGCACTTTTCAAAGCCACTCCAGCAGACGTTAACTTTTGAGAGATGTAAATTGTATTGTAGTTCATTCATGGTTACTTCCTACTTTTCTGAAGCCCTGGTAAAGTTCTACTTCCAAGACATTCTTCTGCCTCATGCAAACAAAGATTAACAAAGTCTAGATAATTACACCAAAGGGACAGCACACCACATTCATGTGCACTAACTGTAATAATATTTTGCATAAGAACAATTTCTTAGTAGGCATTGAAAACACACATATTTCCTCGTGCTTTTATTCATATTATTTATAAATGAAATATTATAATTTACAGTTAAATATAACGAGAAATTCAAATTAATAAAAAATATGGTATTTTTATGTTAACACAATTATAAAATGCTTGCAATACATGGCAAATTTTGGAAACAACCAAGCACATTATACGTGGGGTGAATTTTAAAAGGTTTTAAGACACCGCGAATAGACTTACACTGTGTTTATTAGTCACATGACAATTTTTATATTTACAATTGGCTAAAGGATACAAATATGATAAAAGGAACTGTTAAGAAGACCTTAAACAAAAAGAGCTTACATTGACGTGAACAGCCTATAAATAAAAAAACCAGGTTTATGGTGAGTCCTGTAGCATGAGACTGCAACCACAATGCGGATTTTTTCCCCCCACTAAAAATAGATTTGTTTATGAGAAAAATAATAACAATGAAATTTTGAATACAAATAACAATCAGCTCCTTATAGACATGTACATAATATAACATACCTGCACAATAACATCTTTTGCCACTTGATTACTGTCATTGTGGACACAAATGTAGCTTGAAAATGTTTCTCCAAGATAAATATTCCTAGAAGAGAAATATAAAGATGTTACATACATACTACATAGCAAAAGCCGTGACATAGTTCAAAATTATGATACGGGAACACCCAATGGCAAAGATTCATGGTCTAGTTATTAAAATGGCAATTCAACCCTTGGCCCCAAAAATGTGAAATGTTAAGATTATTAAGCTTATAATTTTAGGCATTTTTTTACATAGGGGATGGGGAGTGGAAAGTTCACACAAAAATTTTCCTTTTGAAATTTTCAAAAATTGAAAATTTCAATTTCATCTGGATACTTTCCAGAACAGTGGAAACTTTGGAAAATATTGCATTTTTTTTAGCAGTTTAATGATTATTTTGAGGTCCTTTCATGAAATAACCACACTTGGTTACTGTATTAATTTAATCCACTTGCATACTGCATCATTCCCTTTTTTTTTTTTTTTTTGACAGCCAACATTTTCTTGTTCTTTCCCCTATCTGTCAAAAGATAGGTTCGGGTACTATTCCTCAGTCAGATATTCTATACCTGGTAAATATAAATTCTCGAACAAACTTCTCCTTTCCCTTCCTACTACTCCTCATATTACAAATAATTAAGTGCTTCCTGGTTTATCACAAAAGTAAATGATTCTTTTATCTTCAAGTGTACCACTACTCACCATACAAGGTATATTGTTTTCATTCCCACCCCTCCTGTCCTCCCATCTCTAAACTTTTTTTTGCATTTTACTGATACGCAGGTTGTGACTTATTCAGCAATCATGATATGCATGCTATAGAAAGAACACAAATCCCATCATAAAGTGCTGGGGTTTTTGGATTGCTCTTGAAAAATACAAAATTGAACCCTGCACTCATCAGAATGTTCTCTGTGGGCATACACCACTGACAAAAGTAGTTACCAGAATTCTACAGATGTCCCAAAAGTCTCTATACCCTCCAAATAACCGATTCGACAAAGTGTCACCAACTAAAGCGAGAGTTTTTGCATGGGAAAGGAAATTACTTGATATGGGGAACATTAAAGATTTCTTAAGATCCTGACCACCAAAATCATGAAAAACCAAAGTGAAGAAATCCTCGCCTCAGTGTAGCATTCATCCAAAAAATCTGTGTGAAAACGTTCAGGAGAATTGGGAGTGATAAAATCAAGCTATATAGGCATTTACGGACAGATCTTCAACTTTATCCACATCGACCAAAATTTTTCAAAGGATTTGTTTACTGACGAACGTGCAATTTATCGCAGCACCCACAAACTAAATGTTGTGTTCTGGAGTAAAGAGAACCCACACGTTTACGAAGAACTTGAAAACAACCCATTCTATGTTATCATCTGGGCACCTGATTGGGTCATTCTTCTTTAATGGTCATGTGATACAATACAACTACCTGAACATGCTTCGTGAACGATTTGTTCCACAACTTCATAACATTGGTATCGGAGATGATCACTGGTTCCAGCAGGATGGGTCACCCCCACAGTTCGTGGTGACTGTTTGAGCACACCTGAATTAAATTTTCCTGGGTAGAAGGCTCTGCAACACCACCTGCGCCACTCCCTTGGCCATCCTGAAGTCCAGATTTGACGACATGCGACAATGCTCTTTTGGGTACTGTGAAACAACGCATCAGCGAAAACAGATATGAAACCACAGACCAACTGCATGATGCTGTATTCTGCAGCATCACACCACAGATGTTACAGAAAATGAACCATGCACCTGGCATCATATCATTCTGTGTGCTGAGAACAATGGTGGCCACAACCATGGTTAAATTGATATCCTATTTAATGATAGGAGAGGTGATACAACAGATAAACATTATTATATCCCCTGTACACAACATTATTTTACCACGTGCAGGGGTGGGTATTGGGACTTTTGGGACATTCTGTAGGTAGGCCTGTAACCCAACGAGCTTATTTTACCTCGCGACGACGGCGCCAAACTTTATGTGGCAAGAATGGGAAACACAAACCTGCTCATGGGAACAGAAGCCCTCCCCATCACCTTGCATATATTTTATTTGTTTCTTTCGTATAAGCATTTGTTTTGTTTACATTTCAAGCATTGGCATATTTAACCTACTTTGGATTTTGAATAAATCATGACATGTTAAGTGTGAGCATATTTGTATATTTTAACCATGTAAAATTACCGCAGTTAATATATTTTTTGACGAACACAAAAAAAAACCGTGTACGTTACTAAGCAAACATGAATGACAGCCTACAAACTTATTACAATAAAACTGAATAAATGACAGTAAAATATATTTTACAGCACAAGGTTTCCTTGTGTTGTCAATGTTTTTTACTCTCACACTCACACTCTCTCTCTCACACACACGCACGCATGCATGCATGCACACATGCACACACACACACACACACACACACACACACACACACTCTGAATGTTAATTGTGATCACTTACAATATAGTTGGGTGTTTTACAAAGTACTTGATTCTGGCATTGTGTAAATGACCAACTAGTATGAAGGAAATAAAATGCAAAATGTATACCACTACTTCGAAATGCTAACCAAGATAAAAATAAATAACACAGCCTATAAACAATATTTTGTTGCTCACCACAGCACACCAGGCTTACTCAAAATGTATAACATTTATTTATTCAAATTGTATAACATTTATTTAATCAAACTGTATAACATTTACATAAAATTGGTAATATTACACTCGCCTATACATTATGTGTTCAGATAAATTACGTGGACTGCAAAAATTTTCTACCCGGAACACTGATTGAATTTGTAATCTCCCAAATGTGAAAGGAATGATGTAGCATTATTAGTGAATATGAGCATTGTACACACATGCTTCAGCAAGACATGACAGTACTCATAACCTGAACATAACTAATCCAATAATCACGTAAGTTTAAGGTAATGCAGACCTTACAATTATTGGGAAATAAATGACTCCATGAAACTGTCACACATAAATGTAAATTTAAAAAGTCAATTTAATTGTACAATTTCAAACTTGGCAAACTAAACACACAGAATCTGACACACCGTAAATTTGGGGCATTTGGGTGACTTGCGGAATTTTACAACAATTTGTTGTTTTCATACGTGTCACCCAGAAGTAAAAAATTAATTTAATTTATTGCAAACAGTTTTATTAGGAATTTATTAAGTGTACAATCTTACATCCAGAGCTGCCACATGCTAAAACTGCAATTCCTTTGAAATGTCCTAAGTCATCCCAGTTTACGGTACCTTAAGATGTTTAAAAGGCAGGTATTCCACATAAATACCTAAGTAACAAAGAGACAAGGGTTCTAAAGAAAATTAACTTTATTTTGAAATATGTATTTTATAATCTCAGGCATCTAAACTCAATCTTGCAACAATATTAATAAAAAAAACTTACCCTGCCAATCAAATAATACAGGTTAAGAAGAAATATAATAATTCAATTACCTTAAATTTTTTTATTGTTCCACTAACAGCCCACCATCGCTTCACTCAGGTTTTATGGAGTTATTAAAATACATACCTATATATGTGAATGCCCGTGAATACCTGCGAAAACTTGCGACAATCGGCAACTACCCGTGACTACTTCAGACTACCCACGACTACCAGTGACAATCTGCCACTGCCTGTAACTACCTGCAACCATCCATGACTACCTACCACTATTTGCAACTACTCACGACCACTTGTGACTACCCGTAACTACTTGCGACTACCTGTGACTATCTGTAACTACTTGCATGTCGCTGCCCTGTGTTTCCTTCACGTGGAAGGAGCAGAGAGCTGGAGGTCAAGTTTGTAACGTTAGACGAAGCGAGCGGCCTATCATAAAAAACGTAGCCGCATATGCTGATAAACTTATCGCAGCTCGTGACTTGCTGACCCTGAGAAAATGATATTTCTCCATTTATCATGCAGTAAAGTTGTCATCATCAACATTACCTTCCCCTTGGATTGCCGAAAATGTTCTAGACGGCACCTACCTCTAGTATAAATACCATGTGCGGGCCCGAGGAGGGAGTGATTAGAAGCCGAGAGTTTGGCATCTCAAGCGACCTTAAGTGACAGTTGGACAATTCCAGAGCAACGAGGGACAACTGCAGCAATCTGCGAGCGTGCGTCGGCAAGCTTGTGTGCAGTGAAGAGTGAGGCTGATCTGCAGGACCGTGGACTGGATGCGTGAGTGAAAAGACATTTGGGACGATGAAATTGACATTTTTAACTAGAGGTGTCAAAATAATTGGAGGGATTTAAGGAACATTGGCAAGAGTAAAGACTGTGATAATGACTTTAACTGAAACGAAGGTAATAATCAAATATTATGCTCAATAAGAATAATAAGACTTAATAGGATGCTCAGATTGTTAAATAACAGATGTTTGACTGTGGGATTGAGAATAAATATAATTATTGAATTTAGTTCTTTTATTTTTATTAAGACCTCCATCTCTCATGAATTCAGAAACGCCCCTCAAACGTCCCATGTAACAATATATTTTATTTTCTGTTTCAATATGTTTAAAATGTAATGTTGTCAAGACTAGATGGCAATGTGCTGCATCATTGTTATATCATTTTATGGTATAGTAGAGAAGATCTTTTAAAAAATTTGATGTATTATGAAACGTTACGTGAAATTTATCATTGCTCCACTTTAAATACATATGAATATAGGCTGTTCATGGTAAAGTGAGCACTTTTTAAGGCCCTTATCAATTTTTCCTTTTACCCAATTTCTGTCTTCCTGCTGCTTTTTAATGTAAACCTTGCAATGTGACCAATAAACACAGTGTATACATTTCACTACTCTCAAAATTTAACATTCAAGGCTGCAATAATATATATTATAGGTGATTTTAACTAACGCCTGTTGGGAGGGTCTTAGAATACTCACTTTACCGTGAATGGCCGTTATCAGGATTTTGTAGTTGTCCTCTAAAATGTGTGTAAGCAAAGAATACAATTTCATAAATATATACAAAATTGAACAGAATATAACTTTTTTAAAAGGTTTTTACACGATGCTGACGCATTACTGGGTTCAGACATCAGGGGAATTAGGAGTTGTGAGTGTATAGTGCAGGCCTGAGGCATAAACCTATCATGCAGAGGATAATTTTCCCTGGGGCACCAACTCAGAGAGCATAAAAATGGAGGGTGTGCGGTCGACAGCTTTTATGTGTGGCCTGCCCTGGTAATCCAGCAACTGAAAATCAACTATAATCCAAAGCACCTAGGTTAGCGAGAGTTATTTTAACCACTCTCAATGCATATTTCTCTCCCGTGCTGGGAATGTTACGGGCCATCCCAATGCCCTTAATGACAAAACAGTAGAAGGTTATACAGCCATGAAGCAGCCGTACAAATAAGTGCACTTGGCTAACATTTCAACACACAATGTCTTAATTGACTTTACCCTTGTCTGAGGCACTTACAGTAGATATTTCCTCCCTATGGCTCGGGAAGCTCTTACACTGTAAGAAATGGTACAAAGCCTACATGATGTTATAGGTGAACAATTATGCCTAAGGAATATTAGATTCGTGAGGTATGCCATGGCACACTCTCCGGGCAGTGAAAATATACATTATTGTTCCGAAATAAAGAAGTTATTATTAATAAACTACATGACTGGAGGAAAAAGATGTAGGTCTGGAGAGGCCATGTATGAATGACCACCCCACTCAAATGCCAGGACGCTACTGACTGCCATGACAAGCATGCGCCAAAGTATAAGAAATTCTTAACATGAAATTCTGAAAACTGTACTTTGCTTAAAATTAACACAGTTGACCCTCACATAATAACACTTATAAAAATGAATACAATGTATATTATGACATAGATAACACTCGCAACAATTGAAACAATAACATGTACTGGCACCTCAGTGCATTAAGAATGTGTAATACTTTACATAGTGGTTTATCTTACGTCTTTCAACTTGTGAAAATGCAAGAAACACTATAAAAATACATTTAAACTGCTTGCCATACTTCTTATCCTCATTCTTTTCATAATCTGAAAATTCTGAAGTCATCGGTGGAGTTACACCAAAAAATAACACATCACAAATAAGACTACATAATTATCGTAAAAAACTTTCATAAACTGAAGGTAGGTAGTTAGTTGGGCTTAACGTCTCGTCGACAGCGAGGTCATTAGAGACGGTGCAAGTTTCACATGGAAGAGGGATTGGGGAAGGAATCAGCCATGGTGTTTGTTTGGGACCCATCCCAGCATTCACCTAGGGTGATTTCGGAAAACCGTGGTAACCAAAACAAGGATGGTCGGATCGGGAATCGAACCCGGGTCCTCCCAATAGCAAGTCCAGTGAGTTACCACTGCGCCACCTCACTCGGTTCTATAAACTGAAGGCCAATACATTTTGTCAGTGCTGTTTTTATGGCAAAACACACTTTACTAATTTAGATGTTCATCAATGTGTACTCCTAAAAGTTTTCTCACATATGTCCAGGATATGATTTCATTATTTACTGTCAGTCAGAGTACCCAAGATTTATGAACCTGAGTAAGACAAAAGTACCTATATCCATTTAGTTTTGGTACTGTTCACGGTTAGTTTGTTAAAGTTGAACCAGTTTGTAATAACAATAATAATTACTTTTTTTAGTATGCCAATATCTAGGAAGTGATATTCAAAGGACAATGGACTTAATCTCATCAACTAGACTCCACTGGACTCTGTACACATATAAACCATTCTAAAGGGTTAAATTGAAAGGGTATTAGCAAAAATAATAATTTCACTTGCAGGCCTACAATGAATCTCGCAGCATAATATTGTTACACTTCTCTCTCTAGAAATTAAGTGGACTATACCAAGTTCAATAAAGGATGGAGGTCTTAATCAAAGACAAGAATTAATAAAAAACTTCCTTTTTATTTACAACTACAGCAAGTTCTCTGAACTAAAAATCGCACAGTAAATTGATATAACTTACTGTTCACAACTAATTACTCCAATTTAATACAATTTATAATTACCACAAAGAAATCAATTAAATTAAATAATTAAAGATCAGTCCCAATAGACAGTGTATCAACCTCTGCAAATTAAGTATCCAAATTGACAGTTCGAATATTTACAATAAAATCCGTATTACACTTCCACTCAGTCTCACATCAGTTCAGTCCATGTCCTGCCAGTCACAATGTTCTAGAGTCCTCCAGGCGCCCTCACGTGCAGTAGCCTTCACTCGTCCATTCAGGCCACAAACACCTCACTCGCCGTCGTCCCCCCACAATCTCCAGTTGTCATTCACACTTGTCTTCAATAGTGCACACTCGGCCAGGTGGCCTCCATCAAAGACTACCGGCCGCTGGATTGCGGCAGTGTGTGTATGTATGTATGTATGTGTGTGTGTGTGTGTGTGTGTATATATAAAATATATATATATATATATATATATATATATATATATATATATATATATATATATATATATATATATATATATATATATATAGTGATAGGCTATCACCTAGAATCTTCCCCAACTCACGTGATGTGTAGCGGAGGGCTGAGGCACCAGCCAGTCTCACCACAACAATTTTGCATCATCACCAAACCCGTAGAAACCTCCAAAAGGGGAGAGCGGCCGTGACGCAAGCAAGGAGCGGAGCAGTGCGACAGCTGTCCATTATTCACGGGTTTCCTAGACAGGGGGTCAGGAGGCAACAAGCATGTCAGCCTGGGGGAGGGGAGGAATGAGGTGGGTCCACCGCCACAACGCCGGGCAGCAGCGCTTAACACTGCCCCCTCCTTAAGTACGTTTGTCCCGAACAGACTCGACAACATCAGGACCTTCGTACAGTGCCAGTCGGTCGATGTGGACAACCTTAGGCTTTGCCCGAGAGCCTTGTTGACAAATTCTATAGACCACATCATCAGTTATCTGCTTCAGGATACTGTACGGGCCTTCCCATGATTTCTGTAGGTTTGGTCAATATCCCTTCTTCCTTTGAAGGTTGTAAAACCACACCAGTTGTCCTTAAGTCTTCTAAGGTATTCTTCGGTCATGTCTTGTTTCATTGTCACTGTAAATTTTAAGGTGCCTCCGGGCAAACTCATGAATGTCGGTTAACCTCTGACGTAATTTAATAGCATATTATAGAGTGACTGCATCTTCCTCCACTAGACGTCTGAACAGCAGATCACCAGGTAGGCGGAGCTCTCCCCCAAACAGCATCCTTGAAGGTGTTACCCTTGTGAACTCGTGGACCGCCGAGCGATATACCAGGAGAAATAAGGGTACCTTAGAGTCCCAATCCCTCTGCCTTCTACGAAGATAGCCAGATACTGTTCCAGGGTACCATTTAGCCTCACAACCATTCCATCTGACTGAGGGTGTAACGTTGTGGTTAGGGTTTTCTTCATTCCTAAAATCCTCATTAGCTTTGCTTCAAACTTTCGTCCTTGGTCCGAATGAAGCTCAAGTGACACTCCAAACCTGGAGAAAACATGCTCGACAAGAGCATCAGCTACTGTGCCTGCCTCTTGGTTTGGCGCTGGTATGACCACAGGCCACTTTGTGAAATAGTCTTGTGCTACCAGAAGGTATCTATTTCCCTTCTCAGTGATTGTAGGGGTCCGAGAATGTCAACTGCCATCCTCTCGAATGGGGCCCCAACATTTTACTTCTGGAAGGGACAGTGTTCCTTAACCCTCGGACCCTTCCTTGCAGTACATGCATCACACAGATGGCACCACTTCTCAACATTCTGCTGACAATGCAGCCAATAAAATTTCATTCGGACTCTGTCAAGTGTCTTGTTTACACCAAAGTGACCACCTGCTGCTGTGTTGTGCAGTTCTCTTAGCACTTCTGGGATTCTGCACTCTGGTAGGACCAATTGTAAACGACTCTGTCTACCATCATTACTTTCCCAATTCCTGTAAAATACACCATTCTTTACAACAAGGGAATTCCACTGTGCCTAGTATGCCTTAACTGTCACGCCTAGGCTAGATATCTCCTCCCATCTCGGTCCACGCACGGTTTCCTTCCACTCCAATATTGGAAGCAAGATAGGGTCACTTAGCTGATATTTCTTATGTCCGTTTCGTCTCATGTAGATGACCCATTACCAGATACAGGGCCTTGAATTCTCGTCCTCCTTGCTTTCCTCGATACAACAACCTTTTCCTCCTGGTGTTCACAATGACAACAGAATGGTTCATATGATCTCCTGGAGAGTGCATCTGCATTGCTGTGAAGGCATCCAGACCTGTGTTGTATTTCAAAGTCATATTCTTGCAGGTGCTGTATCCACTGAGCTATGTGACCTTCGAGGTTCTTGAAATTTAGCAGCCAGTGTAATGAAGCATGATCAGTTCTTAGGATGAAGTGTCTGCCATAAAGATAGGGATGAAAATGTGTAATCGCCTTCACCACTGCCAAAAGCTCCTTTCGTGTCACACAGTAGTTCCTCTCGGGCTTGTGTAGCACCTTACTGAAGTATTCTAATGGCCGCTCTTTTCCATCCTGGATCTGAGATAACACAGCCCCGATTCCAA
Source organism: Dryococelus australis (assembly GCA_029891345.1). Taxonomy (NCBI): domain Eukaryota; kingdom Metazoa; phylum Arthropoda; class Insecta; order Phasmatodea; family Phasmatidae; genus Dryococelus; species Dryococelus australis. The sequence continues at coordinate 185,933,477 of CM056998.1, read as the reverse complement.
CATTACTAGCATCAGTATCCAGAATAAATTAACCCTCTCTACTCGGGAAGCCCAGTACTGTGGGAGATATCAGAATTTCTATTAGCTTATTGAAAGCAATTTTGCACTCTGGGGTCTAATAAAATTTTCTTTTTGCCTCAGTCATTTCATGCAGATGTTTGGCGATAGTGGCGAACCTGGGCACAAATTGGCGGTAGTAAGCACATAAACCCAGGAAACTTTGAATTTGTTTTATCCTTTGGCAGAGGCCAGTCTCTTATTGCTCTGGTATTCTCAGGGTCTGTTTCAATCCCGTGGGCTGATACAACATGCCCCAAGATATTAATTTTCTTTTAGAAAAGGTGGCATTTTTTGGGAACTAATTTTCAGATTGGCCACAGTCACTTTCTTAAACACAGAATCTAAGCTGCCAGGTGCTCTTCAAATGTTTTTCCTGTGACCACAATGTTGTCTAGGTACACTTGACAAATCTGTAAGGGCAGAACTTTCTCCATTAGTAGTTCGAAGGTGGCAGGAGCATTGCATAGATCAAAGGGCATACCCTTGAATTGCCAGGTTCCTTTCGCTTGGACACAAAAGGCAGTCTCTTCCTTGTCTTTCAGGGCCATCTCGCACTGCCAATAACCGCTCTTCATGTCTAGAGTAGAAAACCACTGTGAACTTGCTAAGCTATTCAGGGTGTCGTCTATCCTAGGGAGTGGGTAAGAATCTTTCTTGGTCACATTATTAAATTGGCGGTAATCAACACAAAATCTAATAGAGCCATCTTTCTCTTTAACAAGTGCAATGGAGAAGACCATGCACTGACTGATGGTTCTATCACGTCTAAATCCCTCATCTCTTTCAGAATAAAGCCAATGACTTCATATGAAGCTAGCTGTAGTCACCTTGGTGACTGCTTCATGGGACTGGCATTCCCTGTGTCGATGTGGTGGCATGCAACATTAGTTCTGCCAAGGTCATTGGGCTCGCAGGAGAAAACACCTCTATTTCTCTGTAACAATTCTGAAACTGCCCTTTCCTGTCGCCAGTTGAGGTTTTCTCTTGTTATTGTCAGCAGTTCGCCCAGAGCATATGGAAGAAGATATTCAGTAGGTTGTGGCGGTGGAGCTTCTAGAACATTTGGAAGTACCTGTGAGACCTGCTTGCAAAATCCTATTGTAGCCACCTCTTCAAGGCGAATAGCATGGGCAGAGAAATTAATCATCCTAACAGGCGAGCTGTCCGATTTTGAAGAAATCAATATCCTGGCTACAATCACACCATCTGGTAAAATGCCACCTTTCTGGGCTGGTTCGATTATACCCAATCGCCTGACAAATTTTCCCTGGCATCTGCCTGGAATAACAACTTCGCTAGAAGCAGGGAGCACAGTTGACTGATTACACAATACTGGGTAGATCACTGGCGAAGATAAATCTCGTCGTGTTGACACTACCAACTCGGTATTACTTACATGTAAGACCCCCAGTCGAGTATCAATACAGCATCCCAGCTTACGTAATACATCAAGACACAAAATGCATTCATCATCTATTTCTGCTATGTATATCTCATGCTCTATCTCAAGGTTACCGAGCTGTAAGAGTACTCTTCTCTTGCCTTTGACTGGCGTGGTCTCACCCATTCCTGTAGTTAATTAGCAGTGATTCATGCTCTCATCGGATGATTGCTGGGGTGAAGGCCCAAGAAGGTCTTACCACTGTAATAGTCGCTCCTGTGTCAACGACCATCTGACAAGAAACATCATCTAGGCTCCCCTACACCAATATGGCATTGAAGTCTTGTTTCATTGAACACACCTGCAAAAGCATTGGGGCCTTCCCTCCAGCAATCACCGACCTTTGCCCCTCAAAACCGGTGTTTACAAGTTTCCAGAAGACATTGTGCTCTCACCTGCTGCTTGGTGCCTGCTCCCTGGCTGTTGCTGCTGCTGACAGTTGGCTCTCAGGTGCCCTGGCTGTCCACACGTCCAACATTCAGGCTGTTTGGGTGAGGGACGGCGAGTCCCTGTAGTGCGCACCCTGAAGGCGATGTCCCTCATGGTCGCCTGCAAGTCCTTCAACATCCCCTTAACGCTGTCGTCCCTCCCTTCATCAAGCATCACTGCCCGCATTGGATGTCGGGGCACTGATGACTGCTGTGCTGACTCCACTTCCAGTGCTCGGGCCAAGGCATCCTGCATGATGTGAGGCACAGCTAACTGCAAAGCTTGCCGTACCTCGGTGTCAGCGATGGCGTCGATGAAGAAGCCGACGGTGATGACGTCTCGTGCCTCTTCCGAGCATCCCTCCAGAGATAGGTGCAACAGCCTCACAATGTCCTGCCACAGCTCTTGCAGTGGTTCGTCAGGTCACTGGATGCGGCTTCGTAGTTGGGCACGGTAGGCGTGCCACAGGTACCGGTCCCCGAATTGCAGCTCCAAAGCCGACACCACTAGACAATGTTGTTCTGGCAGCGACTGCAGCATGCTCAATGCTGATTCCCTCAATACAGATGCCAGATAGTATGCCTGCTGCTCTTCTGTCCAGCCATTCAGGGTGGCAACGATCTCAAACTGGTGCCGGTACTCGTGCCAAGGTGTCTGTACATCATATAGGGCGGGCTTAATTGTGATGCCTTTACCCACTCCTGAATGGGGTGCACCCACACTACAGAACTGCAGGGATTGCACTGGCGGCAAACTCTACCTTCTTCTCGCTGCCCGCACTCGTCTTGGCAGTGACCAAATTCGGCTCCTCTTCTGCCACTGCATGTCGTCTCCCCTGCTGCTGCAAGAACTCCTGCCATTCCTTCTTGAGGGCACTCACCTCTTGGTCCACTTTATACTCGACACTGTCAAAACTCTCGCTCACATTACCAATTTTCTTGTCCACGTAGTCTATTTTATTGTTCACCAACTCGCTTACACCTTCTATCTTTCTGTCCGCATTCTCAATCACACTGTCTATTTTTCTATCTACGTTTTCATTTACACTGTCTATTTTCTTATCTGCAAGTTAATTAACACTAATAACAGATTCACTAACATTATCAATTTTACTATTTACATTTTCATTTACACTATTAACAGATTCCCTAACACTAATAATCTGATTATTTACAGTATCTATATTGGTATTTATCTGGCCACTTAAACTCTAGAATAAAGAGCGGAGAGCTTCCATGTCTGCCACATTTTCCTAGTTAGCATTCAAAATTTATAAATAATATCTTGGCTTATTTCTCAAATATTGTGACATTTATAAATACTAATTACAATTATTTTATTTTATAAAATGCCTTCATCCCACTTCTGACACCAGTGTTACAATTTCTCTCTCTAGAAATTAAGTGGGCTATACCAAGTTCATTAAAGGATGGAGGTCTTAATCAAATACAAGAATTAATTATAATTTCCTTATTTTATTTACAATAACTACAGCAATGTTATTTGAACTCAAAATCTCACAATAAATTGATATCACTTACTGTTCACAGCTAATTACTCCAATTTAATACAATTTATAATTACCACAAATAAATCAATTAAATTAAATAATTAAAGATCAGTCCCAATAGACAGTGTACAAACCTCCATAAAATATGTGTCCAAATTGAGTTAGAATATTTACAATAAAATCCGCATTACACTTCTGTTCAGTCCATGTCCTGCCAGTCACAATGTTCTAGAGTCCTAAAGAAGCCCTCACGCACAGCAGCCTTCACTCGTTGGGTTTCACGTCCTCTTGTCCATTCATGCCATGAACACCTCGCTCGCCGTCGTCCCGCAATCTTCAGTTGTCGTTCACACTTCGCTCCGCTCGCGCACACTCGGCCAGGTCGCCTCCGTCAAAGATTGCCGGCCGCTGGATTGCGGCAGTATATATATAGTCTTAGGCCATCACCTAGAATCTTCCCCAACTCGCGTGATGTGTCACGGAGGGCTGAGGCGCCAGCCAGTCTCCCCTGAACATACTTGCATCGTCGCCAAACCTCTCGAAACCTCCAGCAGGGGAGAGGGGCCGTGACGCAAGCAAGACGCAGAGCAGTTGGACAGCCCGGCGGCCGCTGTCCATTATTCACGGGTTTCCCAGAAAGGAGGTCAGGAGGCAAGAAGCGTGTCATCTCGGGGGAGGGGAAGGGTGAGGTGGGTCCACCGCCAGGGCCGGGCAGCAGCACGTAACAATATAAATAAAAGGAACAGATAAAAATAAGTAAACAAAAAATCCTGTACAACAATGGTATTAATCTTCAAAAACAACAGCACTACTGGTCACAATTTAAATATTCAAAGATTCATAAATTGAGAAAGAGGAACATGAACTAAGGAATGTTCATAGGCTTACCTTTATTTTGAAATCTGATTAACACAGTTTTTAATGCTACATGGCAATTTGTTGAGAAACTTTAATTTCACAGAAGTGAATTACATTTGTTATCATAGCAAGTAGTAATTGTTGATTAATTCAAATTGTTACGTAGCCTGAGATACACAATTTTTACATTAATACTTGCAATCAACAAAGCATCACTGAAAATAAACAAACATTTCAAACAATACCAGAATGTATTGAAAATAATACATCAATAACAGTCATTATTTATAATATTTCATATTGAAATTTCAGTTGTAAAGTTGTGAAATGTTACATATGTTTGCTAACATTCAAAGTTATGATCATGCATGACATTTTATGCTCTTATAATTGTAAATGTGCACGAGATACTGATTCCTATATGCACTCTGGGTGATAACGATAATTTTGAATAAGTTTGTCATTTCAAAACTGTTTCCATAGTAAACTTAATAGTGATCATGTCTAAAGGAAAAATTTATAGTTTTATTACAACTTCCTCTATGTATTAAACTTCGGTAAAGACAAGTGCTGGAAAAACAAACTTTTGAATGTGAGGACTGTTGAAAAAGAAAGTTAGTGAAAAGGAAGGTTTGATGGAATGTTTAAGGAAGGACTTCGGAACAAAACTCCACGATGATGGCTAAATGAGTTTGGAGCTACAGGAAATGATTTTCGCAGAACACCGAGGAGATGGAGATGTACGGGGAACCGAGAGCTGCCAACGGGGATGTGCGACGGCGGAGTGCTTGATTTGGTGACCCGAGGACAGCTGGAACTGCTTTAAGTACTCTAAATCCGAGGTGCCAAAAAAAAAAACTGGGATTCCTGCATCGCCTCCTAGATGACTGAAGTAAGGCAGTTTATATAGTAGCTTCTATAGTATAATTATTTTCTGCAAGTTTAATTGTATGTCAGTTGATGAAGAAGCCCTTACACGGATACGGTGCTCGAGAACATGAAAATAAAAGTTTTATTTATTTTATTTTTTGTTGAATTTTGTTTTGAACAGCAGAGGTCCCGAGTGCATTTGACGTACAGCTAGCAGGACACATTTAAATAATTTTTTTTTTATGAAACTGAGGCAACCAGATAAAAACTTACCTAATTAAGGTCTCGAGGTCATGATACTGTATCTAGTGTTGACAGGGCCAAGTTATAATTTGATTGAACTGACATCTGGTTTTTCTATTCTTCATTAACATAATTTTGTTGTATCAGTTGTTCGTTAAGAGAGCCATGTGTGATAATTGATTTATGCAAATGACTTCATTAAAATTGCATTGTCTATGCTTATTCATGTCGCTTTGTCAGTGTTGTATAGATGCTTGTTTAGTGAATATTTTTATCATAGTGATATATAGTTGTGACTGCAGTGTTCAGTGTATGTCTGGTTAATTAATGAAGTTTATTATTCCTCTGACACACTTATCTAAAAATGGTTAACAAATTCTCTCATAGCACACATCACACACACATCTTATATATTTAATTTTGAATATATTTAGATCTAACATATGCGGAGGGAATTTTAGTACAGAACACATCGGTACACAGTCAACTGAAAATAAAGAAAAAAAATTTCATTTACTTATTTAAATAATGAAACACAACACTGGACCATCTCAAGATGTGCAGAGTATGCAAACATGGGTTGATGTGATGGTGCTCTGAATAGCTAGTTAGAAGCCCTCCATTCACTTGGTGCATTGCTATATACAAACCTCTTCTTCCATTGAAGTATTTATCAGTAAATATACATCTACTTACATACTTTAATATCTAACATGAACAGTTATCATGCTGTTTTAATTTCACAGTCAGCCAATTTGCATGAATACTTGGCACTAACATTCATTAACTTCTGTGATCATAATTTATGTTGATATTTACTAAATTTCACTTATACATTAATAGTTTGTCAGTTTTGATGTAATTGTCTGCACTTGCACTAAATCCACGAGCCCCTTCAAACTTTGCTATAGTCTGCACAGAAACTTTATTTTTCCTTTTAACACTAATATGGCATAATGTGTGTAAAAAGTAAAATGGAATTATATTACCATTACAATCCATTTTCATCCACAGCATGTGTAATAATAATCCTCGCTCAAGTAAGACAATCATGTATGAAGACCTTTTCACTATACATATTGGTAATCACAGACAATCCTTTAACAGTAGGAATATTTTTCATAAGTGCAGAAAATACTTCAATCCACAAGTAGACAACAAATAAAGATACCTATTGAAGAATAACATACACATGTTATCAGTTTCAGTAAGGCCTCCAACAAATCACAATCTCAACAACTGTAAAATACAATAAAGCACATATTCAACTACAAACATAAAACATGTCAACAATAGGACTTTGGTGGAGAGATAAGTAAAAATACAAAATCCACTGATGTACACTTCAACAATGGAATCATGTACGAAGACCACACACGTGACATTAAAGCATGTGAAGACAATGTTGTGTGACAACAAACATGTAGCGGAAAACCAGCTTCAGTCAATACTTCATGATAGAAAGAGTAGGAGCTCATCTGAAAGAAAGGTTTCTGCATGTTACGTGTGCTATATTATACTTCAACTAGGCCTCCTATGTTGTCTAAACTTCCACAGCTGGGGTAACATAACTTCCTGCGTACATAAACTGCAATAGACTGGGTTTAATGTACGTATTAGGCATCATCCAGTGTGCAAGGGATTACCGAGTTTGAATTACATGTTCCTGGAATTTTTTATTGCATGGTTCGGATAAAAACTAATTACAAAAATAGAAGTAGTTACCATCCATTCTTTACGCAAATCATCATGTTTCTGCCCTCGACCCGTATGGCTACGCATACTGAAGGAAAGTAAATCAGTATGATGCAACCACTGTTACCATTAGAATGGAAAATTAGTACTCGGGTAGCTTTCATTCCAGGGTTGTGTAGTACATAGTGAGAGGAGAGTTGCTGTGTTTGCTATTAGTACTCTGGTAGCTTTCATTCCAGGGTTGTGCAGTACATAGTGAGAGGAGAGTTGCTGTGTTTGCTATTAGTACTCTGGTAGCTTTCATTCCAGGGTTGTGCAGTACATAGTGAGAGGAGAGTTGCTGTGTTTGCTATTAGTACTCGGGTAGCTTTCATTCCAGGGTTGTGCAGTACATAGTGAGAGGAGAGTTGCTGTGTTTGCTATTGGTAATTTACTTACTACCGTGTGAAGATTTGTAATTTACGAATGGAGCATAAAGTGTGTTCTGAAAGCGATAAGATGAGACACTGATGTAGGCCTACGTCACAGCCTTCCACAGTATGGCAGGTCACTGCATTTCTCACGTTACCCGTCAAAGTTTTGCTGTCAGTTCTCAGACAAACATGAGCATATGCACAACTTACTTTTCACTGCCACAAACATACGTGAGTATGATAACATCACGGTTGCTTAGAGAAGTTGACTACTGCAGAAAGTCGTTTTGCAATACAAACCTTGCTCTTTCCGTCCGCCTCCATAACCTAAATCACAGCCACAAAATAGTTATTCTATGGAAATCTGTGCCATTTTACTTCCTGAAGCACAAGCAATAGCGAGCACATAGGACCGCACAAATTTAACTGCTTCATAATGTTTTCCTGGACTGTTCCACAAATTTTCCCCATAAGAATCTGGTGTAAAAAAAAACATGAAGGTGGTAAATCAGTGAAGCCTCCCCCCCCCCCCCCCCCCAAACACACACACACACTATTGCTCACAATCTGGGAATCACAGTTGCACTGATTTTGCATGCAATCACAGTTCTGAGGCCACTTATGGAATTTTGTGCCCTTTCATTACATATTTATGTAATAATTTCCTGGTATTTTTTTTTTCATATTTTAAATTATTTTACCCTACAATTTCCCCAATTTTCACTACCCTCCTTTCTATCGCATATCTTAGCTTGTACATGGCATATACTAGTGCGACCATGCTATAGTTATAAACAGTATCACCAATACATACCAATTTTTGGTATTGTGAACATATCCTTCAGATGAGTCCCTAACTCTTCATACTGAAATACTCACCAGATTTAAAATGGGATTAACCAAGGATAACAGTTCATATGGTAGGTCAAATTAGTGTAGTGTCCTCAAAATTTTCAGAGTAGAGAAGAAGAAACCATACATTACAAGATAGGTAATGGTCAGGCTGTGTTGTAGACTCTAGTAATGATGAACAGGATCAACATTCCTGTTCTCTTACTCCGTAGACCAAAGATGGACGTCTTATTTGACAAACACAGCTCACCAATACTTATTTTACTTCCATAGTCGTCCTCTGCTACCACTGAAAATCGGCACATAACTTGCTGTGGCGTTTACTCAACAGTATCAGTTTCACATAATCAGTTGGTTGTTGGAACACATGTGAAGAGTCTACCAAATTTCTAGCGCATTATGCTGGGAAGAGCACTGTGGCATAAGTGTTGATAGTAAAACATGACACAAATAACACATACGTAAAACCCCTATAACATACAAGATGTGACAAGAACATTGCAATTTTAGGACCCCTGGGATCCCCTTACCTACATTAAGACAACTCATTTACTCCACGAGCAATGAAATTGTTCAGTACCCAAGACCAAAATTCTAGCCACATGCTTACATAACCGCAACAAACATACACTAAGACTTAGAAAAAACCACAAAAATGGCAGAATTCGCTTGCTACTAGAGCAGCCATTCTTGAAGTGCCAGTTACGAACTAACACATCTGATGGAAATGTGGCGATACACCATCCTGTTGGAAAAATCAATCATTAACTGGGTAGAGTTGGTGAACAGATTGCATAATGTTTTCCTACCGCCTGTCACCATTTCATCAAAGAAGAATAAGTCTTCTGACAGACATACCTACGTGATAAAATGGTAATCCAAGAAGATAAACTGATTGCTCAACCACAATGAGGGAATTTTTAACTGTCGTCCTTATAGTGTTAAATACACCCAGTCCCATCATACTGTCTTTAATAGTTTCTCTGTTATTGACATACAAAGAGTGTAAACATTAATGTGGAACATCCTGTATACTCACCCAAAACTTTGAGGCAGCAAAAGAAACTGTCCTGCTGCCAAAGTTTCGACCCCTGGCACCGAAGTAATATCCTGTTTTAGATCGTTGTTGAGGAGATTGCCCGGCAGATCCTTGGGATCACACGTGACCACCAACGGACTGCACAGAGTTGGCCTCGTGAGCCTCATCACTAGTAAACACACAAAATTAAGCACTATTGTACATTGACAGCCTGCAGTCACATTCTACACAATATTTCTCTGCTTGGTAAGACAGTGTATAGGTGGATCACCGTAAAGTGAGCACTTTTGAAGCCCTAGTTACTTTTTTATTTCAGCCATTTTTTACCCTCGAGCCAACTTTGTAAATAAATACTGCCATGTAGGTAATAAACACAGTGTGTGGATTACACCACACTCTGAAGTAAACATCTAAGGATAAAATAAAATATATTTATCGACTATTATACCAAAAGAAAAGGCTTTCAAAAGTGCTCACTTTACAGGGAATAGCCTATAACAGAAAACCATTATTTTGTCAATGACAGTATGTAGGGTCGAGTACTTCTGAAAATCTGGCTAAACAAGTACTTTCCTTACCACTTTGTATTCTTCTGCCACCATATGCAGAAGTAATGTTTCCATGGACTCACAACATTTTAGCATCAATCATGTAAAACTGTGAAATTTTCACAAACATAAATGTGTTAATTATTTACAAATTCTTGTGTGTACAGTGCAACCTTTCTAAAATGACCCCATTTTATAACAAATCATTCAAAACAAATTTGGACGAAAAAAAGGTTGGAAATTTGAAGGTAATCTGTTGAAAAATAAATATTTTTTGTACTTTTTTTGGTAGCTGAATGCTGTACTGGATGTGGTGCATATCTAAAAATAGATACCTTCCCATAAGCATGAGCGCTAGCCAATACCTATTTTCTCCGGATATTCCCTACCCCTCACGCAGCTAAATGTTTCCATGAGCAATGTGACTACTGACACATGTTAGTCCTGTCATTGTGCTCTCGCCTGCTTGCCTTCCCACTTTGCTTGTGTTATTATGACTTGAATCTCTCTTGGTTTTTGATAACTGTTCGTTGATGGCTTAATACACTTAATTTTTTTGGACTCCAATTTGGTAACGTTTTTGGCTAAAATTTGCGAACAACTATTGACAACCTACACAACACCTTTTATATGGACTTGCAAATTTGTTTACAGAAAAGTGAGCACCTTTGAGGACACCTCGTCTTTCTTATGTCAATATTAATACTGCCAAATGACTTCATTTAGGGGCCTGCTGTTCATATCCACTAAACAAGCCTGCTGTATTTACTCAATAAATAAAAAAGCACCACCTAATCACTATCATGGTGAACAACATAAATTATAGAAAACTTTGTTTTAATAACATACACCATGTGCAGGATTAGTAAAATAAGGAAAAAAAAACATGTTTTGCAAGTAGAAGTGTTTTGAGGCAATGTGTGTGTGTGATTTTGGTAGAGTATTGCAAAAATCACATAAATCCACAGTATTAAGACTATAACAATATGTGCTGATGTATCAAAATATCCACAGCAATGGTGTATGCATTTATGCAAGTACAAACAATTGATACTGAACATGCAAGTAGTCCATGGGTGTGGTTGTAGGTGTCTAGTGAACAGTACTGATCGCATACGCAGTCAGCTGGTGGAAAGGAGGCAAGCAGTCCCCAGGGGTGGTCTATAGGTGTCTGGCAAGGTTACTACTGATTGCACGTGCAGTCAGCTGACGGAGGGGAGGAAAGCCAGCCGTCCTCTCCTACCCTGAACCAACCAGCACGTGTGGAGCCACATTACTTCAAGGCGATCGAACCTTGTCGAGTCCTACGTCAAATTTTAAGTGGATAATATTATTTCATTTTAAAAACTTGTAACTTTTGAGACAGAGGGGAATAAATACAGTTTCTTCACAACCACAAGAAATTAATAACTCAAACTTGGTACTTACCGTGAGTTAAAAGCACATGGTGCTTGCATTTCTTTATAGAAAAAATGAGGTTTCTTATATGCCCTTCGAGAACATCAGTTTATTCAGAAGACATGTTTATTATAATGAATGAATGAATGGAGAAATAGATGCATATATGGATGGATAATTTAAATAAATAAATAAATATATAAATATTTAGTAATAAATAATTCCTTCAATTTTCCTGCAAGGAGCCAGTGAAAATTTCAGTCATGATGCAATATTTAAATGTTTATGACAATAGTAGGTTAAGTACATGTCTGTGACACCATTTGGAATGGGATTCATTGCCTTTATTTACCATGTATACAACGCTCAGAATTTTATTCATAATTGGAAGCACATTTATTAAACTGACAATTACTTACACATACAACAGAACAACATTTGGTAAATACTACTTATTAACAGTTAAAACTTGTAAACTTTGTAACCACAAAACGTACATGTTAATTTTCACACCTGAAATACGAAATCGTTGACAGTCGTAAGTATGCAAGTATGCCCAGCAAGTATACAATTACAAACACTTGGGAAGCATAGAACCTGTGCGTACTATATTGGGAATTTGGGACAGAACTAGTATATACATAGTGATGTCACTTCCGGGGACAGGTACCCACAAGTAAGCATTTCTTGAGAATCCGGAAATGGCCTAAGATATGGAAGTACTTTCCTTACATCCAGTGACATTGGAACTTTTTTAAGTAAGTGAAGAGGGAGTGGGGGCGCACAGTCATGTAAATAATTTGGGCCAAATTCCAGTGTTGGGTAAAGAGTTCTTTCCCAAAATTTTATTTTTAAAACAATTAAGGCCCATGTCAGTGTTTATACACACATATCTTGCTTCTTACACACACATTTCCACCAAAAAACTTGTAATATTGTGGTATTCTGGATATTATCTTTTTGGTTTCATATAATTTGGTGGTGGTGGCAATACAGTAGTATGATTTTCAGGTTAATATTTAGAGGTAATTGTTACTGTTCATTTGGTCCTTAGAGAGTAGTAAGTATTGGAATTTGTAAATCATGTGTAATTAAAGAAAAGTGTCGTGATTGGCTCTCGTCTTGCTATTGCTGATTGGATGAGAAGTGTGGCGTGATCAGCCAATAGCCAATCAGGACACATGTTACAAAAAAGTAACACAGAAGATTGAATAGAACTTTTCCTTTAACAGAAATACTGTTACCACCATCAAGAATGGAAGAAAAGACAAAATTAGACGGGATTCCGTAATACCTAATTGCTGTAAGACGTTTTAAAAGTTCATTATATATAAATTAAATCAAGTGAGATAGTAGTATAAAAATGCCGATTTGGGCACAAATGCAAAAAAAAAAAAGTTGCGTTTGGGAGCAGTTGCAAAAAAATGGATTAAAAAGTTGCGTTTGAGCACAACAGCAAAAAAGTGACTCAAAAAGTTGCGTTTGGTCAGAGCGTAGTCTTTAGAAAAAAATTGTGTTAAATTTTGCGTTAGAGTGCATCTGCAAAAATACGCGTAAAAAGTTGTGGTTGAGCACAAACGCAAAAAAGTGGCTCAAAAAATTTGAAAACTTAAAAAATAAAATATATTATAAAGATAGATCAGTTGCTAAATGTATTAAAAGGAACCAAATAATTTAAGAAACTTTCCGAACTTGCAATTAGGCAGTCCTATCCCATAAACCATGCTGAAATAAATGATACACAGTATGGATACAAAGTGGTAATTTATTCTGGACATTTTAAAGTAACCTTACCAGACAGATATGTTCAGATTTTCAGTGAAAAAGTTTTAAACGATGTTAATCGTGGAGGTATAAGTTTTGCATACGATGGAATGGTGGATTGTGGTGTTAAACAAATGCATTCTATTCTGTTTTTAAAAGAGTAAATGATCGTCGTCGTATAATAAGACATCAGTTGATTTTTATTTGTGCTCATATCTCTATAAAGTTTTAATGGTTATCGCTCTGACTTGGGCCATGTGCTACAACATAGACGAATAAAAAAATTTAGATACACATCTCCAAATTCGACATATTAAAGTAGCCAAAACATTGAATTCTTTTTCTAAATCTTTCATTGCACTTTCTATAGAAATATTATTCATCTTTATCACATGAAACTATAATATTTTAAAAACTATTAAAGTTATTATATAATATGACTACTTCCAACCCAAAAAATATCTATGGTCTCATCTCTAATACCACTGTTCTTTCGGCCAAATCAAAGTTAACTAAATTACCTTTTTCATCCTTAATTTCAACTATTATTTCATTAACTTGATTTGTTTGCACTGGGAAAAATAATGGATAAGCTGGTTCGTGATAGATCGTGTCGCCAAATCCAAATGTTGTTCTTGGTTTAAAAGTGGCAATTATGCTAGTTTCTCTATGATTATTTTCGTCATGTTTTAATATCATACCATTTACTATATTACAGTGTATATTTATTGTTTCAAATGGAGCAAATTTTGGAATTGTATCGCCATAATGATCCACATTTGCTTTCAGAGTTTTATTTTCTACGGAACCCAAAAGTTTTCCTATTGAACCCCATTTTCCAAGCTGTAATATAAGCGTACATTTTACTTTCACTATGTTTGTTATTTTACCCAGCTCGAAAGATATATCACTTTCTTTCCCATCCATTGAATCTACACTAACTGAAAAAATTGTTTTTATAGTGTTTTCAAGATCTTTTAAGTTATATTGATCAACTTGAATTTCAACTGCTGATTCTATATCATTCTGGCCCACAAAATATATCTTATTTTTCCCAGAGATAATGTTATACGTTAGATAAATAGTAGAGAACTGAACTAAAGCTAATGAGTGCCCCTCTATCTCTAAAGGGTAATGTAGTCTTTTCTTCAACACTGATTTATCTGTTAGTTTTAATACTTTACTCATTTATTATATTATTTAAAAAATCTAATAATTAATGAGCAAGAAATACATGAAACATGTAGACTGGGATATTAAAATAAGAATACCAGACAAGACTGTATCGACAAAACATCATGGAGAATTATTACCTAATAATATTAGATGTTTGATAGTGGGCCCTAGTAACTGTGGGAAAAACTACACTTATGATAGATAATTTTATATATGCTCAGGGATGGTTGGACTTTGGTACTCTCTATGTGTGTTCAAAAAGTCTGGACCAACCAAAATATATCAATTTAAAGAAAGATATAGACGTAGCATCAAAATTATTTAATGAACCAATAGCATACTTCTTTCCATCAAATGAAGAAATGGTTGATGTAAATGAATGTCATAAAGAGTCTGTAGTTGTTTTCGATGATATTATACTTGAAAATCATATGGTAAGGGATTACTTTACTCGCGGTAGACACAAAGATATTGATTGTTTCTATTTAGCCCAGACATACTCAAAAGTACCTAAGTAGTTTATAAGAGACAATGCCAATTTTCTTTACATATTCAGACAAGACGATACAAATCTTAAACATATTTATAGTGATTTTGTTTGTGGTGATATGTCATTTGAGAAATTTAGGGAGACGTGTTCAAAATGTTGGAATAATGAACATGGTTTTGTTATAATAAAAATGACTCTTAAGTTAAATAATGGCAAGTACCACAATAAAATTAAAGACTTCTTAAATTCTTAGATTATAAGTATGTTTTTAATGGAAGTATTTCCATTAAAAACCTACATAATCTGATCTTTTTAAATGTATTCATATATCATAACTATTTCAATAAACACAATTGTACCTTCGGGTACATTGTAGGCTTTTGGTATTTTAAAGTATATCATATCATCAGGGTATACTTCAAAAGTTTTATACATGTCAATTTTTTTTCATTGATGATATAAGTTGATAACACTTTTATTTTTTCTGGTTTTATTATTATTTCAACTATAGTTCCATCTCTCATAAAAAAAAAATTCTACTTGATTACTACACAAGTAAAATATTTCTTCTTTTGAACTGTATTTCCCAACTAAACGAATAATGTTAATTCTGTATTTCTGATAGTAATCTAAATTGACTGCATCCATCGGTGCAATGGGATCTCCCACATTTCTAAGTCTTTTTTGTTCAAAATCTATATTATCTACTTCCAAGTAAGTAAGATAGGCTTTATCTAATTATCTTCTATTTCTTGTCAGTGTGGCTATAAAGACGTTGAACTGTGTGTAGGTAACAAAATCATTAGGATTGATCTTCTCAGTAGTTGTATCATTGTTCGTGTGTTCTTTAAATTGATCTTCAATCCAAGAGCTCATTAATGCATTTCCGCATATATCCATTGTTTATTAATACTGAAATAATTTTTGGAAATTTTAAATTATGTGAAAATGGAGATTTAGTACAATTACACACAAATGACCACAAGTTACTTGATTGAAATTTTTAATTCTATCATCGTTATCAAAAATATTACTTCTGAGATATGCTATTAATTGTTGGGGTGGATTTCCACCAAATGAATCAAAATAATATTTGTTGTTTGCTTTTTTCCAATAGCATACCCAGTGTGTACCAGAGTTTGTTGAAACATCTAGATTAAAAATCCCACATTCACTATCGAGTGGCGTATTAAGTAGCTCATCGATCATAAATACACCCTGAAAATTTTTTAATGTTTAATTTTTTAACCATTTTATCAATATCAAAGTTACTGAACGGAGTTACTTTTTTTTAACATTCTTCAATCCCTTGCCGTATTCCTCCATAGCTAAATTATGTCTGCGTTGTTCTTCCAATTCTTGGTTTTTCTTCTTAGCATTAATTACTGATGTAGCGATAGATGATGTGCAGCCAGCTAACGCTCTTAGAGCTACCAATGCTGCGAAAATGCGAAAATTAAGGGTAAAAATCCACCCTTGTGAACTGTCAGACCATTTCCAGTTTTCATTTCTTTGGACATTTTCTTAAGTTGTGGAACTGAAATTGTGATAGTCATCCCTTTGACCTCCTTTAATTTCTTGTTTTTACGTTCCAGTTGGTATTTCGTTAGGAATGAATCAATATTCAAACCCTTCAACTCCTCGTTACGAACTTGAAATACAATGTTTTTACTTTCATTTATTATAACAAATATTTTATCATTTCATTTTAATTCCCCAGCCAAGTTTACGTTAATATGCATCGCAGATCCAGTAACACCAGCCCACAATCTCTCATTGAGATCAGCATCTGAACTTAACAATATTTTGAACGCTTTCTTTTTTAGTTCTTTGTCAGCTACATGTCTTTCAACTAGATCTCTATGATGATAAGCTATATCATGTTCCATTGCAGCCGCATCTAGTGGATTAATGGGTTTATCACCACGCTCAATTCTCTCTTTTAGTCTGGTACCAGGACTTAAGTACTGATAACCGGGTGCATGCAACTCAAAAGGTAGTGAATTTATTATGTCATTGAGTAACCCTTTTCTGTGATGCTCCGACTCCCAAAAAATTTGTTGTATTGTGTTTAACATTCGTATCAGATATTGGATTATTCACAACAAAGTCGCTAAACTTGCTGTTGAGCATATTCATTATTCCAACTTTTTCATTGTAATAGTTATCATTTCCAGCATTCTCTTCGCCATAAATAACGAGAAGTCGATCAATAAGCATCCTAATATCATCCAACCATATGTATTCTTTGGGGAAGCCTGTATATTTCTTTATACCTTTCCCCCTTTTTAGGTGAGGGACGTTTCTTTTTGATCGGATCGTAAATAGGTTTAACAATAATTTTCCATTTATTCCCTTTACTCGATTTTGGTGTTCCCAAGTTTGTATCATTGTTTTGAAAAACTGCGTATGTATCTGCTAGGATACGACTATAGTGTTCATAGTCGGTTGCCGTGTAGTCACTTTCTGTTACTTTCTTATTAGTTAGTAATTTCATCAAACCATCAGTTGCAGTGTATGTCCGACCTTTTACAGTAAATTTGTCATTGTTGAATGTTACTTCGCTATCACCAATATACAATCTACCTTTAGTCCAAAAACATATTTGCAGTCAATTAATAAATTAGCCACTTTCTTATCAATAAATGTTGTTTTGTAGTTAGTTAACTGTGAGATATCAGTTTTCAAATGCCTCAACACTTCGTCATAGCGTTCATCGTCATCATCAATGCGTTTAACGCCATTATCATCGTCAATGCGTTCATCGGTGTCTGTTTTACCAAACAGTTTTCTTTCAAAAGATGTTTCTGTTGGTGTCTGTGAGTAGTCTAAATAAGTTCTTTTATTAAGTTCTTATTCTCATTTGTTACGTGTCCAATTTTTTGCCCCAAATCTTCTATCGCTTCTATCAATGGTTGATCGTGTTTTTTATTTTTATCATATTCATCTTGGCAAAATTTTCTAAAAGTTTTAACTTTTCAATTAGCTGTCTTCTTCTCTCTATATTCTTCTCTATATTGTTTACAATTTTTTGTTGTCTCATTTATTATATAAATAAATAAAATGAACAATGATAACTTAAATGTATACTGTCTCAAATGTATGAAAAATACACTAAGTGATAAAATTTCATATGAACTTACAAATAATAACAAAGTATGAATTAAATGTGTTTGTGGTACCAATAACTCAATATTCACTGGTGGGGGTATAAAAAACTATATTGTTAATGAAATTCATAAACCAATGCAAAAAAAACTTTCCCAGAAGAACTATTTTATCTTTTGGCACCGATGATCTTTGGCAAGCTGATTTAGTTGAGATGAATTCTGGATCTTTAAAAGGTATACACAGAATTAACAAAGGGTTTAAATATATGTAAACCATGAGAGGTTTTTTTCCAAATATGCATGGGCAATACCAATCAAAGATAAAACCGGTGAAAATGTTACGTTAGCATTTACAACTATTTTGAATGATCACAAACGCATGCATTTGCAAACAGATGAAGGGAAAGAATTTTACAATAAATATTTAAGACATTAATGGCCAATAACAACATAACACACTATTCAACATACAGTGAAAAGAAAGCTAGCATTGAAGAAAGATTTAATAGAACATTGAAGGAGAAAATGTAGAAGATATTTACTGTGCAGGGAAGCTATAAATAGGAGGCTATATTACCTAAATTAATAAGTGAATACAATAACACTGTTCACAGAACAATCATCGGAATGAAACCCACCAATGTAAATGCAAAGAATGAAAGTTTTATTCTAATCAATATGTATGGAGGAGAAAGAAAAATGGTTAAACCAAAGTTTGCAATAGGAGATAAAGTTTGTATAAGTAAAAGTAAAAATTTGTTTGAGAAAAGATATACACCAAATTGGTCCACTGAAGCATTTGAGGTGTGTGAAGTATTGCACACAAACCCCACGACATACAGAATAAAAGATTTTAAAAACGAACTTCTTAAAGATATTGTTTATGAGCCAGAGCTGCTTAAGACCAAACATGATAAAGACTACTTAGTGGAAAAAGTTATCAGAAGAAAAGGAAATAAGCTACTAATTAAATGGTTAGGTTTTGATAGTAGTCTTGGGTTGATAAGAAAAGTGTAGTTGTTTAAGAAATTTTTTTTCTATATATTAAATGGATCAACAAAAAATTGAAAGTTATGAGCGTCAGTCGTTTCCGCCAAACGACCAAACAAAAAATAATTTGAATGAATACAACAAGCGCATTGAGTTCGATATTCCTATTGGCGATGCATTTTCACATCCAAATGAAGCTTATGTATACCAACAGTATAAGCTAACTAAAAGAGATACAAATGCAGATTATGAAAAAACTTCAACTATTGATCTTTGTGAGAATTTCTTCCCATTCCAGTTCTAAAGATTAGAGATCTCTAAACATGGTTGTATAATCAAAGGTACTGACAACCGTGGCATCACTTCAACAATGATGCATACATTACTAGGTTCGGAATCAGAATCAGCATACTTCCAAATGTCGGGTCCAAATTAGAAAAGATAAGCGTAACGAAAATACCTATCCATTAAGATATTTGTTTGGGTTTATGAGAGATTGTAAAGAAATATTCTGGAAAGGTGGGTACAAGATCACATTCATTCGAAATTGTAATGATGATGCTTCTTTTTACAGAAGACCCCCACAGAAAACAGATGAATCTGATGATGAAGATAATAGACCAGATGCTGCTAAACTTGTTATTGAGGAAATGGAAATTCTGTGGCCAATTGTTGAATACAATCCTATTTATGGAGACGAAATTAAAGCAAAATTATACAAAACCCCCAAATACCAATTGATTTTAATTATTGGCAATGTCTTGAAAACCCAGTACCTACTAATGCAAACTCGTTTCAGTTTGATATAAAAGATCAGTTCAATACAATCCCATTCTATATGCCGGACTTTGTCATTGTTTTCAGCAAAACAGAAAAGAAGATCCTGGGCAATTCACACACGGTTCAATGTTTGACTCTTGTTTTGTCAAAAATATTTCTATTAAGAATGGACGGAATGAAGTGTTTCCCAAAGAGAATTGGAATTTAAACATTGTTGATAAAATTTTCGATAAGATGTATATTGCTTACACTGATTTTAGAAATTCAAAGACTAAACTAGATACCCCTTATCGTAATAACGAACTGCGCTTCAACTCTGGGTCATTTATTGGGAGAAGACCATTGTATGTTATTGATTGTTCTTACAGAAAAACCGCTATGGTAAAAGATTGAACTAATCTGAAACTTACAGTTGATTTTAATAAGCCAATATTGGCTGCAACTATTTGTAAAAAATAATAATTCCTAAAAGATTTAATTTTTTTGGAATACTGTTACAACTTTATTTTATCATAGAAAAGTTATTTTTGAGTCCATGACTCATTTTAAAGAATTACGTTTTAGGGACAATAAAAATTTATCTATTTTTTGGTATTTTCATTAACTTTTTATTTACATGTGGGTATGTTTCATTTCACAATTTCCCTGTAAACATCTGTTTTTTTGTTTCACTTAGACGTCCAGCACCCCCAGCACAGCTAAGTGTTTTTGACCACGCACTCAACAGTAACCTAGCTTTCTTCAAGGATGACTCGTGGGGACACAAGTATTTAAATGTCTGCAAACTTATGATGGCATGGCCTGCCCTGTATCTATCTTCATGATAAGCAGCTTGCCATTCAAGTCCACTTCCGTGCACAATGAACCCCTCCTGTTATTTGCCCACAAATTGTACAAAGAATAAACTACAAATTCGTCTGCTGGCATTTCATCCCCTGTTTTCTCGTCTGCAACTGCTGTGTCCACTTGTAGATGTTGTACTCCCTGGACACTATAGGTTTGTTCGGGCGACCTGAGCTTTTTACTTTCGAGAGCAAGTTGAGAATTTCTAAGAGCAGGAAATAGTAAAAAGTGAACTGCTTTTTTCTGCTACCAACCGAACGCCAAAAGCCACGGAACTGTTTACTACTAATCAGTAGATCACATCATCGTCAATCTGTAATTTTAAACTTGATCGAGTATGGCATTGTAGGACGATGGACAGTTTTGAGGCAGCAAAAAAAGGGTATATCCGGTTAAAAGAGGATGCCTGGCAACCCTACTAGCATCAAATACTGTAAAATGGGCTATGCAATGACAGTGGTAATTTCGACATAACCTTAACCATGCAACGCCTGATAAAACAACTAAGTTATTGCCAATTTCATTGGTTACTAGGGGCAATTCAAGGTCTTTTATTGCTTGGAACATTAAAATGGCCTGTGATTGGATATGACAAGTATTTAATAATCACTGCGACAGGCATTTTAACACTTGTCTTCAAGGATAACGTAATATTTTCATCATTATCTACAATTACATTTACATGCCCTACAGCAGTTCTTGGATGATGGCCAAACGTATTCGCAAATAAATACACGTGGCAGAAAAGATTTTGAAGCAAAACTAGCACTATCTTGTTGTCTAGAGTATAAACACACAAATTTGGCACCTTTTTTTATTGCTCTCAATCTCATTGCTCCTCTGCTCTTCCTCTACAGCAAGAGCAGAAAGTTTTCTGCTCTTTGTAAGAAAAGGAGCAGTGCTCTTGATGCCCGAACCACCATCCAAAAATACACTTCCTGTCAAACGAATGCTCAAAATGAAAAAGATGCAAGAAAAGAGCAGAAGTAGTAGAAAGCTCAGGTTGCCCGAACAAACCTTATGTCGCTGCTGATCTTTGCCTGCTGCATCTGCCGATGACTGATGCTTCTTCTTGGATATACAAGCATGTTCAATGTGTCCATGATGTTTACAGAACCTGCAAACCATCTTGCTATGGCAAAACTTAGCTGGGGATGGCTTCCGTTGCACCGCCAACATGGCCGATTTACAGTCATTTTGTCTGGCTTAGGGACTTCCACTGTTCTCACATTTTTTGTATATATTTGTTGTATCTGTTCTCGGAGTATCTCGCTTGTAGCTGTGGCATTTCGTATTTCCTCCATGTTCTTCCCAGTTGCCTCTGCCGCCATTGCAATCTTCACCGACTCTTTAAAGTTTAGCTTATCCTTGGCCAGAAGCACATGCTGAACCACTTTATTCTTAATGCCATAAACAAGTCAATCTCGCAGCGTGTGTTTCAGGTTGGGGAAATTACAATGCATGCTTAACCTCCGCAACTCTCCCATATACACTACAATTGTCTCCCCTTCCTGCTGGTCCCGATTTACAAACTTGAATGTTTAGACTACTTCGCTGGGCTTTGGCTCAAAATGGTAGCTTAACTTTGTAAATAACTCTGTGAGCGATACTGCATTTGTAGATGTAGGGGACAATAATGATACCACAAGATTATACAATTCAGCATCACACACTGTAAAAAAAAACTGCATTCTTTATGTCATCATCCTTAATCTGGTTTACCACAAAATAAAATTGCAGTCGTTCACGATAGGACTTCCACAACTCTTTGTCCAGAGCGAATTCACCTACCAAAACCGATAAAAGCCATCATTTTCACTCGTTCGTCCTCGTTCAAATCCTTGTTGCCAATATTATGTTCCATCCAAGTCACTACATTTTCTAGTACGCATTTACAAATCACCAAACTCGGCATCACATTGGTGGCTTCCGAATTAACAACACACTGACTCGCTTGAAGTTATATACATCCAATCTTCCATTCACACTATCCACATAACAACATGCACTCACATTAGAAGTCTTCTATACATCACACATGAAAACAAGTGTCTTGCACATCAGAAGACAGACTGATTATAGTTACCCACAGGGTAGACTGTAAAACCCCTAAACAAAACGTAATTAAGTGAAGCTGTTTTTGATTCCAGGCAGGGTAGATCCTGGATTTTTCTAAGAGGGAATCATACCAGATGATGCTCCTGGTTGTGGGTTTTCTCGGAGATCTCCTTTTTCCCACATCTTTGCATTCTAGCGCTGCTCCATCAAGGTATCACCTTCATTGACTCTCAAGATCCTGCTGTTAAGAACTGCCCAAATCTGTCCACTCAATTCCACATCTATGACACAACATCGTTTTTAGGAGTTTTGTGTGCTGACTGAATTAACTAACCCTAACTTCCCCTTCGTAGTGTCAATGTTATTAATTTTTTATGTAAATTATAAACAAATCACTTTCATACCTCACTTCATCATATTTTTAATAGTAGTAGTAATAAAAGTGGTGGCAGAATGTAATGGAATGGACACTGGTTAACCGCTCGGGCAGTGTTCCGAAGGGGAAAAAACTGTCTAAGGATATGTAAATTCCCAGACACTTGGAATTATACAGAATTAGTTATACTTTCTTCTTGACTAGTTCACAAGGGAGAGTGGAGTACAAAGAATTCCAATGCAAGCCATGAACAGCATGTGATACAGTCATGTGAAATATACACTTGCTAAAAAATTGGCACACAAAATAGACAAGTTTCAAAAAAATAATGTAGCACCAATTGTGGTCAAGACTAACGCTGCAAACGAGAATTTCAACAAAAAAAATTATATCTGTGCTGGCGAAGAAGCAGAGAATAATTATATTAAAGGCAGATTTGATGATAACTCTGAAAATTGTGGTGATTTTAATGAAGTTCTCACACCTATCCAAGTTTCCTGTGACAAGTAGTCCGAAGAAGGCAGAAGACTACAACACTGCCTACATATTTCCTGAATACCTGAATGAGATTGTTTATAGACTCGCGACTTTTGATTGCTTTGTTACAAGGTGGAGATTTTTTGCACATTGATATGTCTACAATCATCAGTGAATTGAAGGAAAGGAATTATATTAAATGAGACGATAAGGTACTATCCGTGGTTTGCAAACATCCAAGAAATGTAAAAAATTTAAGGTAAGAAATTTAAAAAAAAGTATGTGTGTTTTATTTACATATACTGCTTTCTAAAAGACTAGCCTATGCCACATATAAACTAAACTGTAAAATTTGTTTTGGTAAAACTTTTGTTAGCGAGTGCACAATTAGAGCTGTGGGCCAACCCGAAGCACTATATATTATATAATTCCAGAGTTTTTCAAGTATCTACTATTTAGTTTTACTTTAATGTTTCTATTTGATACTTTGCTTTAAAAGTTTGTTTTTGAGGTTCTATGAGATTTCTTTTAGAGATTTTAATTCGGGACTTCATTTTCAGGTTTCTGTTTGATAGATTTAATTTTGTGGTTTCTTTCTAGATTTCATTTTGTGGTTTCTTTCTAAGGTTTTGTTTTGAAGTTGGTTTTCAAGGTGTAATTTCAAGGTTTCATTTCAATGTTTTTGTTTTTAAATTTATTTTAGGTAATATTTTGAGGTTTTTAATCGAGATCTCATTTTGTTTTATTTTTTTTTATTTTTGTGTTTCTTTGCGATTTTTTATTGTAAAGTGTCAATATTAGGTTTCAATTTGAATAGATAGCTTTTATGGTCTGGTTGGTCTTGGTCGCCAGACTTGTGATAGTTTTGGTAATTTGTGTTTTTAGTCAGCTGTTCCGGTCAGAGCTGATGGCTGGTTGGTCTGGTCAGTCATTCTTTTGGACGGTTACCTATATGCTTGCTGGGATTTTAGTGTGTGTGTGTGTGCAATAACTGTGATTTTGGCCATATTGAATTTGGTTAACATAAAAGATGTTGAAGTATTTTCTCTGAACTGAATTTGTAATTGTATGCTAGGTTGGATAGCATTTAACAGTAAATGTTTTTAACAGTATGTTAAACTAACTATTCTTATAAAACATTTATCCCAAAATGTGAGATATAACAACATCTGAAATGTTACCTACAATCTAAGTTTGGTGGCTCTACTAGCAGTGGTTTCAATATACTGGTCAAATATGTTTATAAACGAACCTAGACAATTATGAGACAGGTATATCCAGCTGATTCAGCTTATGCTGGTTTTGTGCATTTCAAGTTTCCAAGGGCTTTACTGTAATGATTTGTGAATCGGCATCATTGATAATGCAAGCGGTGGAGTCGGTAATGGTACTACCAAAGATGATGATGGAAAGCATTCTGTTTGCAGAACACCATTAAACAATCACTTAGTCTTTATACCTACACTCCAACAGCTTGTCTAGTTAGAGCACGTATTCAAAATTTGACATTTTTACTTTGGTGCGGGGATACGTGTGTATTAACGAGCATGAATATCCGTACTGTGATGCAAAGAAAAACCAGGGAAGACAGACTAATCCTTACCTCTCACATTAGGGATGGCCATCAATGGCAGATGTTTTCAAAACATTAGTGTTTCGAGATTGATGTTCAATGGTTTTCACATTAATTATTACGTGTTGATGATTATCGGACATCGATGTTTAACAGTCAATATCTGAATGTAGATATTAAAAGGATAATGAAATTTGAGCGTGGCGTAGATATATTAGTGATGAGAGTGAAATATGTTGTAGTCCCTATCCTGTCTTACAATTATTGTTCGTCTTGACTATGGTAGTGTATGTATTTATTCATTTATTTATTTTAGTTAGTTGTTATCATTATTATTGAGTTTGTGCATTATTAGTACGTATTAGTCACGTGTTTTTCTTTATGTTTGTTTTAAAAATAAACACATGCCTCCAAAAAGTAACTGGTGGAAACATGCCTACCAATCGTTTGATACAAAACAAAATCATCAATATTTTGAAGTTGATATTATCGTTACATCAATGTTTCCCTTTCAATACATGATTGATATTAAATATTGATGAGTTTCTTTTGACGGCCATCCCTATCTCACATCAAATGAAGAACCATGGCTTTGGATTCATTATTGGCAGAGGTCAAAATATCATGTGACCAGCAGCCAATCACGAGCAAGTAATGTGACATCATCAACGTTAAATATTTTCCCCAGTAACACACCCTGGTGAACAACAATGGAAACAGAAGTCACTAGCATACTCTTGACAGACACTCGACACCATTTATTGCACAAGGTTTCACTCTGAATTAATAATATAATTCAGACCATTTTAATGATTTTCGACTTGACATACCCTATGCCTATAAACCAATATGGCCACAGATTCATAAACGAATGGTGATGCACATAGGGTTAATGACCATAACAGCTGAGCACATGCTCGTATGTCCGGCAATCCCGAGACGAGCCGAAGCAGGGGGGGCCCCAAGATCACTAAAGAACAATTTCTCAGTAAGCAAATTACAGCCACAGCCACACAGCGCCATGTCTAAACTTGCCTACTCGTTTTTTTTATGGATTCAAACCCACAATTTCCTTGTCTTCATAGCCTTCCCCTTTATCGTGAATCTTAGACTGTGCAGGAACTCAACTAATGCACTAATGATACCATGGGCCTATGCTTTAGTATGTAAGGTAAAGGTACCTAACGCTGAAACTTTAAAAACCACTTTCATTCTAAATTATACAGAAGTAATTATTGATTCAGTAGAGCCATTTGGAAACCAGTATGCATGAAAGAGCTTTTCTTTCTCTATATTATGTAACAATTAGATTTAATAACAATGTGCAATTCAGAATTTCAGAATTTTTTAAAATAAATATAATTTTATACCTAAAGCTGGTATCAAAACTGATATATGTACCTACAGCTGATTCTTGGTGCTCCTAAACCTGAAACTGTTTTACATACATATATACATACATACTCTCGCAATTAGACTACTGTCCCGTGGCGAGCTCTCTCACCTCTCCTTCACCCAACCAACTCCTTTTCCACTCCCTTCCTGAACTTACCAACCGCTCTCACAGATACCAATTCCTCCCTCAACACATTCCACTCCCTTACAGACCTCACAAGCATGGACTGCCTACCTCCCTCCGTTCTCCTCCACACCCTCTGAAGCTTATCACTGTTGTTTCCTCTTCCTCTAAACACCCCCTTACTAAGCTTGCAGTGTAGCCCTCCCCCATCCACCCTCTTCATTCACCATCCTGAATAACCGTTCAACTTTCCTCCTGTCCTTCAATGAGCTCCACCCCATTTCTTTCATCATCACTGATGGCCTCTAGTTCCCTTCTTCCTTATTATCTTGCCACTGCCTTCTCCACCTACCCTTCACCCATCTTGCTGCCTTTCTCTGCACCTTTTCCAGTTCTCGCACCTCCACCTCCACATACGGGTCCCATACTGCTGCAGCATATTCTAACATTGACCATACCATTGTGCCATACGCCTTCTCCTTCACCTCACAGCTGACTCCATTCAGCACCCTTCCCAGCGTACCCAGAGCCCTTCTTCCCTTTGCAACCACCCTCTCTACCTGTTTTTTCCACCTGAGGTCTCCCTACAGTACAATCCCTAGATTCTTATATTCTGCTGCTTCTTCTATCTCTTGTCCCTCCCATCTGTACATGTCCCTGTTTATCATCTTCTTCCTTGTGAACCTCACTACCTTAGTTTTTCTTACATTTATCTTCATTTTATTTTTCCTGGTCCACAACCATATCTTATCAATGTCCGCCTGCAAATTTTCACCCCCCTCTCCCACCTCAGTATATACAACACAATTGTCTGCAAACAATCTGATTTTTCCCCTAATCCCCAAACCCATGTCATTTACCATTACGGTAAATAACAAAGGACCCAGCACGCGTCCCTGTGGTACCCCAGACGTAACCTCCTCTTCCTCCGATATTGCCTCCCCCACTTTCACCCTCTGCCTTCGCCCACTGAGAAAGTGCTCTATCCATTCCACTACCCTCCTGTCTGGTATCAGCGCCTCCACTTTCCTCATCAATGTCCCATGGGGCACCTTATCGAGTGCCTTCTCAAAATCTATGAAGCAGGCATCCACCTGCTTCCCCTCATCAACTACCTGCACCAGATCCTCTAATAACCCAGCCAGCTGAGTCTCACATGAGTAACCCCTCCTGAAACCATGCTGGGACTCCTCCAACCAATTCCTATTGTTCATAACCCTCACCTCATACTGCTCCACCAGCCTCTTCATTACTTTTCCTGTACTTGATGTGAGACTCACCGGTCTGTAGCTGCCAGGCCTCCCCCTATCCTCTTCCTGCTTGTGTGTAGGTACCACCATAGCATCCTTCCAATCTTGTGGTAACTTACCCTCTCCTAAGGACTTTTTAAACAGCACTTCTAAATATTTCGCCAACTCCTTGCCACCAAACTTAAGTGCTGCGTTTCCTATCCCATCTGGTTCCCCTGCCTTACTGCTCTCCAAACTCTTTAATTTCAAGTAATTCGTTGCAATTTTGTAAACGTTTTGATAGTGGATTGTCATTAAGAATAAACAAGTTAATGACTAGTATGCCTCATTATATAAATCAATAAACTGATATTGTCTTACCTGAATAAAATTTATGCTAGATTTGTTTTGTTGGTTAAAATCAAAAGTAATTTATATATATATATATAACAATGTATTTAAATAATTATACAGACTGATTTTTGGTAAAGTGGTATAATTCCTCTCTACTAATTACACAGAACACGAATTTACCAGGGGCATCAACATTTGATCAATAGAAACCCCAAAAACGATAGTGGGGTATCAATTTCCCTCCAGTTCGTAGCCCTCCCCACTATTGTATTTCTAAATTGTATTGATAACATTGTCAGTTTTAGGTAATGTTCAGTTCAATATTTTTGTAATCAAACATGTTTTCATGATACAATATTACGTATATCAATCAAGGTATATAAACTACAAACTATCTCTATAATTTCACCTTTGAGAGCGAGTAAATCAGCTTTTTCCTTTGTTTCCATCTTAACGCTATCGGATGACTGACTTAAATTTTATCCTAAATGCCACTATTATAATCAGAATTAGCTACAAAACAAGCCTGCCAGATTTTCAAAACATTGCCATTATGCCCTTTACCGCAAGGTACACGTATATCAAGAGTGGTCACTGCCATGTTAACCAATCAACCACTAACTGGGGGCGTCGAAGGCAGGCGATATCGTAACAACCAATTTGAAATTTGCAGGTTGGCTATTGCAAAGGAAACCGTTTTGTTTCTGCTATCGTCCGCTGGGCAGGGTAGACCTCATATTAGTTTTCTCCACATTTACCCAACATTCACCAATAAACCAAAGGTAAGATATACCGATCTCGCTTAGTTCACAAAACCAATCCGTGTCCCAACCTTAAACTGCGAAACACGTCTAGCGAAAAATACGTGAGTTGGTTTTTAGATTAGAAAACTGATATGTAACCAAAACATTTGGGGTATTTGAATTGACCCTCTAAACAATTTATATTGCATTTTGATTAAATTAAAATTGGTAAAACCATTTCATTCATATAATAGTTGCCATTTAAAAATTAAGAAAAACAAGTACGTGAATCAAAGTTGAACGTGTGACTTCGACAATAGTGTTCCAAGCGGTTGGCCATGTTGGGTACATGCACAAAACACAAAAAAGTGGTCTACCTCATCTTTAGTTCACATTCCACTTCTCACTGAAAGAGCTGACCAGTACTGACAAGCGTTCCTTTAGGTACTGCTTCTGCTGATCAGTAATGGAGAAATGGTGTTGGATTTTCTGGAGTGATGATGGCGAGAGGAAGGAATGAAAATACCCGATAGGCACAAGATGCAGTCAAGCGATGTCAATATTTATACTGCTCCTCTTAACCTCGGGGTTGTGGACCGTCCACCCAGGACCAATCTCCTCGCAGTTGAAGTTGAAATGTTTAACTCTGCCCTGTTAACTACTGCTCCAGATAAATATTGTTTACTAAACGATAGCTCATCGGTCAGCTATGCACCATTGTTGATATTGGCAGGAAAACTATATAACTCTTACATGTGTGTACATGGGCTGCCAGGGCCTCCCACACGCCCATACAATGCGAAATAAAACTCTGAACACGCAGATTAAATGACTTGCGTAAGTTGAAGGAGCGGGTATTTTAAGGGCCCGTACCCTGATACTCCTAATGCGATGTAAATAAATAGCATACCGGCAGTTCACACACACGCATTTGTAAATTACATTAAAATTACATCCCTTCGGTGAGGGCACCTGACACAAAATACTCGAGGCTATTATGACCAGCCATGCAGTAACACTGTAAAACCGCCTTGTGAAGATTAAGGTTTACATGAAAACTGAAGCTTCCCAGGGCAATGCTATTCCATCGGGGAGTGGAGTTGGCTTACTGGGCGGCTAGATGAAAGAAAAAGGTTCCTGATGAATTAAAGTCTATTGCCGTTAATGTGCAGATACAGGTAGTTGATGGTCGCCAGGCATGAGTGGGAAAACACCAGAGCACACTGCACACACTCCAACTCCGTTGGTTGCTTCATGCTAACTGACTTCCCGTTCCACCCATGGGCCCACCACGGATTGCCCTCGCGCCGAAACATGACTACATTATGACATGACTTGCATTATTGACCCTTGCAATATGTAAACAAGTAAATAAACATATTCAAAATAACACAAATAATCCTGCTACATAAACATTGATAAAATGAGATGAACAAAACACTCTGCAAAGGATGAAATAAATAATGACACATTACCTTGAAATATATATCAAATAAAACAATACACACAAAACAAATCATAAACATTTTATTAGGAACAACAGAATGAAGTCTTTAGTTAGGCCGTACCCCTCCAGTTCAGATTAATTGGCCTTTGCTGTCTCCTTCCGCGGGCATCTCTGGTTCCCATGGCAAGCATCGGCTGCACTATGCCAGTGTGCCCTGCAGTTGCTGTGCACCTGCCGCTCCGGCGACCGGGCACAAAATCGACCTGTCGGTAGAGTGTGTAGCACCGCTGCGATTACGGAGCAGGTTATGGCCGGACAAACTGTCTTAGAGACAGAGTCATGTGGCACATGTCAAACGCCCCACCCCCTCCATTTTAAGACTGTATGTATGCCATCCAGTGTCACTCGAAGCAACTACAGATGCGGGTTGGTCTGCATGAATGAAGGTGGTACCGCCGCTCCTGTGGCCCTGTCACACACTGCAATGCCGTCAGTTGCCCCTTCCTGCTAGGCACTCCTGCTGGCTGCATCGTTGACACAGCGGTGGCGGGTGTGCCCACCGATGTGACCGCCGAAGGCAAAGCGAGCTCCCTGACACACTGCTCTCGCTGTCCCCTTCCTTGCTCCTGCTGTCCTCCTGTGGAATCCGTTGTCTCCGAGCGCGACCTAGCTGAACAGCACCTGCAAAAACACTAGCACTTGCATGAATACTTTGCCCTTGCTCAACCTGCATATACACTTGCTCCTCCTGCTGATTAACTTGCTCCTGGTTCCATTGCTTATTTACTTTCACCCCTTCTACTTGCACTCGTGCATGTTAGCCTTGCTTATCTTGCTATTCCTGCACTTACTCTAGATGTATTTCAGGTGTACTCAGTGTGTCCTTCACACTTATATATGGCGGAGGTGAGCTGCATGCTACTTGATTTAGTGGTCTATAATCTATACAAAATCACCATGTTCCATGAATTAAATGGACTGTCTATCGGCTCTATCATGCCATCACCAAGCATCTCCTGGATTTGTTTTTTGATTATCCACATTTGGTGAAGTAAGTAACTTCGCGGGCTAGTGTGGACTGGTTTTTCGACTACAAGTGGTATTGCGTGTTCAACGATGGTAGTGCATTTCAACGCATCATTTCCACTGAATACATCACTGCGTTCGTCAAGGACATGCTGAAATGCAGGCTGGTACTTGCATGGGACCTGGTTGTCGAAATCCCCTAACTTTACCTCAGGTAGGTTACCCATCAGGCAGCGGTCCAGATTGTACACCGTATGTATTTCTTTCTCCCCAAAATGTATCCTTCTTGCGGCCGGTTCCACTATTCGGTGTTGTTAGGTTAACCATGGTAACCCCAAAATAGCTTCCTCACGTATTTCTGGTGTAACAATGACAGTAGTTGTCTCAATTTCACGGACTTGAACCTTCACTACTGCCTGTCCTGGGGCCATACTACAATGCTCGTTCGAGGCCAACCGAATCACATGGTTTGTAGGCACACATCCTGCTTGCATACAAAGTGCGGTCGAATATTGTTTTGTGAAGCTGCAGTGTCAATTAAAGCGTGGCACAACTGACGTTGACGGAAACTACAATATGGATAAATGGTAAATGGTTCGGGCAGGCTATTTGACGTTTGTCCAAATTTGCAGGAGGCAGGCAACTAGTACCAAGGTGTTGGTCAATAAGGGTATTGGTTAGGTGAGAAGCGGTGATTATAGTTTTGGAATCTCGGTGGAGATAATTACCCAGGGCGCCCGATATTGTCGGGTTGACAATATCCTGAAGTCGGAGAGCAGCTGTGGACTCGTTCCTCAGGGTCGTTCGGCCGCCGACCATGGCAAATCCTCCAAGTGCAGTTGTTGTCTCCTCATAAAATAAAAATTAATAATGACTGAATAACTCCCTTACTTGTTCCGCTGTGGGATACCTGGGCTCCCCATGCACACATACGAAGCACTGTTACTTATTACGTCTACTCGTGGCTATCTTAATCATATTTGCACAGTAAGTTACATTTTGTGAAAAATTGACAGAAGAAGACCCGTAACTTAAATGCCTTGCGCGACTGGAAATAAACCACATGTAGTAACTCGTCACTGCTGCGATTTATTCAGTACATGATTACTTTCCCATCGGGAAAAGCTCACATTTGATGCTGCTTACGAACCCGTCAGCTCGGGTAGTACTGTGCAAAAGACACATGGTCACATTAATTAATTTAAGTATAATTTAAGCCTACCCAGGCGAGGGGTAGGTGCGAGGGGCGGTGGATTCTCGGGCAGCTGAAATACCAAAAAGGTTCTGGTATGCTTAAGTACCAATACTGTGAAGTGATTAGTCCAACATGGTGATGGCTGCCCGAGCGTGCCAATCACGAGCCCCGACATGACGTGGCACACCCCTCGCAAAAACGAACGATTACTGATTTTCACCATGCGGCATGCCGGCTGGCTTGGCAGGCTGGCACCCCGTGCTGCACTACTTCCTTGCACACAACATTTACAAATCGGACACATACCCTGTGTGCCAGTTGTTACATATTGCTCCTAAAATTAACCCTGTAAATATTATTCACTATACCAAAACATTGCACTATGTGGATGATGTGGAGATGAACGACACATGAATGAACATTACAGAAAATTACAAAAAGACACTTTGAAAACACTGAGGGCTTTAGGGCTGCGAATTCAGACGTCTTTATTAGTTGTGTCCACTTGTGTGAACTTACTTCGCCCTTTTATTGCACAAATTAAAATAACGGAAATTTCACAGGGTCTATTTTCGGATTCCTGCACTAAACGCATGTGGTCGCGCTCACTCTGCTCTGCACCTGCGTCGTTCCTTGCCACACTGCACTACACTTGCGCTCGTAGAGTGCGCACACACACAGTGTTACATAACCTGTGGCAGCGGGCAAATAAGCTAAGGGGAAGGGGTCACGTGGGCAAACGTCAATTATGTATCAATACTTTTGTATTAACAATGTAAAAATCTTGCTCAACTCCAAGTAAACCAAATTTTTCATCAATAACATTAATTATTTTAGAAATTTCTGTTCCTAGATTTAAAGTAGATGCTGCCATTGGTAAATTTTTCTGTGGTACGATTCCCATTTGCTCTTCCGAATTAGGAGATTTTTGTTCTGAGAATAATTCTCTTTCAAAAGATGTTTCTTCTGGTGTTGGCGGGTAACATAATTATTTTTCTGCTACAGGAACTAGTCTTGTTATTAATTTTTTCTTCACTTATTTTTTCTACTTTTTAAGTGATATTTCGTAATTCTTTGATTTATGGTAGTTCTTTCTTCTTAATTTTTTCTATATTCTTTTTCATGATGCTTTTTATATTTTTTATATCTTTCAATGAGTAATTTAACTCGAGAAACCCCCTTTGATTCTGCCATTTATGTATAAATTTTTTACTTTCAAAGGAGTTATAAAAATATTGAGAGTTTTTAGAGGCAGACTTTTCCTCCAACTGATCAAACTAGGGGGAATTTAAAAGTTTACAATAATATAATCGAATTTGATATTCCAATAGGAGATGGCATTTCTTTCTCAAATGATGCTTATGTTAATGAACAATTTAGTTTACTAAAGAGAGATAAGGTTGGAAATGCGGCAAACTATGATGAATCTGATAATAGTGATGTTTGTTCAAACTGTTTTATTTCAAATTTTCTTGAGTATAAATCTCAAGACATGGAAATATTATTGAAGCTGTTGATAATCCGGGTATAACAACAATGACGAATGCTTTATTAAGATCTCCAAGTGAACAAGATTATTTAGAATTTACTAGTGATATAAAAAAGAGGTTAAAACTGTTTTTAGATATAAAACAAATGAAATAATATATCCTTTTTGATATCTGCTTGGTTTTTTTCGTGATAACAATGATTTTTACTGGGAAGGTGGCTATAAAATTCCGTTTTTTTTCGTAATTAATCTAACAACTGTTTAATTATTTATGAAACTTTAGACGATGAAGTTACGAAACATCGTCCTGATACTGGTAAAACTAATATTAAAATGTTAGAATTTATGTGGCCTATTGTTGAATATGACTCTAATGTGGCCCTTACAATTAAAGAAAAAATATACAAAGATCCAAAAATACCTATTAGTTTTGACTATTGGCCATTTTTATAAAAAGAAGTTTCTGCTAAACCAAATGTTTCTAGCTTTAATATAAAAGAGGAGATTAATAATTTATTATTTTATATGCCTGATTTTGTAATTGTAGATTTTCAACTTAATAGAAAAAATCGTGCTGAACAGCTACTATGTTTGATCATTGAAGTGAAGCAATATTTATGTTAAAAATGGTAGAAATGAAATTTTTCCTTAATAAAACTGGAATCTAGACATTACAAAAGGCGTTTATCTTAAACAATTTCTTGCTTATAATGATTTTAGAAATTCAAAAACCAAACTAGATACGGGCTTTAGAAATAATGGACTTTATTATAAACCAACTGTAAACTATGATAGTGATATTAATTACTATTTATTTTGGGGGCGAGGGCCTTTATATGGTACTGATTTTTCTTCGAGAAAAACAGTCGTAGTTAAAAAAACAAACACAAAAAATTGAGCTTATTTTAATAAAGGCGTCAAAGCAGGTTCCATTTGTGGTGTTGTTTTAATTAGTCGAAGGAATATTACTTACGATAATTTGAAATAAAAAATTACTGAAAATTTATAAATTGTTAATATTATTAAAGGAGGATGTAAATGATTTTACAGAAACAAGAAACTGTTTCGGTATTTTAATACAATTTTTTAGATGCATTGTTAAGTTATTTGATGGACTAAAAAATCTTTTTGTTAAATCTGAATGAGCTTTTCCTTTCTCTTGTAAATGTTTCTTTTATAAATAAAAATGCCTGTGTTAACTTGCAGTATGACAGAGCATTTTGCAGATGGTTGTAAATTAAATACGCCTTCCTATAAAATAGATAATGCTTCTGACGAACTCAGAGAATTAGTTTACAAATTTAATCGAAATCTACAAAGTTTACAATTAATGCAATTCGAAAACATTACCGATAAACTTTTAGAAGATACAAGAAATTTTTAAAATATTAGTAGAGCTTCGAAATTAAACTATCATTTGTATTTTCAAAATGATTACTTGATTTCTTCTTATTTTGCTCGTTTTTCTCTTAAATTCACTTGATTAAATTGCTCGCTTGAAAAATTAGCATTTCTAGAAAAAAACTGATAAATTGCTTGATTTAGGGGTAAAATTACTTGATTATCGATGCTGGCACAACACTTTTTTTGAAAAACTGATAAAATTGCTTGATTTTGGATGAAAATCGTATGTTATTTTCGAATTGAAAATTGTCGCTTCTGGAAACATGAAAAAGTCGCTCAAAAAAACGAGAAATTTGCATTGTTTTACTCAAAATTTGCTTGATTTTGCTTGTTTTTTCATTACATAGTCAGATTTTGAGTTCTTTAATTTTTTTCTTGCATTCTTGTTAAAATTAATGAGAAATAATTATGTTACTTTTTTCTTGCACTTTTGGAGTAAATTGTCGGAGAAAATGTTCTGCGCTAGAATCTCCTTTTAACATTTACTCACAGCCCAGATGGTCGATGTTTTCCATTCTGTTCGATTACATTTGGTTTGAAATGTGCCGATACGACATTCCAGGCAATGGTGGTACATGTACTGGATGGCATTATTGGAGAGTATACGCTGGCATATCTCGATGACATAATTATCTGGTCAAACAGTTGGAAGGAACATGTACATCACTTGGCAGTATTCCTGGAGAGGCTCGCGATCAATGGCCTCACATGCTCGGTTGAAAATTCCTTGTGGGTTAAAACAAGCATAGATTACTTAGCCCATGTGATTGATCAGGAAGGAAACCGCCCGAATCTAGAGCAGCTAAGTCTAATTGACGACTATCCGCAACATAAGACATGCAAGCAACTACGAAAGATTTCGGGCTTATTAATTGGTTGTTAGAATCCCAAGGTTCGCACATTCACCACGAACCTTCCCAGAACTGTTCTCACTGCATAAAAGGTTTCAGTGGACGAGCGAGGCATAGAAATCATTCTTAGATATCAAGCATGAGTTCAGAACATGCCAGACATTAGCATGCTACGACGTGAGCATACATTTTATACCTTCAAACTGACGCAAGCCGGGAGGGAAAAGGTGCAGTATTGTACCAGGTTAGCGACAGTGGGAAGAAACATGTTATCAACTTTGTGAGCGTGAAGCTTGGGCAAGCTGAGATACGTTATGACATCAATGAAAGGAAATGCCTGGCAATTATTTGGGCGGTAAAAAATACTGTGCGTACCTCGAATAGCTAAGGTTTACACTATGGACCAACAACTGGTGCCTAGTGTGGTTGCATAGTATGCGAGAAGCGAGGTGTAAATTGACATAATGGACTTTACACTTACAAGCTTATGATTTTGCAGTAAAACATGTGCCCGGTAAGGAAAATGAACTGGTGGATGCATTGTCATGTAATTCCAACGATGAAGTGATTTTCCGGGATGAAGCAAGATATGAGGATTCTTTACAGCTAAATTTATAGGACCCAGTATCCTAGATGTATGCACAGCCATTAACAGCTGCCAACACTGAGGGCTTAATTAGTGATTTGCACAGAGAAGTTCTACTCAACAGCCAGGGAAATTGAGAGTGCATGTCCACACGTGTGCAAGGGATCAAGTTCTCGCCTATTCGCACTGTGGCAGCGTGGCTGGACACCCAGGCGTTAAGCAGATGGTCCGAAATGTGCGAGACCATTTTTTTTGGCCAGTCCTCAGCAGAGACGCGAGGCCATTTGTGCAACAATGTCATCAGTGCAGCGTATATAAGACACATAGTTCAGACGGAAGGCAGAAACAAAAGCCACGCATGCCAAGAAAACCATTTGAAACTTCATGTTTGTATCTGATGAGTCCGTATCCAAGGACGAGAGGGGGAAATGGTTTCTTGTTGTAGTAACCAACAATTTTTCATGCTGGGTGGAAGCGTACCCTACTTGCGGGATGAGAGCTGGAAATATGTCAAGAGTATTGGAGGAGCAGTTTTCCCCATGTTAGGGATTCCTACGGAACCTGTTGACGGATAACGGCAGGCAGTTTACCGGCCGGAAATGGAGGGAATTGTGCACGAAATGGGGTGTGAACGACGTCACGACAGCAATGTACCACCCGAAGGCAACCCAACGGAGTGTAAAAATCAAAAGATGAAAGCCCAACTCAGGCTCTGTGTGGGCGAACAACACGCCACCTGGATGGGTCACATTCCCGCCATGCTCTACACGCTCAGGAGAAGAATAAATGTGGCTTTGGGGAGGTCACCTGCCGAAGTATTGTTGAGTCGTAATATACTCCTACCAGGGGAAACAAAATGCCCACAACATGATACAGCAGCGAATTATTAAGCACAGAGGCGCAGAGATGGCTAATTCATAGATGCATACATGACATCAGACAACAGCAAGATAGTTATGAGGGCAAAATGGCTAACGGTCATGAACCAACTGCCTCCAAGACAGCATATGTATGGACACACCCCCTAGTCCACAGCGAAGAAGGATTTTTGTTTAGGATTAGCAGCACACTGGAATGGGCCGCATCATGTGCTACAAATGCACAGGCCTACCACATACACCTTTTGCTTGGGAGGGAGGAAGGTAAGGCTATAGGTACATCGGGACGACATCCGGCTAACCCTGGGTGCCGTCGGTTCTGGTGTATCCCGACCCCATGACAGCAAAGGCCACGACGAGCTAACAGAGAAGCAGGAAGGGACACAAGGTGTGGCAGCACTTCAAGGGGGAGAACCTGCAGAGGAACAAACCGTGTGTGCCAACAATGGACTAACACCAGAGGTGGTGCAGGATGGAAATGCCATCGATGAGCTCCAGGAGAGGAGCAAGCAGGAAGGTGCATCAGCACTTCAAGAAGGTGCAGGAGGAGAGGAGGAGAATATGCAGGAGTTACCTGGAATCAGTAAGCTTCACAGGGAACCTGTAACACCTCGATAGCAAGCGCGAGAGCTGGAGAGCAAGCACAAGAGCAGGTAGAGTAAGTGCAAGAGCAGATAGAGCAAGCACAAGAGCAGGTAGAGCCAGGAGGACAGGCAAAAGTGAACAAACAGGATGTGCAGGCACAATGACGATTGCAGGTGAAAGTATGTTTGCGGGGGCTGTTCAGACAGGTCGCACCTGTAAACTGCGAAATCAGCAGGACAGCAAGAGCAAGGAAGGCGACAGAGAGAGCAGCAAGTCGGGGATCTCGCTTTGTCTTCGGCGGTTATGTCGGTGGGCACACCCGCCAAAGCATTGTCATCAGTGAAGGCATATGGTGTTGCCTACCAGGAAGGGGCAATCGCCAGCAGTGCTTCATGCGGTAGGGCCACAGGAGTGGCTGTACCACCTGCGGTCACGCAGGCAGGCCCGCGCCTGCAGCTGCTGTCAGTGATATCGGACAGCCTACAAACGAGCTCGAAATTGTGGTGGAGGGGGGGAATTGACATGTTCTATGTGCTTCCACCCCTAATACAGTTTGTCCAGCTGTGACCTGCAACATTGCCTCAGCAAGGCTGTGCGCTCTTCCGACTGGCAGAGCGTGCGTCAGGTCGGGGGAGCGATGAGGAGCAGCGCAGCGCAATTTCAAGGGAACGCTGGTGTAGAGCTGACGGTGGTTGCCATAGCTACCAAAGATGCCGCAAGATAGAAGGAACTAAAATAGGGCTGACAATATCAGAACTTACGAGTCCAGGGCCTACATGAGCCTTTATGTGTTTTGTTTATTAAAGGGTTTGGTTTCTATTGTTTTATAGTGCATTGTTATCCTGTTATCATTATCTTGTCACTCATCAAGTGTTTTTGTTCAATCTATTCTAACATGTTTTGTGTTGCAGTGTTCTTTTTGTAATTTTTTATATGTATGTTTACTTAATAATATTTGCAATGTAAAGAAACACAAGCTGTAGCAGGGAGTAGTGATGCTCTGGCACATGGGGTAAGCTATGGTGGGCCTGCATCAGACGGGAAAGTCAGTAATCGAATAGCATCTGACAGAGGTGAAGTGCGTGTCGTGAACTCTCGCGTTTTCCCGTGCGTGCCGGGCGATCTTCAACTTTTGATATGGACATTCACTGTATTCACTTTAATGTAATTCCGGAACCTGTTTCTGGCCGCCTGGTAAGCCACCTTCTCTTCCCGCGAGATTAGCATTGCCTTGGGAAGTTTCATTTCTCCGTAAATTGCTGTGTGTCCCAAGACGTTTTCAGTTTCATCATAGTGGCATGTTATAGCCACCCTGTGTTCAAGTAAAGTGCTCTCCGAGGGGGAAATCTAAATTCATCGCAATGAATGTGTCCGTGAACTGAATGGTGTGTACTTTATTTTCGATCCATCTATGCGTGTCAGAGGTGGGGCCCTCACAATACCCACTCAACCAAGTTAATATCAATAATTTCTTTTGCAAGTATCATTTTAAGTATTGTTCCATACCGTAAGGGCGTGTGGTTGGCCATATATATATATATATATATATATATATATATATATATATATATATATATATATATATATATATATATATATATAATGGCAGATAGGTACAAATTAATCGGTAGGAAAATTTTGCAGGGGCTTAAAAAGTACTCACTTCGCCACGAATAGCCTATACCAATTCGCAAACACCCACAGAATGATTCATCTGGAGCAGTAATAAATGGGGCTGAGGCCACCAACGTCATCGGAAACGAGATTGGGTCCGGGTGGACAGCCCACAACCCCAAGGATAAGATAGCCCACAATCATATTGACGTCGCCTCGACTGCGTTTGGCACCTAGCAGGTAAAATCACATCCTAAACCTCATCTTCACTGCCCCCGAAAACCATTGCTATCCCTTTTACAGCATCCCACAGGCATCACTATCCTGTCACCTAAAAAATTCACTGATGCCTGAACTTCGTGGTATGACTGATTTGCTCCTCTTTTTATACAGGTATGGGGACTTGCGAGAGAAAATCGTCTACTGGGTATATTTTGGAGAACTTTGCCGGTTTGTGGTATTTTTGTTTCTAAAGTCATCTTATTTAACCTAACTTATTTTCGAAGAGCAGCTGCACTTTTTTTTTTTGGCGAGCCCCCAAATCTCGTTATGCCAGCATGAGCACCTTTACAGTTATGTGTGCCCTCCAGCATGCATGTTAGTAGTTAAGTCGGTTGGAGAGTGGGATGTGTCTCAGTGCAAACCCTACACACCTTAGGTCGGGTTTGATTATTATAATGGGCTCTAGCATCGTGGATAACCAGTATTATAGTGCCATGGACGCAATTGTAGCCATATGCACATCCCGAAAAAAGAAGGGTCTAGATGGAAGAGCATTAGAAACCAGACAAAGTGAAGAGGGCCGAGGAAAATTTATGTGACAGTCACAGATGTAAAATTATTCTTTTTAACTGGATTAGGGTTTGATAAAGTAGGGCATTTGTTAGTTCGGGAAGAAAGACTTCTGTTGGTTTGATGCGGGGTGAAATGAAATGAGAGCGCAGCTGGAGTGTATTGCAGAGGACAGAACAGCCCCAGCGCTGATGCCACAGACGCCCTTGAAGTTGAGCTACTATCAATACTGCCGTGCAGGCGAAACAGCACTGCAGTACCGACAGCAACTGAGGATGCAGTCCTCCCCCCTGCTCCTCGTCAAGTGTGTCGGAAAACCGGACAGCTCAGTCATGACACCAAATCCATCATCACTCTTTTGTGCTGATGCCAGGGTCTCCACTCAATGGGTGAAGGTGGGGATAGTTATTTGGGGAGCCACTGCTTCCCCATCCTCCAAAATAGCCTGTCAGTCAGGAAAACGTGAGACATCCAGGGCCTACCAGTGGTGGTGGCGAATCTGCTGGCCCAGGAGTGAAAACTGACATCGGGGTTTTTCCAAGGTCCGATGTATTCCAATTCATTCATCAGGCACCTGCAGTCGGCAGCCCACAGAATCAGCAGTGAGGATCGCTTCATTTCGCATTTTTCAGCACCTCGAGATCCCCCTCCCCGCCTTGATTGTTGGGTCCCCTCCAGCGATGCGCTTAGCCATCTTGTACTGAGCTACCCAGGTTCCCGACATTCACGACGACGACGCTGTCGCACCTACCAGTTGGTTCACGGGCTGGTATTTGATTAATCCCAGCCTCCCTAGGGTCTGAGGATCCCCTATCCACCACCTGGGGACGCGGCGAGTTGCGGATATTAGCCGCTTCCAAGCTGCCATAGTCCCATCGCACTTGCAGATGCACCTCACTTTCGCTGGTTCTCAAGTCGCGAGCAGTTCCCAGCGAGCGAGTAGCCATGAGCCAGATGTACATTCTACTATAACAAAGCTCGTCTGATTTTAATATGTTATGGCTGATGAAATGTATTTTTAAATTACACTATATGTTGCGGGAAAATTAATTTTTGGATTCACACTATCACAACAATAAATACAATGTCAGATACACATTATGTGCTGTATTCACCATTCTGAGTTTCATAAACCCATAATGCACTCCATTTGTTTTGATGGAGCGCACAACTCTTTTTAGGATAAACTTCAACTCTCACGACTCTCGAAAAAATGAGATGCCAAATGTAATAAGCGTTATTGTTTGTTGTAAATATACCTTTCGACTTCCTCCAGCACCTTCGGGATCTACGGAATTAAAATATAATAAATAAATCTTTCTGGAGATTGCGGTACTTACAGATAGGATTAAGTATAAAAATAATGTTGGTGTACCTGTTTACACGGGAAATATTAGGAAACTTTTAATTTGCATGTTGCCGTCCCCGGTTATTTTCTGGAGCAGAGCAGCAGACGAATGGTGCTAGACGTTTACGTATTTGGAGCGTTAATTATTTTTGTATAGCAACGACAATGTCCACAATAATGAACTACGAATATTACAACAGTCCAGAAGGCGAAGACTGTGGGCAAAAGTTATTCTATACAACTAAATTAGCTGGCTTAGCAGGCTTGGGAATATCCTTCGTAGATTGTTTGCTACTCTCACAACCAAAAGGTGTCGTACGAACTTTGGGAAGAGTTGGATATTTCACATTCCCGTTTGTTGGAATGGCTACCGCATTTACTACGACCACTTGTCTGGCGACTAATCTTCGACACAAAGATGACAAGATAAATTATGCTCTCGGTGCCATTGCAGCAGGAAGTATTTTTGGCACATGGCAGAAGAGTATCCTAGGTGGTTTCGTTGTGTCTATCGCTTTCACTGCTTTCGCAGTTGCGAAAAAAGCTTCAATTGAAGATGGTTGGGAATTTTTCCCAGAAATACATTACAGACAACGATTGAGGCACGACTTCACCCTGAGGAAGCAGCGCCCCGGAAACTGGAAAGTGTCCGAAACTGAGTGATGATGAAGAAAATGACATTAACAATTGAGTTTTCTTTGGTGTAGAATACTGTATAAAGGT
The DNA here is from genome assembly GCA_029891345.1 of Dryococelus australis. NCBI lineage: Eukaryota > Metazoa > Arthropoda > Insecta > Phasmatodea > Phasmatidae > Dryococelus > Dryococelus australis. The sequence continues at coordinate 185,890,701 of CM056998.1, read as the reverse complement.
GTAAACGATATTGTACCTTGTATAATTAACATTTATTGTAATGCTTCTCAAAAGAGAAAATATAAGGTTTGACTTATTAGTATGTAGTTCTTTAATATGTTTTCAGTATGCTAAAACTGGTTCCACAATAGTGCGATATGTTGCGTTGGGCTGCGAGGAGCTATGCTTGCTGTTTCACAATCAAGCGATCTGTCGGCGACTGACGCCGCCTGAGATGGTGCTGCTATCTAGTTTAAGGGTGGAAATTACATTTTTAGACCTCAAGAATGTAACAAAAGACATGTAAAAAGTTGAAACTGCATGTTTTAAATGGTAGGAGTTAAAAACAGGGTAGTATGAACGTGATGTGTGACGAAAACTAGCGGGAACAAAACATAATAAGATCAATGATCATTATTTTGATGTTAATAAACTAATTTTTTGACATTGTCCATATCTATAAGAAGCTTTGTCTCCTATTTTGCACATCCACACAGGAATAAAAAAGAAGTACAAAAGCTGTGTAAACGTGGTCCTCGTTTCCAAATTGTAAAAAAAATATACGTTTTTATTCTCCTTGTAAACAAACACTTATTCTTCTCCATCGCAGGCTGATGCCAACAATCGCAATGCAGGAATTTTGCACAATGGACTCAACGCTGACATGGTGCGACAGAATCTGCTTCATCCTGATTGGCTACCGTTCATCACAACACAACGCATCACACTATTGTGGAACCACCTTTATACAGTAATGCATTTATTGCTGGAGTACATTTTTTTGGTTATGGTGTGCCATAACACATCTGCAGTTATGTGATGGGGTATATTTCACAGTAATGCCACAAAACTCGACTAGGCTGTAGCTATGCAGTTTGGTTCATGTAGTTATACATATCTGGTCAATTTACAAGGGTTTTACGAAAGTGGAGACAGGGTGCACAATTGAAGGGTTAAACTCTGAACACCGCACTGCATCTTCAGTTTATTATTACTGACCAACAATATAGGACTTTAATAACCATTATAATGGAAATAGTTTATGTCCGTAGCCAATTCAGGTATAGTTATTTACCAAAATACTTACACGGCCAAGCATAGGTTTTAATTTGCAAATCAGATGCATTCGCACACTGTTTGCAACTCCAGACATGCCCGAACTTCGGCACACTTTTTTAGATTTGGCATCACACTGTGAAATTTGAAAATATCAATACGTGCATTCACTGCAGTCCAGGCTTCTCAAAATCTGCATCGATACTGCCACCTCTTCCCTCTAATTGCAAGAACTTGGCACTACATGGCTAAAAAAAAAAAAAAAAAGGCCCAGGATACTCCTTAAAAAGCTAAATTGTAGTTCTGCTGATTGAGTTATGGAATAAGGCACACAAAAAACAAATAACACTTAAAGGCCACGTCAGTTGGATTGCCAATACTTTTTGAAAGTAGCTTGATAATGGCCTGTTTTGAAGCAAACTACTTGAGAGCTATGAAAACTAGGTGAAGATCGCTTTGAATCACAGTTTCAATTTTACACTGTCAACATACCTACAAGAAAATCACTAGTGACTCATCTACCCTACACGAACTGCGTCAAGCAAATCAGCACATCCTAGTATGTTAAATTAAGTCCGAAATGATAACCTGACACAAATTGCGCATGGCGATACTGTAAACAAAAAAATTAAGTAGACGTACAATAATGTGTAAATAAATGTATTATTTAAACATAATACTAATAACTAAGGAAAATGTTAAAAACCTGTGAAAAACTTATTTTCTTCGAAATTTTGTGCGAGAGAGACTGCAATCATAGCACTCATAAGTACTTAAAAAGTATAACTGTTAAGGAGTGTGTGTGTGTAGTTCTTACGTAGGTAGTGAAAAAAATTATGATCAGTATTATTCCAACTTAATGATTACATTGTTCAAGTGCTGATAAACTTACGGCTCAGAACAATATAATGATTCCGGGAGACAAATTTAGGACATTCTAGATATAAAACCTCCCATTAACGCAGAAAAATTAAAACTGCATTGTAATTACAGTTTCCGAGCGTAACATAAAATGTGAGGCATGGTGATCGTGATCCAATTATTGTGCAAGAGCATATAGCTTGCAACTCAGAACGACTTGGCAATTCTATGAGGCAACTTTAGGGCAATCTAAATTCAAAACCTTCCAGTGAAGCAGAAAAACTGACATTGCGTTGTAATTGCAGTTTCCCATTGTGATATAAAATGTATCAGATTTATGGAAGGTTGTTTCTCAGAATTGCAATCTCGTTCCAAGTCGCAAGTTTATCGACTCTTAGACAAAAACTGGAGCACAGTCGCCGTGAATCTGATACATTTTATATTACACTCGGAAACTGGAATTGTAACGCAGTGTGAATTTTTCTGTTTCATTGGGAGGTTTTGATTCTAGAAGACGCTAAAAATTGTCTCCTAGAATCACAAAGCCTTTCTGATTTACAAATTTTTAGCTTTTTACAAAAATTGGGAGCTCAGAATACATAATTAATGATACATTTTGTAGTACATAATGCCTGTTGTGATAAGAATGCAATGTGACGTCATCTTCATAGGAAGGTTTTGAATTTACAAGGCTCGAAACTTGTCAGCTGGAATCTCCATATTGAGTCAGAAGTTTATCAGTAGTTGAACAAATAACTTAGTTGAAAAAATCCTACATGTATGTTTTGTTTATCTTTTTGCTGTGACACAATTATTTACTTATCTAATGTACACGTGCTGTTCTTTATCTCAAATGCCAAATTCTTTGACTAACATTTGCAGTTTTTGCTCCAACATGCATCCCCAGTTTTTGTGAAGTTGTATGTTAAGATATGCACAGAACGTCACCATTTGAAGCTGAGATTCGAAGCTAACTTCTCAGTTGAATGACCAAAGTAAATCTACATTCATGTTAGGTGAATCATAGGGAGTGCATGTGACAAGGTGCTACCGCACATTGGAATAAGGACAGTGACTTAGAGGATTAAATCTTATTCCATCATTTAATTACAGTAATTTATTCCTGTTCATATTTTCTCGTACAACATCAATGCACCGACCCACAGTGATTCACCTTTCATGAAGTTTCGTTGAGTAAGGTTACCTTTCATGAAGTTTCGTTGAGTAAGGTTAGGTCTTCTTACATTCACCATGGTTGAGGACCCAAGGCGAGAATATATAATTGATTAACTTATTTGATTAATAGAATTGTATTCAGGTTTTAATAACGGAGATGTCACATTTTGCATAATGCATCACCTCCCAACAAGGGGATTGGAAGCTCTGACATCACACATGGGTTCCTGGATACTTATCTATGCGGCCCTCGTGCGCTTAAGGAGGCAGTGACTCTCCGTTCGACGGCCTGCTACCCTTCAACGGTACAAAGTTTAAATATTGTGGGCGTCCTACATGGAGCTGCAAATTTGAAATGGTTGCTACTTCGGAGGGGTATTGATAGGATGATTTCTTATAGAAAGATGGCGAACACTAAACGCTGAGATCACGTGGTTGGAGGTTCTGTTGAGGGTCAACTCTGGTAGACCCATGTGTCCCACCTCCATTACTGTTTTTTTTGAGAGGTGACCTGCCCATCGGGTGATTGTAGCTCAAGATGGGGCAAAGTCGTTTGGTAGAGTGCGCTTTCCATCAGTGCAGGAATGAATTACGAGTCAAAACAAAATACAAATTACATGAGACAACAGTTTTTCAAATAATTCTTCAGTAATGAATAGGTGGCAACCGCACTACAAAGCCACAAACGAACAACAATGCTGGCTTTACCTGACCCGAGTGGACCAAATGTTGCGTTGGCAATGACACGTTTCTCCAGAGGGTCATAAATTATTACTTCATCACTAAAAGTTTACTGTTCAAAACAACATTAATTCCACTACTAAAGTCAAATGAGCGCAGACGAGAACAAAAACTTAATTCATCACCTGTGCCATTGTGGCAAACACTGAGTGATCATAAAACAAAACACCAACACTAGCAAATACCAATACAATTAAAAGTACTAACATTAAACAAGTGCATTTTTTAAATATAAAATTCGACAAAATTAAGATAATTTTACAACGAAATAGCAAAATTTTATTGACCATAAATGTGGGGCCCTAGTTACAGAATTTAATGTGATGAAACATTTTAATAGATACTAAATGGAAGTGAATGTAAGCACTGTAGTTAATACTGTCACTGGTCCAATGGCAGTGAAAGCACTTAGGGACATAGCTGGGCGTGATTGGCCCGGTTGAACTAAGGACGGTTATGCCCCATGTTGGCCGGACAATTCTGTTGCGGGCCCCTCGAGTGGGAGTAGCTACTTAGAGTGGATGTTAATAGGGATTAACACACAATAAACCACTAATGAGGACTGAAACCTCGAAATCCAAAACTGCTATAGAGAGAAAAGGTGAATAGAGGTTACCATGCAGTCATCAGGGGGACAAACACAAGCCCTTAAAGGTGCCCAGCGTTTAATGTGGGTTCCCTCATGCTGGAGTAAAGTTAACAATGGTTGATTTTTGTGGGTGTTCTTCCCTGAATGTGAACAGGTATCTTCAACCCCTATGACTGACTGTACTCCGACAGCTTTGTAGTAAACAGTCCTGGATTTCAGTTGTAAGGAGACCTTCAACACATGCGATACCAGTTGCGTAGAGCATGCCTTAAAAACTCAAGTTCGCCTGAGCAAAATTCCAGTGTATAAAGTTGGTACCCTGGTTGGGACGAAGTCAAGTGAGATAGGAAACCCTATCTTTAGTAGCTTTACCTGAGAAATGCTCAGTGGTGGTGCGCTCCGTCTCGCTGGCTGACTGGGTTGTAGCAGGGATCAGCGGTTGAACAGTGGCTGACTTGGGTTGCGATGCAGAGTGTCTCTTGAGGTTGATGGGGAGGAGTAGATGTAAGGGATTTAGGTAATCGTGTTGGATCTAGGCCAACGAGTGTGTGGTCAAATTGTATGATCAAATAAGTGTTCAAATCATATTCGTCCTTCTGGTCTGGTTGGTGGTGAGAACAAGGGGTTCTTCTCCTCTATAGGCGGAGTACGTATATTTAGAATTGTGTGCTTCAGCTGTCTTAAAATAAACTTTAATTTTCTTTTACTCCTGCCCTTCTTTGCGTAAGGCACGAGGGCAGGTAAAATAAAGGGAAAAGATTAAATAAGATGAAGCTGGTGAAATTAAATTTCCTAGCCATGCGTACTAATTCAGTTGAGTTCACAATGTGTAGTCACACCCTAGCACTCCACGTCCGGCTGAGCGAGCTGCGGTGGATGGAATTATAGGCCGTTGCTAGCTGTGAAACAACAGGTCTTCAGACTTTACATGTTGCTCACGACAAACAGATCAAGGTAAGTTTTTCTACTATGGGTCCAGTGACGAAGAGACTCGCCTCTCCGAACCAGGCCATTCTCCAGCAGGCTCTGGAAGGGAATGTCGCAAGACACTCAATTTCCACAGGTAGAAAAATGTGTTATGCCTGCCTTACTGGCTGATACATATAACCAGATTTACATTACTAAATAAAATGAACACTTCAAACCATTGCTAAAAATCCTCTAAAGAAAAGATCTTACTGGTTTAAAATACTTTGTTTACCAACATTAGAATAATCAAAAATTATCCACAGCAAATTCATATAAAAAATAATATGTTTTATTAAATGTAAAAAGTAAACATGTGATCTCCACACACTCCTGAAAAATATATTTAAAAAATTGAAATAATTTTAATTCTTATGTTGAAATTACGTTAAGCCAGGTGAAAAGTGACCTGGTAAACAAAATGTAATTGTGGTTGAATGACGCGAAAGAGTTAATTTTGAACTAGCCAAAATTAATTTAATCCTAACTGAAATTAAGTGGGATGTGTCCTGAAGGGACCTGGTAATAAAACGATGGGGTCTTTACCAGAAGGGTAAAGAAGGCGGCCTGATTAGGGCCTCAGGGGTTTCCCAGAAGGGGACGTTGACGTCTTGACCAAAATATCTTGGAGCGGTAAAGTGGTAGGAAGAGATTGAGGAAGGTTGGTTAGACAAAGTCGGCAGGACCTTTGGTAAGATGTTAATGACCCTCTGGAACTGCTGGCGGAGGCCTGAAGAGGTGAAAGGCCTCTGGAGCTGGAGGTCCTCTGGGTTGTTGATAGCTGCTACCGAAAAGGTTGCGGGCCTCTGGAAGGTGGCTGGTCCTGTGGGGCTGTCTGGGGCATCAATGTCCACTGGTACCTTGTAGTCACCTTCGCAGGTAAGTGACTTGGCCCTTGTGCTAGCACCCTTGCGCCTTAACAGCGAAATGAGATGTGCAGCATACTGCCCTGAGTCCATGCTGACATTATTTCCCAGTTTGATGGCACTCAGAAAGGTGCGGGGGGTTTAGTCTCACTTCTCGGGTATAAGCATCTGACATCACATACATGGGTTCCTGGATCCTTATCTCAGCGGCGCGAAGGTGATGACATATCTTGCCCTTGTGCGATCGGAGAGGCAGTGACACTCTGCTGGAAGGCCTGCTACCCTTATAGCCGCATAATGTTTGAATATCACGGCCGTTCTGCAGGCATGGCAAATTTGAACTGGGCACTCTTCGGTGATGGGCATTGACAGGACGTCTTCTTGACGTCATAGCAGGCAAACAGTACAAGCTAGGAGCACGTGGTTTGATGGTTCCATTGAGGCTCTGTCAACTCTGTGTTGATCGCATGTCCCGTGTCCATTATTATTTTAAGTTTATGATTTGCCCATCAGAATTCCCATTATTCAAAGATGGGGAGAAGTCATCTGGTCGAGCGCACTCTTCAGCAGTGCAGAAATGTGTCACGCGTCAGTACTTACAAAGTCCTTCCATTAAATTTTTGCACAGAAAACACACGTCACATATATAGCTGATCAGGATGCTATTGCAGTCTGCAACAGTGACTATAGGTAAACACAATACAATTGCACAAACTGGACTTGCACCTTTAGCTCTATGATTCTATCAAGAAAAGGGGTTACTGTATAAAATCCTAGGCAGCAGATGGTATTTCCTTTCTGGCTACATGCGCACTGCACACAGTTTGTAAATGCAGGAAAGAAATTCAAACACTAGTTACGGCCAACATTACAGCTCATTCTCACTACACTAAACGGAACCCAACCAAGGCACACCTCTCAAGAGTTTACTTTGTGTATGGATAAGAAAACTACATAAAAGGCCCTGCGAAAAATGATTTTGCCCTCCTTAAAATACTGTTACAGTAGCTACATTATTTTAAAATTTGTTCACAATTTTTTAAGTACACAAATTCAAAAATATGTTAGCAGTTAGCTGAAATAACTACGTGGATTTGTTACAATACTGCAAACTTATGCCAAAAGCCACACAAAAAATGACAATAATAATAAATAATATTCTAAAAAAGTGCATTTACCGTAATACTAAAAAGTCTTATGTAGCCTGGTATGCCACACCTCGTACACAACCACCACTGCACTCTTAGATTAGGCTGCTATTCCTAGCATAAGAAATAGAAACAGGCACTTCACTGAAGTTTAAATTCTTTTTGAAAAGACCATATTCCCATGCTCTGCCCATCTGTACTGGTGGATTTCAAATACTTCACTTATCCGCACTTCTGTGCACTGATAGATTGCCTAATGTGACAGCATGTTGCAAAGTCATTGTACTTTGCCTTCGTGACAAGTCAACAGTGCAGAAACAACTTATTTTAATTGCACATTTACTACATTTAGGGTCTGTACTGTGTGTAGTAAAGGCATGCATAAACACTGGTTATAACAGAGGAGGAGGGATGTTATTGAAGCATTTTAAACCACCTGGCACTCTGAAGCAAAGTCAGGTGTACCTAGAAAGGGTTTGACAAAGGCCCATCCCTATGTGGGCGGTGAGAGAGGATCAGAACCTCTGCACCCGTTCTATTCAGGAGGTGTGGAAGTAAAGAGGAAGTGGAAACGTGACTGTTATACTTCGACAGAATTTGCACACAAATCACAAGTTAGCTCATCGGAGAGGTGGGTATCCTCACGCTGGTGTAGATTATTTTTTAGGAACCATACAAGCATTCTGGCGTGTCAGAAGCTTGGGGATTACAACTCCTAGGGTGAACTTCACTTCCAGAGATCTGCGGTGAGCAGTCTGGACTTACATGGAGGTGGTGACCTTCATATACAAATGTGATGTCAGTATCGCAGGGGGGCATGCTCCAAGGAGACTATTCTCACTTGGGTAATATTCCTGTGTACAGTGTGGGCCTTATTAGCACGCGAAGTAGGGACGAAATCTAAAGACACAGGCACTAAGATCCGCCGACTCTTTACCTGCTGTCTGCTTGGCGCAGGCATCCTCCTCTTCGACGGCTGCGGCGGGGGGTGCAGCTGGTGGCTGAACAGCGGCCAACATTGGCTGCGGCGGAGTGGTGCTGTTACTACTGGCGGGTGTCTGAGATGGACGTGGATGAATGGCTGTGTAGAATTCAGGTAATAGCTCAGGATAAAGTCCCCCTATATCTTGCTTGAAAATTACGATTAACGGGTGTACTAATTGTACTCAGCCAGGTAATCTAATAGGAGGTCTAAATAAAGAATTCTCTTCAGTATTATCAGTGTTTGGTGGTTGCTGAATTTGAGCGTCGAGTTTCTTAAGGGCTCGTTTTAATTTGATCTTTTGACACCTTCCGTGTGGTCGCGGCATAAGTCTGAATTAGTAAACTTGCAAAGGTGCAACAGCACAATGTAAGAAAAAGTCAGGTATGGAAGCGGTCCTACAGTGTACTTCTAGGAGCACGGCTTGTCCAGTGTGATACACCATATAGCTCCAGTCTAGCTGTTCACCAACGAAACTATAGAACCAGGATTCCCACATAAACAATTGTGATTCCCAGAAGTGTTCCTAGTGCTTTGGGCTCTGTTGAAATTGATTTGTTAATCAACCTCGGGGTTGCCTCTTAAGTTATGTGTATAATGCCGTTTGGGCGAATGCGCGTGAGCCGGCTTTACCTTACGTGCACCAAAATAATAGATATTAAAATAATTAGCAAATAACTAAATGCAGACAACCAATAATTAAAATCACTATTCAATAATACCAAATGAAAAGATTCATATACACTGGTATAATACACTTTTACTTGAGACTGATTGTAAATAAAATGATGTGTACATATATGTGGAGTCACTCTCTCCTCAGTATTATAATAAATAAATAATTAATTTAATATTTAATAAGCGGAAGTTAATTACGATAACGACCAGGTGGAGGCAACCTGGATGCAATAAACTGGTATGACGTATGTTGACTGACTTGAGAGAAATAATATGTAACACAAAATTATCCCAATATTTAATTCCTAATCAATTACTTGGGTTTGTCTGGAAGGGACCTAGGGTGTGGTAAGTCAACTGGGGTGTTTCACCCAAGTGGTAAAGGCTTGTCCAGAGGGGAAGTCGTCACCATGACCTTCAATGCCTGGTGGTAGAGAGGAAGGAAGAAGCGGAAGAACTGGTAAGGTTGACGTCTTGTTGGACCCTCTGGTAGTGGTTGACAACGCGGCTATTGGCGGAAGCCGAAGAGGTTAAGGACTTTTGGATGACGGCGGCCCTCCGAGGTTGCTAGAGGCAGCCGAAGAGGTTGAAGGCCCTCTGGTTGATGCTGGTCCTCCAGCACTGGATGGCATCGTCATCGACCACTGGCACTACCGCGGTCACCAGCGCGGGTGAGGGACTCTTCCCAGTGCTAATGCCAACGGCTTTCACAGCCAGGAAGGTACAGCAAAACATACTCCTGAGGTCTAGGCTGGGGTGCCTTTGATACTAGTTTTTCAAACTTCTGGGTGCTCAGAAGGGTGTGGGGGAATAAGCCACACCTCTCAGGGGGGGGGAGCTTATGTCATGACACATGAGTCCCTGGATTCTGAGGCATTGGCACATCTTGCCCTTATGCACTCGTAGAGGCTGTGAATTTCTTCCGGACGGCTTGCTACCGTACAGCGGCGCAAAGTTTGAATTGTGTGCTTCCTTCTCGTGGGAGTGGCAAAGTGAAGCGGGCTGCTTCTTCGGAGTGGGGCGACGATGTGACAGCTTCTTATAGAGTTTAGGCGATGATAAAAGCAGAGAGCACATGGTTGGAGGTTGTGTTGGGGATCTGTTAACTTGATAGTACCACGTGTTCTGCCTCCAGTACCACGTTTTTATTGGAGGTGACTTGCCCAGTGATTGTTGCAACTTTTGGATGGGGCAAAGTCATTCATTTAGGTTGAGCTTTCTCTAAGCGTGAAATGTGTCATGCATCATTATTAACAAGAAAACTCTTTTTGCAGGAACGTTATAAGTGAACTCGCTTCATCACAGCAGATTAAAATGAAGGATATAACATTTTTAATTACTTTTCATGTATAAGTTTACAGATAACTTTGTATTTACGGTATGGTAAATACACAATTCTTAACAAATATTTAAATTCTTATGTTTATTTTGTTTTCAGATTCATGTGAATAATACTTAAATAGTTTTGCCATAGCAGTAATTCTGTAATGCCTCTTGGAAATTGTTGCAGAAAACTGTACATAATTTTTTTTTGTTACCATTTATTACTTGCATAAATACATTTGCTAGAAAAACTTGTCCAATGTTGTACTGTTACTAAAAGAATTTTTGATTGCACAAATGAACACAAACAGTATTGTGCATTTCTTTCACCATGTCAGTTGAAAGCAACAAAGACTGCACAGCATGTAAACTAACTTCACATATCTTACCATACACAAACTATACAAATATTTTTTCTATATACATGCCTGCATTATTTAAGGGCACTATGTAAATTCTTTTAACTTTCTAACCTAACTTGGTGGCACATTCCCACCAGCAATTCACACTGTGATGTCAGCGATAATTATGTGTGTAGTTCACCGTCGTACATTTTAAATTTTTGTTTCGCATGTCAGTATCATTTCATCTTCAATGATCTTGTTCATTTATTCTGTGAATTGAAGACCTCTGCTGTAAATAGTGATAACTAACATTCTTGTGAATGTTGGCAATGAAGAAGTTAATGTTTAGGAAATCACTGAGAACAAATTTTTTATGTAGCGTTGTTCTTTGTATTTTTCCATGTGCACTTATACCCTAAACTTAACTTCAGAAAATAGAAAGCTTCAAAAATATTACTGCATGACAGGTAGTTAATTTTTTTTCATGTCAGGTATGCTCTTAGTACGAGGGTTATTACTATTTACATCAAATCGTATACAAAGTAAACACTATATCTCCAGACACAGAAAATCATTTTACTGAAGTACTTTCCACACATTATTCCATTGTTGTCTGAAGGCTGAAAGATCAATATCTAAGTAATACACAGTGACTTTAAGGTATTTGCGCACATAATATATACTCCCTCTTTGACTGAAGTCTGAGTGATCACTATCTAAGTAATACAAAGTGAGTAACTAGAAGTTCATGTATCTAAATCTGACTTAATTGTAATCATGGTCAATGAACCTGTCGTCAGCTCTATTTTCACATTTCAGTGTAGCATAGAATGGCCTATACGTTGGTGATATCCAAGAAAGACATGACATAACATCTTTATATTTAGGTGCTGCTATGGGCCTCTGTTCTTTGTATTTAACCGGAAAAGTAACATGGCTGAGATTACATTCTCCTCTGCCACGCTTGCGAACATTAACAGTTCTATAAACATCTAAGTTACTGTAAGAATCATTTAACATAACTGTGAAAGGTTGTGAAGCATCAACTTTTATAAGCGCACAACTACAGATGTCATACATGTTTTTCTACTACTGAAAAATCCCTATCACTAGGCAGCATAGAATACCCTGGCAAAAGAAAGTGATGTTATACACATTTAAATCGCCCTGTTGAAACTACCCACAACCAAAACCCAATAACATTCCAGTTCTTATTCTGTCCGCAACAGTTGTCTGATATTGCAATTAAAGTTTCCCCATGAATATAATTAACTTCAAGGTATTTCTTTAGGTTGCTCACAATCTCATCAGATCCTCGTTTTGCTTTAGTTTCATCCCAAACAAAGAAGTGGCCTACACCAGCTCCACATATGTGTACCCTAAAGTTATAAGTCCAAAATTTACATTTATAGAACAGTGGACCACTTGATAACCTAGGCGTTGGCGTGGCCTGGTGCAAATCAAAAGTTATCACATGATAATTTGGATCACTCTTCGCACGTGTAGTCTGATGCTGAATGTTGGTTTGTCTGGCTTCTGCACGACGCTGATGTAACTGTAACTCATGCTCGTACTGACGGCGGTGCAGGTCCATCATTAGTTGTAATCTTAATGTTAAGTTCATCACACACAGGGCAGGTGTCAGATTTAGGTGTTTTGAAACTGATATTGAAATCTTCGGTAAATATCCTTCTATACTTGTCTTCTCTTATGGGTTCAAGATTGATTTCTTTGCAATAGAGCATTTTATAGTGTTCATATAGTACACCAATGGAATATTCCATGGATATGTACATTTTGTTGAAATTCTTTTTCTGACTGTAGTGGCTTTCGTAATTTGGGAACTAATCTATGTGCTTATGTACATGATCTATTGTGCCCTGTGTGTATTTACGAGGGGTGCGAGTTGTGACAACCTCGATTATCTGTTGGTGGCACTGATGACATAGTCTTCACTATGTTGTTGATACGGTCAACATGAATCTGCAGGCCATGCAAACTAGCAAATGCCTTTTTGCATACAATGACCAAATTGCCGTCTATCTTGATATGGTAGATAACTGAACAGGCACTGTGACTGTCATCTCCGGTATACCTACATTTCACATGTAAAATTTTAATCTAACCATGTAAGTAACTATTTTGTGCATTAAATCCACTTAGTTCCCAAGAAGATTTGAACACATTATTTTTCATATTGTTATCAACTTTCTCAAAGCACTTTTTAGGACACGTGCACTCTTTTCCAATTTGGGACCCTTGTACATTGCCTCCCTTCCCACTATATGTAACATATTCTTTTCCACTGTTTCAACATTTACTCTGTAGCTTTTTTTTTCCCTTTATAATAATGCCAACATGTTGGGCCAATGTATGGGACTGGTTTTATACAAAACAATGAGTGACAGCACATTTAAGCTGTATTTACAATAGCCTGTCACATCTGTCCCTCATCCGTCCGTCAGTCACGTGTGACATCTTGTTGTAAATCCCCCATTAGCCATTAACCATATAGCAAGCTTCATGTCAATAATCATATCCCACATTTCACAACATTAAAGACCAATGATGATAACTTAAGTGCATTATTTTACGTACACAATCTATTAGTAAGTAAACTATTATTTGCCTTTACAGTAATATACTTATGTTGTGAAATATCAATATGTTTTGTGTGAGCATGTAAGTAATGATATCCCACAAGTGATTGGAATAATGAACATGTTATGTCTCACCTCAATCAGTTTTCCCAATGTGTCGCTATTGTTACCGGAATCATTTATGTAATCAGGATCACGCACACTGTCATTGCTACTGAATACATCGTCATGGGAATTACTTATTATAGTGTAGTTTATAATACATTTACTAGCACTCCGTTCTGCCGTGGCCATTTTCTTTCACTCCTGATTGAGAGTGCAAATATATCCCACTGTTTCTTAAAAATAAAACGTTACAGGCAAAAGTTATTTCAAACATCAGATAAACACAAAACAAACAAAATGCACAAACAATAAAAGTACTAGACCCAAAACAGGGCAACCACTTCCAAACAATATGTATTTTAACGTGAGGGTTATAATTATTTACATGAAATGTCATGAGGGTTATAGTATTTTGCATTCTGCATTGCTCTGCCGTCTATGGAGGATTATATGTACTGCGTGAACGAAACCATAGATAATGTACACATCTCACGATCAATACTTGAAACTAGAATTTCATTCCCTTGAGGGTTATCACTATTTACACCAGAGGTCTTCAATTATCTGTATCCATGTTAACAGTCTATCCCCAGTGTAAAAAAAAAAAAAAAAATTAAGGATTCAAATATGAATTAAGGTTTGGTGAAAAATAAGATTTGACCCATCCCTTCACGAAATGATAAATAATTGGTTATTATTACATCAAATTGTATTTTCATGAATATAAAAATAACTGATTTTAAATGCTGCCAATTTAAATGAGAAAACTATATTTCTTATTCACTGCCAACGTGAGGATCTGTACAGTTACAAGCAAAGATTTTTTAAAGTCAATTTCAAAAGTACTTAACATTGAAAATACTATAGCTACAACAGGATACAAGGATAAACCTGTTTACAAGAAAATGGCCTTAAAACGGAACGCTAGACCCACAGCTGTGAGCTGCTGGCTCCAGTAAATGTGAAGGCCACATTGTATTACACTAAATCATCTTCAAACGGCTCTGTGATGTTTTTACTGTCCTCAGTTTGTTCACTTGATGCTTGCACCACATCAACATCGGCTACGTGCGGAGGATGCTGTGCATCTGTAACATTCATCTCTTCACCATTTGATGCTTGGATGGATAGCGTGGAACTCAGTGCACTTGCAAGCTGCAGAATCTGTGAATGAACAATAAATTACTTCAGCAGAATATAGAAGTGCATTGACATACACATATAGGTTGCTCACGGTAAACTGAGCACTTTTGGAAGCCCTACTCAAGATCTACGTGTACGTACATTATGTGTTCTTTCGTTATATGTAAAATTAACATTTTCATGGGCCTGATAACTTTATTGATGAGCTGATCACATGAAATTGTGAAATGATTGGAAACGTGAATATTTTACAAATCTGCTAATTTTTCTTACACACATTAAAAAAAAAACGGACAGCAAAATTAATCATTACAGTTTTTACTAATGTTTACCTGACAGTTTTAATTCAACGTTATGCTATGGAACTACTTTCTCTCTATCGTTACCAACTTCACTGGGTGCATGCCACTTAGTAGTCACCTTAAAATATACGCAGATAGGAGCAGTGATATTTTTTTAACTTTATTTCCAAAAGTGCTCACTTTATCATGAATAGCCTTTAATATGTTATGCATATGTATATCATAGAATTATGTGTTATGTTCACAGCCAATGCTTGTGCTCATGCATAGTTGAAAAACACCAGATAATTGCCATTTGTACCATACTATTTATCAGCTGATTTGCATACAAAATTTATTGCTACAATCATGTTGACACCACTACAACGCAACTGTGAACAAGCTAACATTTGTGTTTTGAATATTTTGTGGCACGAATATATTTACAGATAGTTAATGTTCTCTTAAAACTCTACAATGCTTTGTTTAGTGTGTGATGTATAAACTATATAACTTCTCTTGCTTTCTACTTTTGTTTTTCCTTGTTTTTACCTGCAGTAAAACTCAGTTAAGAAATTTCTGAAGGGACTGAGAAAATTACACTTATCAACCAGGAAAACTTCTTAAAAGGGTCAAATTAGACAAGGTGCACAATTATTCAACTTATCAACCAGGAAAACTTCTTAAAAGGGTCAAATTAGACAAGGTGCACAATTATTCAACTTATCAACCAGGAAAACTTCTTAAAAGGGTCAAATTAGACAAGGTGCACAATTATTCAACTTATCAACCAGGAAAACTTCTTAAAAGGGTCAAATTAGACAAGGTGCACAATTATTCAACTTATTAAGCAGGAAAACTTCTTAAGTGGGACCCTCTTAACAGAGTTTCACTGTATGTACAAAAAAATGCTTTCCAACTTTTTAAGTATTTTTTTTTTGGCAGGAGTCTCCTGAACAGGCACCTGATAAGTATCCTATGTCTCTTTGTTCCTATCTGACAAGAGCACAGTTTCTCTAATGTGGTGTTTCCAACTGGGAATCGACACACAGTACAAGGTAAGGTTCTAATGTAATACAGTGTAATGAATATGAGGAGAATGTTCTTCACATGGCTTAGGAGCAAGGGCATGCATAAGGGTGAACAAGTGTTAAAATGATACCAAAACAGTGTGCTTATTCTATATAATTACTTGATGTAGTAGCAACATCAGTACTTTTAGACATCAAACAAAAAAGATGATATTTTTACCACAATTGAAGCTTTTCAGGTGCGCAAAGATGCTACACACACACACAATATTCAAACTGGATTATCACAGACACTATGATAACAAGTATCATAATAAGATAAGGTACGATGAATGTTCAATAAAAAAAACGAGAACAAGCAATGAAAGCGAACTAAAAAACTCTTAAAAGTTAAAATTGCTAACAAAATTAAAAGAATGGAGAAAGATGTTACATTTTGCTAAGTGTCTACTACCTTGGGATTATGAGCTGCTATCAGGCACATGAATGGTGATATTTCACAAAAAACATATATTATAAAATTAAAATAAACCTAAAAGAAATATTACTGTAAAACAGAGTGAATAGGGATACAATATTTCTAAATTTTTTATTTTTATTTTACATATTTAAATCAAAAGATATTAAATCAGAGTAATTCTCTGCAGCTCAGCAGGAACTCTTAATTTCATATATTTGGAATGAAAAATTTGGAAGCACATTAAAATTTTTTGAAAACTTATGTTCCTATTCACCCAGTTTTACAACATAAAAAAATGTGCATGTATTATGCAAGTACTTTTGATCAAGACAATGCACAATAAATAAAAATTCCAATCGTTCAATGAAGGGCTTATGCTTTTAAACAGCTACAAATGCAATGGTGTCCCCTCGGCCTTGCAAGATGCTACTTAAAAGTCTTAAAAGTCTCTCTCATTCCAAAACCACACACAAATATAGATTTGAAGGCATTATATACACACATTTGAATGCTCTTACACATCTGCTCATGCTAAAATAATTATTACTTTGAATCCTGATCATATTTACAAACGGTTGGATGACACACCATTGCAAAAAGTAGAAAACTCTGGACCTTATGTGATATCAAAGTTGCGATGGGAGCTAGACCAATAGTAACCAGAAAAAAACAGGAACTTCAACATTTCTCGAAAGAAAATTGTAGAGTAAAGTAAGAGAAAAGATAAAAGAAAAAAACTAGTTGAAAACTACATCTAAAAAATCCTACACTTCACTTCTCATTGTGCTACGTACCATACAAATAAATAAAGCCTTCCAAAACTATATACCAGATCTTCTATGCTTTATACAACTTAGATGGAGGAAATCAAGATTACGGCAAACATGAAAATAATAATTTAAAGTAGATAGATTCAAAATAATGACAACATGAAATGAAAGGTGGTAGCCCAGCAATCTGCAACTGCAGGGCAGTATGACACCATGTCCTCTCATTTGCTCGCCATTTGCTGACATTGGTTCCGAGAAATGTTTCTAGTAAAGTGAAGCCTCCAATACCTAGAGAAAAGGTGGCATGGGAAACAGCATTTATAATGTAGTCTCTACTGCCCATGCTGGCATATCACGTGGCTCAGCCTTGATGGCAAGGAACACAACCTGGTCACCTTAAGAGTGTTTTGTACCATACCCATTTGGGTATGACACACTCTGAGGGGAGGGGAGGGAGGATGGCTCAAGGATGTCACCAGACTACGAGGGGCTATCAGAGCTTTCCAGAGACAGGCAAGTGGATATACTATTCCCTCCTTGAAATGAAAGAAGTTACTGATAACTAAAGCTGTTCACAATAAAGTGAGCACTTTTAAAATCTACCTTGGAAAAAAAATCCCTGCCTGCATATATTTCAACGCACCAAGTGATATTCGTCCAGTAAAGTTGGTAACGATGGATGGGAAGTAGTTCCATATCTTAACTTCGAATTAAAAAATGTTAGGTAACTACTTGTAAAAACTTAAATCATTAATTTCTCTTTCTGTATTTTTAATGCATCAAATTGTGAAAATAAGCACATTCGTAAAATATTTACTTTCATAATAATATCATAGTTTTACACGACCAATCTATGAATAAAGTGATGAGGCCCATGGCAATGTTATTTTACATAAGGCTGAAGAATACACAGTGTACATACAAGTAGAGCGTAAGCACGGCTTTCAAAAGTGCTCATTTTACTGTGAACATCCTTTAGTGAGACTACTTTCCTCTACACGGGTGCAAATAAATTCTAGTGAAATTATTAAAAGCTTAGATGGTAGGCAGGTGTTGAGGTCTCACTGACAGCAATATCATTACAGATGGAACCAGAAACATGTGAAACAGTACCAAGACGATCAAAATAAACGAGTGACTTACCTGGGATTTGAATTTAGAAAAACCTGTAAAATTAAGCTAGCTTGCTATCAACTGCATCACAGAGATAGGATTCAAAGCTTCAACTTTGGATGTAATCAGTCTAATGTTTTGAATGATAGGGTTCACTAACCTCAAATATTTACACGGCCATCATTTTGAAAATAAGTGTTTGAGCCACTAAAAACACACACGTTTACATGGCATACCATAACGTTACTTGAGTGAGAAATTTGGTGGAAATTGATTGATTCGTCTATCTTACAAAATTGCTTTAAAAGAGGCTCTCTACACTATGTGTCTAATAGATACTGTCAGCATTAAATGTTTGGTTGAAATTGTTAAATAGAAATGCCAAATATATCAAAATATTTATATGGCCACCAATTTGAAAATTATTGTCTAACCCCATTTAAATCACGTAACTTCACATGGCCTTCTGTAGGAGTGCAAATTTTGTGCAAATTAATTGAATTATTCTGTAAATATGGCAAAATGTTCAATTTACTCACCTGACACTACTTTGCAAAAAAAAAAGTCGAAATAGGAACTGTGTATGCATAAATGATGCTTCTAATTAATACTGTTTGCGTACAAAGTTTTGTTAAATTTTGTAGAAACATTTCATAGATATAACAAACTAATCTAAATTATTTATAAAAAAAAATAAAAACATGCCTGCCACACACAACACATGTTAATTTATATATCCTAATGTAGCAATACTTGCGTGAACTTTTGGTATGAATCGATTGATCCTCAAAATATGGCATAAAACCTCCATTGTTCATATGGCAATCTTCATAAATGAAGGACAAAAAGTTTACATATTAGTACATTTGATGATTGTTATAGATGCATACAATGTTGAGTTGAAATTAGTTTTGCAGTTTCGTAGATAAAAATTTCTTGAGCTAAAATGTTTTGAAAATATGTTTGTCTGGCCCTCTCGAAGATTTTCAGTTAACAATGCCTGCCATAGTGATACCTGTTTACCAAATTTGGTAGAAATCTGTTATTTTTTTAGAAGAACTGCATAATTTCTATGTGTCGTAGTATTTTACAAAATGGCGGACAAAAGAGATTTTGTGTGGAAACATTTCATAGTTGTAATAGGTAACCTACACAAAGTTTCACTGCAATTAACTAGGTGGTTTCAACAATATAATGTACAAAACTAAAATTTCAATATAGTTGCCATTTTGAAAATAAGTGCCTGACAGCTAAAACATATCAATTTACATTACATACCACAGTAATACTTGTTTGATAAATTTGGTACGAATCGGTCAATTGCTTCCCGAGATATGACATAAAACTGTATTTATTCATCTGGCACTATCTTACAAGATGGAATAAGATGACCGCCATTTTGAAAATAAGTGCCTGACATACCTAAAACATATCAATTTACATTACATACCACAGTAATACTTGTTTGATAAATTTGGTACGAATCTGTCAATTGCTTCCTGAGATATGACATAAAACTGTATTTATTCATCTAGCACTATCTTACAAGATGGAATAAGATGACCGCCATTTTGAAAATATGTCTGAAATACTTTAAACAAATTTGGAAGGAATCTGTCAATTGTTTTCTGAGAGATTACACAAAAACTTAATTAATTCATGTAGCGCTGTCTTACAAAATGGTGGACAAAAGTGGTTGTTGTTTGGCTTATATGATGCTTGTAATTGATACTGTCAGCATACAAAATTTGGTTGAAATTGGTCAAATGATATGGTAATTATAAGAAATAAATAAAATTTCTGTTGCCGCCATTTTGAAATTAAGTGCCTAATAAAGTTCAATCATTTATTTTTTCCTGGCCTAGCATAGTATTAATCACATACAAAATTTGGGGTAAATTGTTTGAGTATTTTTCGGGATATAACGTAAAAGCTTTATTTTTTTATGTGGCACTACCTTGCAAAATGGCGGACCAACAAAATACTTACCTCTCAATTCAATGCTTACACCTAGTGCTGCCAGCATACAAAATGGCCACCATTTTTAAAGTAAGTACTCGGTGTGGTCGAAAACTATAAAAGTCATGTGCCCTTATTTTGTACTACATGTTTACCGAGTTTGGTGAAATTCTGCTCATATTTTCATAAACTGAAAGGCGTGGACATGCACACGCTCATAGACACAGATACACATACACATACATACACACATACATACACGCATACACACACATACATGCATACACACACACACACACACACACACACAAAGTCAGGAAATTGATTTAATAAGCTTGTCTTTCCTTTGGATAGTAGGCTAAAAATGGGAATTTTCCCCACCCTTTCATTCCGGCATTGCTCCATACTCACCTTGCTTCACCCTCATTGGCCCTTAAGGCCTCTATGTTAAGAGCCTCAAAATATCTTTACTCACACACCCAGCATTATAAACTATAATGAAATTATCACCTATATAAAGTGCAACTCAGCCAAGCTGGCTCAAACAGAATGTGTTTCACCCCACACTGAAAGTTGAGGGTAACTCGTCAACTGATTAATGACTGCTTATTAACCTTGGTCTGGAGCTTGGGCTTAAGCTTATCTACACACTTCCGACAATTGCAAGGGGAAAGGGGTAGTAGCAGGATGGTAGTCTCCTTGGTTTGCAGTGATTGACTGGTAATGCTCGGTTTCACTATTGAGGTTCAGCGATGATCTAGGATCAAATACTGGCTTGATCCTGGTTCAGCACACTTGGCTGTTGCACCATTGTGATCTGTGCGCCGAACTTAGATCAATTTGAACCTTGCCTTGACCCGTGTATTCTGGTGGTTCAGGAGGATGATCTCGGATCAAGTAAATACGAGTGCTTTATTTTAATATGTGAAAGTTATATTGACAAGCAATTTTGTTTTAAAGATGACAAACATTCAAATATTCTGTTTTTAAGCTCTGTTTGGCACTTAAATATGCATTTTATTAGGTGTTTATAAAGTGAACAGACAAGAATTAAAGTCTGTGTTGAATGTAGTTTATGTAAAGATAAAAGTACTGTAAATATTTTTATTTACTAGAAATAAACTTATTTAAATCATTTAAAAAAGGATTCGGTTGTTTTTACTGTTGTAGAATGTGAATTGAGAAATTTTACTAAGGATTAAGACGCAATGCATTTATTTGATTAAAGATGGTATAAATGTTTTGTAAAGAGAGAAAAAAAATTTATGCTTATCCCTCCGAACAAATACAACGGAAAACTGGAAAAGCCATTCTGAATATTAGACACTGTCCTAATTTTCTGCATGCGCTAAATCTCACGTCAAATTGTTTGTTCATGAAGGAGTAGTCTTAGCCGACAAATTTAGTTCACAAATACGCCAACAAATAGCACGAAGTACAATTATTCTTTTGGGAATTCAAAACATTATACACATTTGAATATTATTCCGTAACATTCGTACAACAATTATTTTACTTAAAAGATAAAATACTGCACCATCTAGTTCTACGTACCCTACTTTCTCAATAATATTGGAATTAACAATAAGGAAAAAAGTGTGTGCAAAGTGTTTCCAATCAAACAAAACCACTGAAACAGAAATTTTTCAGTGCACTCAACTAAATTATATTGTAAAATTTCTAGTCCACAAAAACTTATTGTCTCTGAACTTCAAAATAAACAGTTGCATCATGATGTCACAAAATAAGAGGCAATCACAAAGAGTGTTTCATCTCAATCCTAGATCTGAACCAAGATCATGCGATCTATGATCAGAACTCGGCCATTCACGTTGGCGCAACACTCATACACTGGAACTCAGATCAAACTGAAGATTATGTTTGAACCAAGATCTTAGGATCTTGGTTCAGGGCTATTAATGGTGCAACCGGGCACAAGAGGCCTTGGGCACCTCCAACGGGTCATAAAGGGAGTAACAGCAATGGCATACAGGTAGCAGCATGCTTATATGTTAGTGTCCACTTCCTTCCCTTGTTCAGATAACAGGTGGCAGCCATGGCCAAATGAAGTATGTGAACTTGCCTCGTGTCCTACAAGTTGTAAGTACAATTGTAAACTTGAATATTTTCTGGAACACGAGCATACTTGTACCTGACAGTACAGGACTTGTAATTACAAGTGAAATTCCACCCTTGTAGATCAATTCTGTAAAGCAAACTTACAAACTTGTAAGCTGTATTACAGATAATCTAGAACTGTAGTGGGAATGGCAGGTGGTGGGCAGCGGTAAGGCACCCCCCTCGCCCCCCTCAGGCAATGGTGACCACTCAAACAGGGTTCTTCTTGGGGCCTACGTTGCTCCGTCTGGCTACTTCTATAATAGAGCATTGTGCCTTAGAAGGCATGCTTGCGAGTGATAGGCAAGTGGGTACCCTGGTTGGGTATGGGGGGGTGTGGTGTTAAGTGGTCTGACCACTCACGATATTAGTAGGCTGAGCGAAGATAGGCTTTTTTGGTGGCGTTGGAGGCAGCGGAGAAACTACACATGGCACGTGCCAGACGAGGTTCAAGGTTGAGCTGGACGAGCTGGATGCAGACCTTCTCTGGCGAGCAGCCTCCTCCTCCTTTCAGGTGTACACCTGGTTGACTCCTGAACCACTACTCTTCAGGACTCCAGCCAGAGATAGCCCCTGCTTGGCAGCTTTGCCCTGCCCAGTCCTATGATAAGGCATGAGGGGGGGGGGGGATAGATCATATAGTGGGTGGCCAGAAGGGGTAGACACTGCCTGATAGAGAGTAGAGTGCTGGCTAAGGGGTAGGGTAGGTAGCCTAAGACTACTGGCCTTCAGTCTGGTGGCTTGGTGAGCAGGATGTCGCTGGCAGACCCAAGTACCAAACTGAGGGTTACAGTATAAGGATTAGGGACATCTGTTCTCGTAGATCCCTGACAAGCGAGATGTCGCTGGTAGACCCAAGTGTCACATAGAAACAGAGCTCCTTTCAAGGGTTGGCCTATTGTTTCCAGGCAGACATCACTGACAGATCCAGGCACTTACTGGAGGGGTGACAGTCCAAGTGACAACTGCTCTGGTGTTGCCCAGGAAGACAAGCTTCGTAAGCTGCACTTCGAGACAGTTCCCAGAGGGTGAGAAAGGGAACGAGGTTCCAGCTCGTGACTATCCCTGTGAGAGTCTTACTAAAACGGGTGATGAAGCAAGAAAAAAAGGGAAAGGTGTAGAAAGTATAGAGTGCTGGAAGAGACAAATTTGCCAAGTCAGATTTATGTCTGTTTATTGATTGCTCATTACACACACATAAACCAGCCCGTACCTTGACTAGTGCCTGAATGGCTGATCCTAGGTTGCCAAACAGTAATTAACCTTTCAGTGGTACTCAAAACTGGAGTCAACTGTGGGTGAGTTACGAGGTAGCTGGAATCAGGGCAGGCTTCGGTGTGTTAGAGGGCAGCAAGGCAGTGACGTGCAGAGTAGAACTCTCAACAGTGCTGCGAATGGCAGTGATGACTTGAAGTTGGTGGATGCTCGGACAGAGTAATAGCATGCTACTGAACTAGCATGAGACAGCCTCGAACTCAGGTCTACGAGTCCTATTTATACGTGGCACACTGGGCCAGCATGGGGGTTGCAAGGTGTAGTGAGAAAGAAAACGCAAAGAGAAGAGACAGAGAGAGCGGCAGCGGTGAGCTGGCGGAGATGGCCCAAGGCAGCTGAAGCTGATGGCTAGTTCTCCTCGTGCGCCAGAAGGCTGGAGGGGTAGAGAGCGGTGACGTGATGCGAAGAGGGTTGCTGCGCAGAAGGCGGCAACACCTGGGCAAGTCAACCCTGGGCTTGAAAGCAAACTGTGGCATGTATGGCGTAACTGCTAATCTTAGGAGAGAACCACAGCTTTAGCATAGCTAGATGAGAGAATGACGTCACTCATGATGCGTCACGTTCACGACTCTAGGTATACACAGTTTATAGTGCATCTGTAGTGTAAATGTAACGTATTTTTGAGCTTTAATTTGGGTTTACATATGTTTTTCCTAGTTATGGCAGCTCTCTATAATGCTGAAATACACTGGTGAAAAATGTAAAATGAACACCCGGATGCAATGGACTCACACAAATGGAGGTTTTATTGAATAACTACCAGTATATACAGGTTGTACACCCTATATGATAATGATCACAGGGTCATACACCAATGGATGGAGGCTACGAGTGTCTTATGTAGCCTCCTTTAGTGACAATGCAGTCCTGAAGTTGTGCATGGAGACAATCATAAAGGTGTTGGATGTCATCTTGGGGAATAGTGTTCCATGCTATTTTCATCTGTTGTGATTCGTGGAGGTTTGTTGTATTGCAGACCGCACCAAACGCCATTCCATCATGTCCCACATATGTTCAATGGGGGACAGGTCAGGTAATCATGCTGGCCACGGGGGTTGATAAACACTTTTAAGAGCATGTTAGGTAACACGAGACGTGTGTGTACAGGCATTGTCCTGCTGGAAGAGGACATCTCTTGGCGTTGTAGGAACGGCAACAAAATGAGATGGATGATGTTCTGGATGTATCGTTCACTGTTCAGTGTTCATATGATAATTGTAGGCTATTGCCCCCCCCCCCCCCCCCAGGACCATGACGCCAGGAGTTGGTCCTACATGTCACTGCTCCTGGTGAGCGGCACCCTTGATTGTAGCCCAGCGTTGGTGATGTTCCTAGCTGACACCCTTCCTGGGTGCAAAAGTGGCCCTAATCTGTGCGGTGGTCACCGTGAGATCAGCAATTACTGCTAGTCTGATGCGACGGTCCAGGCAGGAATTCATATGCCACTGCCATCTGGAACCCAGTTGACGAGCATGTGCACCATTGTTGAACCACCGGCACCACCAATGATACACAGCAGACACTCATGTCCTACGTGGTGGGCAATTCTTCGGAAGGACCATCCAGCCTCCCTCCGGCCCACAATATCCATCTCATTCAAAGTCTGTTAATTGCACTAAGTGTGGTCGTCTATGCCGTCATGACACAGGGTGATGTTTGAAACAACAGACTAATCTTTCACTGAGTCAACCACAGTTGTATTGGGATCAGTGGTATTATGCCTAGTACAGTTTCTACTCTGTCCACAATACAGCACTGTTAATCATTGCATGTACTGCCCTCCATCAGTGTCCCATGTATTCATGGTGTTTCTACGTTACCGCTTTAGCGGTGTTCATTTTCCTTTCTCCATCAGTGTATATGGATGTTTGTGGATACAAAAACAATGCTGCAGGTGCAAAACTGCTATTCAGGTACTTGCCAAGCAACAAGTTAATTGACAGTCAACAAGTAGCATGAATATTAATTTTTTACAAGTCTCGTCTATCAGTCTGTGTTATGCAACTTGTTGCCATAAGTCTAAAAGTTGTAGACTTGAAGAAGTTGTGTTATAAATAAGCCCTTGGTACAATATCACAGCAAAAAAAACCAGTTAAGAGTTTACTTAGCATGTTTGTTCACAGAGGCAGATGGCTGGACAAATTGACTACAGAGGGGCTTCAAATAATTTGGCTGTTGATTAATGATTCAGTACTAAAAATTTTTTTTTGTAGGTCTATAGTATAGCACCATGTCCCAAAGGTAACAGAACTTTAAAAAACTGAACCATGCAAACATTGCTTCACTAGTCTTAATTTTACAATCATACAATTGGTGACATACTAAACAATCCCTGATTCCACTTCCTCACCATTGAAATGTGATGAAAGGAACCAAGAGTACTTAATTTAATATTCTGTTTTAAAAAGTGCAAATAGTAATGACTCTTAAATGAGATTCAGTAAAGAAACATAAAAATTTTGCAACTTAAAGAATTTATTTCTATATTTAGTCAAATTATACGACTTCTAACAAAAACACACGTGTATACATACACCCACACACAAACACAGTTTAGGTTAAATAATGTATCAAACAGTAAACCAATTGGACTATTTTTTAATGAAGTGAAGTGTTTACGTACCTCTTTATCCAGATCTTGACTATCAATGGTTAGTTCTTGAAACTTGTTCAGCTGCTCTGCTGCATTTTCTGTTTGACCCAAAGAGTGCAAGAACACAGCACAGTTAAGTAGAGCATGTGCATTGCCAGTGCCCAACCTTATGGCCTCTCGAAATGCTTGCAAGGCATTGTCTGGGTCTCCGAGTCTCTTTAAACATACTGCAATTGTAAAAAGGAGAAAAATAAAGCCAATGCAGTAATCACACATATTATTCATTAAGAACAAGGGACAAAAAGGACAACCTTTCAAGCTGATATAATGTACGTAGACATAATATAGCCCATACACACAAAATAAGACAGCATGTGCACCTGGTCATTTGTGAACATAGTAGTGCGTGAAAGATACAAATGGGAATGCTTAAAAGGTTTATTATGAGAACAAAAAGTGAAATTAAATACTAGAATGACATTTTAAGCACCAAAACTGGAGCGTATCTTAGAATTGATGGTGTCTTCAGAATCTAGTATATACGGTACTTAAAGACCACTAGTGACACACGACCAAAAACGGAGGCCACGAGGTGAAAGGAAATTAATCTTGAAGATTTATGCCATAGCTACACAATAGAGTTGCCAGGTTGTACAATTTTCCAGAAATATTTCTCTGTGTTTTTTTTTTACGTTTTATGTCTTTAGGGCTCATGATTTTATTTCTCCCATAAAATTAATTCTTACTTTCTTTTCCAGCATCCACAAAATTATTGGACAATATTTTCAAATTTTCCAGATATCATTGTTACATTTACACCACCTTAATTGCATGGTTTTATTCCAGATTTGCTATTAACCAAATTAAGTAATTAGAAGAAATTCATATTCAAAGATATCATGTCATCAATACTCACTGCTACGGCCTACTACGGCCCCATTATTGGGTTCTCTAGCCACCGAGCTAATGCAGCCCCACTATTGGGTTCTTTAGCCACTGATCTACTGTGGCCCCACTATTGGGTTCTCTACCCACTTAGCTACTGTGGCCCCACTATTGTGTTCTCTACCCACTGAGCTACTGCGGGCCTACTATTTGGTTCTCTACCCACTGAGCAACTGCAGCCCCACTATTTGGTTGTCTACACACTGAGCTACTGCGGCCCCATTATTTGGTTCTCTACACACTGATCTACTGCGGCCCCACTATTGGGTTCTCTAACCACTGAGCTACTGTGGCCCCACTATTGGATTCTCTACCCAGTGAGCTAGTACGGCTCTTGGGAAGGAATGTAAGACAGCCCATAAACAAAAAAGAACGGAGAAATGATGGCATTTTTTTAACAATACTTTTTTATGCATTAATCCTAAGAAAAGTTTAATCCAGTACATATGTACATCCCTAATCATAATTTTTTGGAACCGTTTGAGATATTTTCCCGGGATAAAAAGTAGCCTATGTCACTCTCTCGACCCCCAACTATCTCTGTACAAAAATGCTTGTTGATCCATTCCTCTATTTTGACGTGAAATAAGGACAAACGAACAAACACACATTTGCATTTATATGAGAGGGAGAGAGAGAGGGAGGAGAGAGGGAGAGAGGGAGAGAGGGAGAGAGGGGGAGAGGAGGGGAGGGGGAGAGGGGAGAGGGGGAGAGGGGGAGAGGGGGGAGGAGGGGGAGGGGGGAGGGAGAGAGGAGAGAGAGAGAGGAGGAGGGAGAGGGAGAGAGAGAGGGAGAGGAGGAGAGAGAGGGAGAGAGAGGGAGAGAGGGGGAGAGAGAGAGAGAGAGGGAGAGAGAGAGAGAGACACACTCTCTCTCTCTCCTGTCCTTGAACCTGGTGAACAAGGCTATTATAATGGTGGGCAAAAATGGCTGTATCAAGATGGATAAATGTTTAGTAACATAAAAATATAATATCTTTGTAATGAACTTCACACTTTTTAAAGATACTGAAAACAAAAATATAATTTCCAAAATAAAATCTTAAAGCTACAAGAAAATAACTTATTGTAACTGTACTAGAATAAACACATTGAAGTTTAAATGGGAGTCTTACAGCTCATACGTAAAATTAATAAAATTTAAAAAAACTCCCTGAAATACATATTCAAACAAATGTTTCCAAGTCCCTCATGGGTGTAATTGCACCAAGTTAATTTATTGTCCTTCATTACAAATGTACACTATATATGATGCACACCCTTGACAAGTGGTTACAAGGGAACCTCGCAACTACTACAAAATGCCTTAATTGCCAAATGATCCCCCTTCTCCACCTGACAAGCTGTAGCAATCAGCTGGAATGACATTGAATCCTAGGAGAGGGCTGTCATGGTACTGAGGTTTGGTTGGTATTTAAAAGTTCCAACTGCCAGCAGTTGTTTTGTGTGTTCAAGGCATCAAACATGTAACCTGTAAGGCCAACTCTTGCTCACTCACCATTTACCTCATCGCCTCTACACACAAGGCACTCAACTGGTGTACAATCTCCCCATCTACAACTTGCCTGAACGTGGTTAAGTGGTGACCCTAAATTGTCATGGTGCACTAATAAAGATAAAAAGTACTAGCTTTTACCTGTCGCTTCGCGTGCGTGTTTATAGGAAAAAATAATGAAGTTTTGTAACACTAAGCCACTATTGGGTATCTCTACCCATTGAGTTACTGCGGTCCCACTATTTTGTGCTCTAGCCCCTGACTAGCTGTGGCCCCACTATTGGGTTCTCTAGCCACTGAGCTACTGTGGCCCCACTATTGGGTTCTCTACCCACTGAGCTACTGTGGTCTCACTTGATATATATCTATCCAATGGATCACTGCGGCCCCATTTGGAATAACTCTAACCACTGGGCCACAACTGCTTTTAGGAAGGAAATGTTTACAGCCCATAGACAAAAAAGAAAGGAGAAATTAAGAAGTTTTTTTTAACAATGCCTTTTACAATAAGAATTTTCCTGAAGGAAGGAGATATTTTCCTGGAATAAAAAGGAGTCTATGTCACTCTCCGACCCTTCAACTATATCTGTGCAAAAAATCACGATCCGTTGCTCCGTTTTGACATGAAAGGACAAACAAACACACTTTCGCATTTATATAGTAGTAAGGATGATGCATGTTTAAAGACAACTCTGAGGTTTGTATGTAGAAAATTTAGCAAGTAAAACTGAGTCTGAGTACACCCATTTCAGCCATTTTCATACCCAAAAAAGTTATCCTTGAGATTGGAATGAGAGCTAGAAAATTGTCTTTTGGCACAAAATGTTTCTGAAATGCTTTCTGTATTCAGGCAAGACTACAAAATATCATACCATTTCTGAATCATGTGTTTTCTACTGAACCTCTGCAATGCACTTCATGCACCAGCCAAGTGGAGCCTTCAAGTTCGAGGCACAGGGCACCAGTAAGAGTAAAATGAAGTGAAGATGGAGAAGTCGCAGAATTCAATGGCGAAGGAAATGGGAGAACCCCTGCGAAACCTGTCGTCGAACGACAACATCCGCCATGTTTCCCAAAAGTAAAAATCCACGTGACCCAAATCCATTCGTCTTGGTGGGAGAGGAGTAGTTTGACGACTCACTTCATATCACTGTGATGATGAATGTGCGTTATCGCTGAAGCCTGGACTACAACTGTCTGTAGAGTAATCATGTACAAAAAAAACTGTGGTTAGGATAAAAATTTAGGAGCGAAGTGAACTTCATTTGGAGTTGAAGATAGCAATGGATGTTGTGGCAGGTTGGGCAAGCGACACTCAAGTGTTGCGATGCAAGCCAGGTGCTGGCAAAGTACTTCTCATATGGAGGTGCATCTACCCTCAGTGATGAGAACACTTCACGTCAGGGTGCCACTCTGACAAGGTGAAAATAAGTTCTCACTCAAACTAGATTGATGGGTAATGGATGAGCATCATGGTGTTCATGAAGATGGTCTGGTGTCAAGATTATACAAGCGGACACACTGGACATCTTGGATTCACCCTACTGGAGTGTGGCCTAGTGCATGTCTTGATGTGGAGGAGGAGATGGCACGACGTACAGGGACAACGCGGCTGCGATGCTTGTCTACGTTCCAGGGAGGCAAAACTGGAGATTGCGAGATGTATAGAGGTGTTGGTGGCCTTCAAGGAACATGATGGTTCTGGAAATAATATTGGAAGAGAGGCTTGTTTACATGAAGACATTTCAGGACTAGTTGTGTTTCAAAACACGTTAACTGAGATCCACTTTTGTGAGTGGAATATTTTAATTATGTTTTTCTGGTGTCTAACAACAAATCACAGATGTCCTATACTGGAATAACCTAAGTTTGACTGGCCCAGTCAAGTAAAAATAATGCCCTTCCAAAAAGACATAACGCCATTATGAGGGAAATCTGCACATGTACACATAGAATATTGAAGTTTAGCCTGCAGGTGAAGCTATTCATGGAAAACATATGTTTGTAGGCAGTGGCTATGTATTGCATGCGCTTAAAAGCAGCTATCTTGGAACTTTATTCATAATTTTACAAAGACCTGTGTAGCTTGTTATCGCTTTTTACAACACAAACAGAGCCGCGGTGGTGTAGTCATCAGGCTACTCGCCTGTTACCATGGTGAACTGGATTCGATTCCAAATGGGGTCACTTCCAGATTTTTGCACGAGGGAATCGTGCCTGATGATGCTACTGGTTAGCCTGTTTTCTTGGGGATCTCCAGTTTCCCCCACCCTTGGATTCCCGTATTGCTCCATACTCACCTCACTTCATTCTCATTAGTTCTCAAGATCTCGAGGTTAAGAGCAGCCCGAATGTCTTCACTCCACAACAAAAACTTCAGTGTTGTTGCAATTAAAGTTAGAAAACAAAGGAAAAATAACTACATTAATCAGCACAACTAGAGTTATGAAATTCTTTGGTGTTAAATTTCAAAGTCACACTTGGATTGATTAATTTATGACAAAATATGTCTCCAAATACCAACACAATAAAGTGGTTAACTCACTGGCCAACAAGTGGAAAGCCGATGCACAGTCAGAGCGAAAGTTGATGGCTGCAGACAAGAAGTGGAAGGCTGATGCATATTGCTGAGTGGAAAGATGAACCAAACCTAAGTTGAACAACGTCTTGTAATTAAATGGGGCTAAATACGCTGCTTTCTTCAAACAGCTGATAGCCTGTCAAAGAAAATAAAAATCACTTTTTATTAAAAATTCCCTGACTTCATGTAAAGTTATAAATATTCAATTTTGGTATTTTATTTCAGGTAAATAGTTTCTTACCAAATGCAGTTCTGGACCACTATGCCACATTTATCCCGGGATTTGAAGCACAAGTTCTAAATATTATACATGTGTGTGTTATCTGGGATATACATGATGCTCGGAAATTCCCCTTACAAACTCTTCTAGGACTTGTAGAGGGGACTGAGTAGACGATCTTTTGAATAGGAACCCATGTCCGGAAATGTACCGTTACCATGCTACAACCATTTCAATTCAGGTGTATCACTCGTTCACTTCCACTGACGGAAAGGCCAGATTTAACTCTATTGGACTATTTCTTGTGGGGTCATATGAAGAGTATGTTGTATGAGACTCCTGTAGAGACAGAGGAAGATCAGCTGGCATGAGTTATGGTCGCTGCACAACAAATTGACGGGACACCAGGTGTGATGGAGCGAGTGTACCGGAACATGATTTGTAGGTACAATGTGTGAAACGACGTTGGTGGTCACCACACTGAGCCAATGTTGTAGTGGATCAGTACCGTATGCTACACATCCTTTGCAGAAAACAGAAACCGATTGCTGCGTTTAACTGTAGAGAAAAGTGTTATTATGATAAATGAATACGTTTCTTTATTGTTCCATTGTCATTGTTACTTAATGAATGTGATTGCTAGAAATGTAATGTACTGAGTCACACCTAAATATATTATGCACGTAGAAGTGGACACGTGAAACACCTGATTTGAAATAGTTGTAGCGCGGGTAACGGCACGTTTACGGACATGGGTTCCTATTCAAAACATTTTCTACTCAAAGTTTGTAAGGGGAATTTCGAGCATCCTGTCTGTATGTATGTACGCATGCATATGGATGCATGAATATGTATATATGAATATACATACACACACATACACAGATATACATTATGGTTTCAAGATTCTTTCATAGCAAAAAAGAACGGCGACAACTTACAATCCAAAGATAACCTGTCCAATAGCATGAATTAATAAAGGCATTTGCAATACATGATAAGTTTAAACCTATCGTTTTTCATGTACTAAATGAACACCAAACAGACAGGCTATTTAGAAAATGCACAATCTTAGATTACATTGTTCATGAAAAACAGTAGAAAATGTAATAAACAATCACTTTAGGACGACGGTCAAAATCACTATGATGTGATAAAATATATAACTGCAAGCATATGTTAGAGTGGATACTGGATAGTTGTAATGTATTAATATGGATCAAAAGTACCTATAGTCGGTTCACAACTGGAATAGATTTTTGAACAACACCTTAGTCGTCAGCTGCATGCATTGTTAATTCAAATATATACTGGTGCGGGTACACTTAGTTTGGCAGCACGGAGAGAGAATACAGTTTGAATGTTTTAACGTATTTTGAAAATATATTTCTTAAAAATGGGTGTAGGAAAGGTCTGTTCCAGTCGTGAATGCACTATATGTTGAAATACAAGTAGGTTTTACCACAATAAATATGGGCACCCAGTGGTGTAATGGTACCAAGAGTCGTCTCGTTCAATGAATAATGGATTTGGTGCTTGTGGTAGTCTTATCATTTCATTTTTAATGTAACCAATTTTAAACTTGGATAATTTTCTAAAAACGTACACTTGTTATTTACACGCAGCCTGCAGCATTGCAGCTAGATATATATAATTTGTATATTCGGGAAGTATTTCAGTCAAGGATAATAATTCATGTAATATGTGAAAGGGTGTGGCAATGACAACTTATTTGTATTTCATATATTTTCGTGTTTCCAAATTTGTAATTTTTCTTTCCTCATTTCATCAGTAGTAACAGACGTAAACAACAGACGTCGTCAACAACGATAGTGCATCCTTTCCTTTTCACTGGGTTAGTAAACTAAAAACATCGCCACCGCAAGGCACGACATGGTGAAACGAGGAAAATAACAGAGGTCACCTTTAGCTGATGTGACAGACTGCTCGAAAACAATATGTTTTAAATGAGGAAACTTTCTACCAATATATAAGGAAGTGCGACCTTTCTTGGGTATCACAACAGTCGACAAGTACATCACAATCACAACAGTTCGTCGCAGCACGATCGTTTGTCAACTGTCAGTTGGACAGCCTGCAATGAGTGATCACGTGACTCACACCGACCAGCGCCCGCGACTTTAACCTTCTATAGTATTTCAGACATTTCAAACATCTATTAAATTTATTTTCCGTCGGTGCGAGGAGTCAATAGGGTGCCGTGAGAGAAAAGTAACGATTCTCTCATGTCTTCGTAACTTTCTAAGTGAGAAGTTTTGTTTTGTAAAGACTGCAATTCTGTCATTTTTTGTTGTTTGTCAGCTGCAAGTATCAACTGTTTTACCAAGACAACAATAAATCTCCAGACATTAATTTATTTTATTTTATTGGCAATCCTGGTACCAACAAACTTTCATTATTACGTAGTTGAAGTCTCCAACTCACGCTGAGCTAGTCCGTTGGTGTTTACCGAGATGAGACAAAAGGAATATAACCTGTTAAAAGTCCTCCAAAGGAAAGACTAGCTGATCCAACCAACCTTAAAGTTGACTAGCATTTCATCCTTATTGAAACTCTCTCCCTTCCTCCTGGCCTATAGGCTGCACTACTAGCACTATTCCAATTACTCAGTTTACATTATGAGGAGGCAAGGGGCTGCTTGGGGGTGTAACTCACTGGTAGCTGAATAAGTAAGATAGATTATAAAAATATATATTTAATGGAATAACAATTACTTATAAAACACAATACATTTACTTTACATAGAATGACAGATGAAGTTAATATGCTGAATTACACT
Source organism: Dryococelus australis (assembly GCA_029891345.1). Taxonomy (NCBI): domain Eukaryota; kingdom Metazoa; phylum Arthropoda; class Insecta; order Phasmatodea; family Phasmatidae; genus Dryococelus; species Dryococelus australis. Next base: position 185,856,504 of record CM056998.1, on the reverse strand, counting down.
GTGACTAATTCCTAACAATAAGATGCAGCTAATCCCTATCCTTGCCGATATAATTAATTACAATGAGAGGGGACAATGACTCGATACCAGCATTGGTCCCTACCACTACGCAAATTATGTTCATCCTCAACTTCTGGAACTCCTCTGGCCAGTAGTAGGTTGGTGCCCTCGTATTCAGCCTCAATACAAGCTGTAGTCTCATCGCCATCTGGGGGGGGGGGGGGAGAGAGAGAGCACTGGCCTGCTAGGTTTCTCTTATATAGCCAGGCAAAGTGGGGCGCATTTATAAAACAAACATGCCCGCCCACCATCTAGACTTCGCCCGACCTAAGGTAGTCTAGCGCCGCCACATGACGCTACACTACCTCCCCCTCCCCCCGAACAAACAGCCATCCTCGGCTGGAAAGGGATGAAGTAGCAGTAGGCCTCAAGAGTGGCCGTGGTACGAGTGAGTGTGAGAGGCACTGGATCGAAAATACATCAGCAGTTGTGGTAGGCCTAAGGGCTCAGGGTGGCGTAGACGGCACGTGGGGGTGGCATACCCACGTGACTTACTGCAGTATCGAGGGATCAATGTCAAGTAGGAAACAGTCAAAAATTTAAAATTCAAATTATACAAACAGTTGAATTAAAGTAATGAAGTTAAGTTAATATTTAGTAAGGGGCAAAAGTCAAGGTAACTGCAGAAAATATACAAAGAATTCATAATTAACAGAAAAAGGCTAGTCAAAATTTAGGGACCCCTGAACATATTATAAGCGCCACTAAGGGAGAGGAGGGTAGGGGTGTGTCCACAGCCACATTTAATAATTAAAAGAAAATCTTAAACCCACCAAGACTAGGTCGTGACCACAGGGAAAGGGAGTGGGTGGTACTGTGCACACAAATAGTGAATGCTTGACAACCTGTCAGAGGGATTATGTATAAAAATTTAATAGTAAAAGGGCACCGACATCTGGCTGAAAGTGACATTAAAATTAAAATTAAGTACAATATGCCATTGTTACATTCATAAATGTATAAATAAAATAATTTGAATGAGAAATTCAATTCAAAAGAAAATACCTACATTACAGTTGGCAAAGCGCATGGCTCTTGAACAATATTTGACATTCTGCAGTTGGCTGTGCGTAGCGCACACTTAACTGTCGATAATGAACAGTGATGTTCATTATACTAGTTGTGCTAATGTGCAATGGAAAGTGGGTTTTAAAGACGTTGTGCACTGTTAAAATATGTACAGGAATATTAGACTAGATTTTTCTACATCAAAAGATAAGTAATTAGTTACTCTTAGCGTGTGCTACACACATAAGTTACCTGGACAATTACAGTTATATAAGCATACATATGAGTTACGTGTATGTAATTCATAGTAAAGTTATTTAGCTTACTTAATATGTTACATGGACTAGTGACAAGTACAGTGATAATAAAGTGAATGTCCTAAATGTGGCAGCTGAGGTTTGTGGCGTTGATTGTCTTTTCTCACGTGATCACTATAAATATTTGTGGACTAGTATTCACTTGGTAAGGAAATTTTTTCCACACACAAAGATTATATAAGTACGTTGAAGGACAGTTTATACTGACTTTTGTTTTGGAAAGTCTTGTTTGTCACTACTGATTATCAGTATTTTCTATGTTATGACGTAGCATGAGATTATTTGGCTTACCACTTTTGTGTTTTTTGGTTTTAGAGAATACTTACACTTTTGTTTCAAATATAGCAATGTGCCAGAGGGCAATATGAATACGACACAAAATCATACACGAGTGAACAGTAAAACATGTTATTTGAAAAACAAGGACACTTAACCAATACTATATATAGATGGCCATGTAGGCCTAAGGGCCAAGCACTATAACAAAACTGTAGGATGCCTAGAATAACAATATTTCATAGTTAAGGTCACCAAAATCATTATAACCTTATAGGCAGTACCTTGAAGGCAGGGAAATATTAAATTCTTGTAGGACAGTGCAATGCCTTAAGTAGAACTGTAATACTAGAGTAAGGTAAAATTGTATTCACTAGTCTGGTAAGGCATTGAACTTTTCACTAATATAGCAGAGTTGACTGTAACATACATCTATTCGTCGAAGTGACAAGTCCTTGAAAATATATACTGCCATAAGGCATGTATGTTGACTCATAACAGATAATAATGGAAGAGAGCTGTAGACCCAAGCAAAACACTGTTAATAAAATACTGATACTCCTCTGTAGGAAGTAAATGTAGTTGGAACTCAATCCCCAAATAAGAAGGGACACTTAATATAATTAGACGTACATGAAATAAGCACTACTTTAAAGCAGGAATAATCTGTCAAATTCTGGAACATCATTAATAGGGCATAGAAAACTGAAATAACTCTGAGACTGTTGTCTGAAACATTATATGCCCTAGGTATATGATTGCAATACATAAATCCTTAACATAATGGAGATCACTAAGGTCGAAGTATTTTGTGGAAAAGTTCTGCCATGAGGCCTCTAATATCATATCACAATGAATATCACTAAACAAAGACCCATGTCTAGCTTGTAATATTCAAATTATATTTGTCGTACCAATACACAGAAGGCAGGAGCTTGTTTTTCAATCTCAACTGAATACACACCAAGTACCCTGGAACGGAAGTAATAGTGACAAGTGTGTTGGCTGCCCCAGAGGCTGATATAAATACATAGAAAGGCGTTGTGTGCAAAAATATACATAAAAGTTTCTATACTGGGAAAACCTGAGGCCTAAGCTGGAACAGTGATGTAGTATACATAAAAAAATTAGCTGACACTAGCTGTGTAATGAAGACGCGTTGAACAGTAATGAAAAGGGATACATGGCCAAACTCAATTATAGTAATTCATACACTGGACAGCATAACAAGGGTAAGGGGAATACTGAAAATACAAGCAATAACACAAGTACCCAAGGGGACGAAAATACAAATGAAAGAAACGTTAAAACAGACGTGGACATCTAAAGTGGAGATATTCAATAATGATAAGAGAGGTAAAATCATATAACCTAATGGGAGCGGTACGTAGATCTAAAGGTAAGGTCTTATTAGTCAATAAAATACAAATTAGGGAAGCAAACACAATTCCGAGATATTTACTAGGGGAGCTGGAATTAGTGTGTGTGTGGCGGGGTAGTGATGGTCTCGTGATGACGTCAAAGCGCTCCGTGACGTAGCGATCACCAACACATATGAAAGCCGTGGGTGGGAAGACTCCAGCTGTAAAAAAAAATCACAAAGTGAAAAACACACAAGGTCGCCACAGGCGAGTGGGTGGAGAGCGTTCTCCACTCCCCTCCGGGTGGCGCAGTCTGGGCGGCTTGTTGCCCCAGCAATGGCTGGCTCTAGTGCGGCGTGGCAACACCCACAGTCAGTGCAGTCAACATTGACAGCCGATATGACGGACGTCACCGCAGGTGTACGAGTAGCAAAGGCAGTGAAGTGGAGTGGCACCCCTGGAATGCGGCTGGCGAGAGACAGTTAGATGGCTGCAGATGGGAAGGCAGGAGCCAAGTGAGCACTGCACGCTGTGAGCTGTGCTGGCTGCGGCAAACATGCACTGACTACGAGACGCGTCAGCACAGCCTCGTTGCAGACCCTCTTAGTAAGTCTGCAGTGAAGCACACACACGTAATATTTCTAGCAGCGTGCAGAAGGAGAAATAAAGTACACTGTACCACATTTACAAATACATATGAAACATAGAAAAAGCAAATTAAACACATTTATATATGTAGCACTTAACGAGTATAGGCAAGCTTTGTGTGTCTGGTTGATGGAGTTATACTTAGGAACACCAGACTTATTGACTTGAATGTGGACTCCCCTAAGATATTGGTTACACGATAAGGTCCGTGGTAGCGGTGGGTGAGGTCTTTGTGTATACCGCGGTTACGCACCCACACATAGTCATTAACCTTTAATGTGTTTTTCCTGTGAGTTTTGTCAAAGTAAGTTTTTTGAAGGCTCTGAGCTTGAATTAAATTTTGTTTAGCCGCTTGGCGTACAGCGAGGAATTATTCACACCAATTATGACCGCGTTCAGAAAACTTGGTAACGACGACTTGAGCAGGGAGGGCAGCTTCCACGCCGTGGAGGAGATAAAAAGGCATAAATTTTGTCGAACTATTAATACTGGTGTTTATGTTGAACTGGATAAACAGGACGTAAAGATCCCAATTTACTTGGTCAGCACTCGCACAAGTAATAAGTTATTCTTCGATGACACAGTTATTTTGTTCCACTAAACCACTGCAACAGGGGTTGTAAGTGGTGGTTGTGAGTTTTTTGACACCTAAAGACTTGAGGAGATTGCTAATAAGCTCATTCTGGAAACTGGTTCCCCTATCTGTGTGTATTTGCTCGGGGCAGCCAAATAGAAATATAACGTCCTTAATAAAATCAGCACACATGGCTGCACCAATAGCTTGAACAGATTTGGCAACGACATAATGTGTGGCGTATTCTGTCATTACTAAGATATATCTGTTATTACGGGCCATTGCGGGTAAAGGACCTTTCGCATCCAGAGCCCAAGTTTTGAGGAGGGGTTGAGGTGGTGGGAAAGGGGTGAGTTGGCCCATGGGTTGAGATGAAATTGCTCTAACTTTTTGACATTCTGGACATGATTGGACATATTTTTTAACATTGTCAGCCATAGAATCCCAAAAATAAGCTTGTTTAATTTTACAGAGTGTCTTAAGAACCCCAAAGTGCCCTCCCCTGAATATGGCGTCATGATGGGCCTGAATGACTTCTGGGACGTAAAACTTGGGAACAAAAGTCAATTTGGACGGGCCCTGGGGTGTGTTAACCTTCAAAAATATCTCTCTGTTGCTAGCCATGCCATAATGACTGCTTAATCTCTGATATTGAGTGTCGGCCTGATCTGGGTGTAATGATGCTTGTTTGAGTTTTGAAACATGGGGGTAGTTATCATATTCACTAATGAGAGGGGATTGAGAAACAGTGATGGAGTATAAATATAAATTTGAGTCATCATGAATATTATATATATTCCTGCTCGTGCGTGTACACAGCGAGAAAGTGTATAATATTGGCGTAGCGAACGACAAGAATTTTACATTTGACGACAGGATCGATACATATTTATGTGAGTGTGTCCGTGAATCATTCCCTGAAGATGTCAATGTTAACCTGGTAAAATGCGGAGACAATTTTCATAATTAAAGGTAGTGGGTAAATGTCTTCAACTTGTATAGCCTTAGCAAGCTTATCTTTCTCCGTTGGTGAAGCAGGTGTGATAAAATAATGTTTAAATTCTTCATAATATGTCCTGAAATATTTAGCAACATTAACAGCAATTTCTCCCACCTTGCGTGTATCTTGGGAAATAACCTCAGCAAAAGCTGTAACAAGAGACTAACATGACATTAAGGGTAGCTTTACGTCGTAAGGTGTGCCATGAACAATTACAGGCAGGGTAGTGGTGCAGTGGACAGCCTACTTAATGTGTCAGGTAATGTGTTGAGTTTTCCTTTGACAATATTCGTTTGAAAATTGAACTCACTTAAGGCGATCGCCATCTTCTGGATACGGGCGTTATGATCTGCCATAGTACGTAAATATCTTAGACTTGCATGGTCGGTTTCAATGGTAAACTTACGCCCATATAAATACTGACGAAAGTGAGAACACAAGTACTTTATAACATATAGTGCGCATGCTCTCTCTCTCTCTCTCTCTCTCTCTGTCGTGCTCCAGCACCCCTCTTGAATAGAGAATTTCTTTGATGCGAGAGTCACTATATTCCGTTGTTACTGGTGTCATATGCAAGAAAAATTTTGTGGCCTTCGTTAGATTTCTGTAAAATTGGCACCTGAAGAATGGTTCTTTTCAAATTCAAAAAGGAATTATGTTGCTTTGGGCCCCATTGAAAAAAAGTGGTGTGATCAGTGAGATTGATCAAAGGCTGGGCGATAGTGGCATAATAAGAAAAGAACGAAGTTGTTTCACATTAGTGGGAGGAGCCATCTGTTCAATAGCAGTAACCTTGTCGGGGTTGGTGGACATGCCTTGTGGAGTGATGATATGGCCTAGCACCTTAACAGTTTGTTGGGCAAATGAACATTTATTGGTGTTAACATTGACATTGAAAAGACTTAAGTATTGGAAAACTTTAGAATATTGGCGATATGTTCTTCGAATGTACTGCCCAATATAAAAATATTGTCAATGTAGGCGATTGCGGCAGTCTATCTGAGCGGGCCTAAAAGCTTGTTTATGAACATCTGAAAGTATTGGGGTGAAGTGGACAACCACATTGGCATTCTACAATATTCTAATAAACCAACCCCGTCAATGCTAAAATCCAATTTATGACAATCCTGGGGGCAAACAGGTATGCTATAAAAACCAGAAAACCAATATATATTAGTAATGAAAGGGGAATGTTGCGGAGCATTTAAAATGTCCGCAGTATGTTGATTGAGTTTACGAAAATCTGTTGAAAAACGAAGGCCACCACTCTTTTTAGAAATCACTAGGCTACGGGCAGAATAGGGAGAGTCAGCCTTCCGGACTATCCCTGCACAGACCATGTCTTTGATTTGAAGCAAGAGTTCATCTCATACTTTTGGGGCTAATACGATAGGGGTGCGTGGCAATAGGCTTGTCAGTGTCTAACTCTAATTTAATTTCAATGTCTTTGACTTCAGTGAGATCAAGAATGGAAGTAGCAAAACTGTCACTATACTGGTCAATAATAGCTTGAATGGCATGCTTCTGAGGAGGAGAAAGGGTATCATTAATATTAAGGGTGAGAGGAGGTTGCTGTTCAAAGGCCTCAAGAGTATTGCACAAGTGCTCTAAGGACGGAAAATCGGATATGTCTGTGAGAGTAGACAGAAATGGAATATCAGTTATTTTATTTTCGTCATGCGCATGTATAAACAAAAGGTTGTACTTCAGTACTGGAATATCATCATACTTTCTAATGAAGTCAACACCTAAAATGACGTCCTGCTGAAGGTTGTCGACATCTAAGAATTTCTGGAGATAAGTGTTGCCCTGAATGTGTAACTTAATAGTAGTTTCAAATTGGGGTGGTGATAAAACTGACATGGCTGCAACTAAGGTGATAGGTTCCTTTAAGGGAGAAAGGGGTTGAGTGGACAAAACAGTACTGGCCACGCAACTCCATGAGCAGCCTGTGTCTAAAAGTGCATGGTAACACCGGCCCTTTATCATAACTAGGATATGCAGCATGGCTGAGCTGAAATATGTTTGCTGACGAGGAGAAGGATGTGAAACGCGCATCTCGTTTTCCTGTGGCAATTTGTGGCACGGCTCCGCTCAGTTTGCAGTTCTCATCATCGCAGGCCTTGCTGGTATTGCTTGGAAAACATTTGGCACTCGCTGCATCGGGAGCGGGAGTGGAGCGGGCGACTAAAATGGTACGCAGACTCAGCTGGAATTAGTTTCCAAATTGCCGAAAATGGTCAGCTACGTCTGTAGAAAGTTGAAAATCTAGGTTGGGAAAGAGGGGACAATGTACGCTTTTATGCCTGACATAGAGGCATAACACGCAGGTATCGCTAGCAAGGCTGCAGGGACCCTGAACTGCAAACTGCACGTCGGGGCTTCGCTGTGAAGTGGCAACACTGCAATTTTGCACGCTGAGCGTGGGAGGTGTGGCAACCGCGGGCTGCTTTACATGGGGGGGGGGAGGAGGAGGAGAAGGAGGAGTGCTGCGCTTGCGAGGGCCGGTGAAACAAGGTTGCGCGCGTGCTGTTTAATTGTTGATAGTTGGTGTGGCCGCAATAAAGGCGGAAGCGTTAGCGTTTGTTTATGAACGGATTGGGAAACTGCGCCGCAAGCTGAGCTAACAGAAAGGCGTGCCCTGTTAGGTTGTGCAAAATGTATGTGTGAGAGGCATCAATCCTCTCTGTCACTGCTAACAAAATGGAGCGAACATGTGGTAGATGGGGGAATAGAATAAGTTTAAAAACCTTTTTCCCTAGAATTAAACTTAGCGATCTCGGCATAAGACCTGTGGAGTACTACTTTGTTGAAAATAGCATTGCAGGCGGCTCAAACTCGGCCCTTCTGTTCCTGGGCAGGGGAGACATGTTTCCTAGTACACTGTCCCCTGTACTGGTTCCCAGGAACGTACCCCTGCACATGTTTATGACCCCCCCCCCCCCCCCCTGTTCTGTCCTGAAAGAGCCTGTCTGGTGGGGCGTGTGTTGTGGTCTGTAGGATGCTTGGTGTGCTTGATATCTGTAGTTTTGTGTGTTCTGTGGCCAATGAATTTGGTGCGATTGTACGTGTGTGGGATGCGCAGGTTTCTGTGGGGGGTGGTTGGGTGATGGGGTATATTGTTGTTCAGTTTTAAGTGTCTGTAAATGTGCTCTCAAAAGGGCGATTTCTCCTAGGAGTTTAGTGTTGTGGGAATTTGGTGTGCATTGTTAAATATTTTGTTGGTAACTGTACATGCCACGCTCAAAGTTTTTAGTGTTCTGTAGTACGTTGTCTAGGGTGGTGGTGTCCAAGGGGATGAGTTTGTCTGCTAGTGGTGGCAAGAGAGATCTCCAAATTATGTTCACAAATTCTCGTTCAGGCAATAGTGGTGTACATTAATTTTTATAAAAAGTCAAATTCTCGATATGGACCTGAGCACTTTGACCATGTTGCTGTAGTGCAGAGTGTAAGAGGTGTCTGTATTTATCCTGTGTAAATGTGTATAAGAATTTGTCTTCAACCTGTTTCCAAGTGAGCTCAGTGGGACTGTTGTAATAGAGGTTATCATAGGTTTTTTTTCCAACACCTACCAAGTAAAACTTTAATTGTCGTCACTTCTCAAGTTTCGTCCAGTGATTTAATTTGCTGATGGCGTTAAAGGTATCTAAAAAGTCCTCAACACTGGCATCGTTTTCTTTGGAGAAAATGGGAATGTGGTGTGTCTCTGGAATATCAAAATTAACTAAGGCCGGCGGTGTTTGTATCTGTGTAGGGGGGTTGATGGTGTTAGTGATTGTGGTAGGAATTGAAAGGTGATGTGTATTGGTTACCTGTAAGATCTGGTGAGGGCGTAAGAAATAACAGCTCGAATCCGGTTGATGAGATGTTGAAAGGTGTTGGGATGTGCATTCAATGGGTGTAATTTGTTCAGTAATAGGGCTGGTTAATTGTGCTAGAAATTGTTCATGTCTGTCAAGTGTGCGTGTAGGTGTGGCTGAAGTGCATGTAAGTGTCTAAACAAATTCTCAAACTGTTTGAGATGAGGATGTATGAGTCACATTCATTGCACTATGTGAACAAGGTGTATGCCGTCAGTATACATGGTGCCATGCACTTTTGCGTAAACTTAAAATTTAGGCAAACTACAGGAAGAGAAAAGATAACACTCTTCGAAGGCATACAATACAACTGGATTTGTGTAGCGAACAAATTAACGGGTTGTTCTGCATGGAATTAAAAGCTGTAAAATTATACTACACTAACTACGAAAAAGAAGCACTTTAAAGGGGAAGTGGGTGGGCAGGCGAGAACAGTAAAGCGGCAAGTGCTGCATTGGATACGTGATAACTGACCTAGGAAAAGGTTTGCTTACTGCGTGGAATGAAGCAGCTGCTAGTGTGGGTGGGCAGGGATGTCTGTAAGAGATGGGAGATGGTGGCTTCTTCATACAAGTACTCTCGTTTGCATCTACAATAATATCAGATATAATATAAATTTTTTTATCAACTCGCTTGGCGTGCAGAGAGGGAAAGTCCGGCACTTCCACTAGTGAAACATTCTCCCTTCCTCCTGGCCTATAGGCTGCAGTAGCACTATTCCCGTTAGTTCACCTTATGAGGAGGCAAGGGGGTGCTTGGGGGTGTAACTCACTGGTGACTGAATAAGTAAGATAGATTATAAAAATATATATTTACTGGAATAACAATGATTTATAATACACAATACATTTACTTTACACAGAATGACATGAAGTTAATATACTGAATTACACTGTGACTAATTACAGACAATAAAACGCAGCTAATCCCTATCCTTGCCCATATAATTAATTACAATGGGAGAGGGGACGATGACTCGATACCAGCATTGGTCCCTAACGCTACGCAAATTATGTTCATCCTCAACTTCTGGATGGTTAGCCTCGGAACCCCTCTGGCCAGTAGTAGGTTGGTGCCATCGTATTCAGCCTCAATCACACACTCAATACAAGCTGTAGGCCTGCTAGGCTTCTCTTATATAGCCAGGCAAAGTGGGGCGCGTTTATAAAACAAACATGCCTGCCCACCATCTATACTTCGTCCCACCTAAGGTGGTGTAGCGCTGCCACATAACACTACATTATTGTATTAAGCAATAACCTTGGAATGGACAAACCATTAGATGTATGTGAGGGTGGTGAAGATGAAGGTGATATCACGCATGCACAGTAGGGTTTGCAAGTTTATGGTGGGAATAAGGTCACAGGTCCAGAGATGTCTTGCTGATACTTTACTGGCTGCTCTGATGCTGTGGGGAGTCACGGTCGACCACCCAGGCCCTCCACGTCTTTGATGATGAAGTAGTAGTTATAAAACATTAGGCTGCTAGCCATGGGTAGTTCGCCCACAGGGAAAACTCCCTTAACTAATAATTTGAATTATACATGTTGATACACCACGGGCATCGTCATTCACCTGATCTAGCCTTGTCACAGCTGCTGCCTTTTCCTAAGAAGAGCCATTACGCCTCACACGCCAGAGCACACATTGAAGCTTAGGGTCGGTTCGGGTCAGTTGATGCCTCCTGCTGTGCCACAAACCTGCTTCAAATCATGCAGTTGTTCTCTCACCCCTCCTGCCTTCTACCACATGAGGGGAAGTATCTCCAAGCTTCAGCATCTCCACCGACACACTGCCACCTTCTCTTTCTCTCACTCTCTCTACGATCTGCCTCTACCGTTACCTTTGCACCCCGTACAGGCCCTGTGCATTGCGTATAAATAGAGCTTGCAGTCCTCAGTTCGAGGCCGACTTGTGCCACTACCTTGCAAAACGTCAATGTGCCCAGACACGCTCCAATGCCAACAACCAGATGGTAGACGAATTACTGCCAACAGTGCATTCATGCCATAAGCTTTGCTTGTTATCAGCCAGTTTCTACGTCTACAGATTAGATCTCTAGCTGCCTTGCAAATTACGAAACCTGTCGTGCTTCACGACTACCACGCTAGCATCGTCATTTGCAGTAACAAGTCTGAGTTACCCATACCACCACGTCTACCGTGACTAGGGACTGCTCTTTGGTTGGCATCTTAGGTTGGCCCTTCAGGTTCCAGTCAGGGTACACGCTGGGTTGTGTGTGTGTGTTGTTCTAACAGAAAAAAAAACGCATAAACCAAGCTGGTAGAATTATCACTCAAATGATTTCTATCTGCATCTTGTTTCCTGCTATTTCCCATTTCAACACATTATCCACTTACACAGGAGCAGGTACTTGCCAACCCCCAAATCCCATTCTCTGCCTCTTGGAACCTTCAACCTCTTAGGAGTGGAGGTTCTCTCGACTATTGCAACCTTCTGTGAGTAATTGGGTCTGACTACGATTTCCCGCCCAGCTTACCCAGTTGCAGGGGGCCAACAGCCAACCCCGACAGGGCTCTCCGGCTTTACGTGATACACTGATCTGGCGACTTTCCGCCAGCCAAGTCTCTTGGCTGGAGGCCAACAACTAGGCCTACTTGAATAACCCATCTACTGACTCCTGTTTCCTTCAGGTCGCCACAGGGCTGGGTTTCTCTGAAACCAGGCATCCCTCACCTCTCGCAAGCTGCCAACCCATGTTAATACAAATTTCATTACCTTATAGATAGAACCTACATTTTATTGTTTTTTTTTTTAAATAAAAATTTTGTTATTAATAATTGTAGGTTTCATCTTTATTATCATAAATAATTTAATTGTGTAACAATACGTACTTGACAAATTCAGTTGCGATGATTTCAATAAGTGATTATTAGAAAAAGATTTCAGTTCAGCTTGATTTGAAAAGTTGAATATTTTGGTGTAATTGCTTCAATTTTTATGTATTCTGAGTATAGTTAAGAATGATGTAGCATACTTAAACACATTTTCATGTAAACTTTTTAAATACTTGAACATTTATTTAACTACACAAAGAAGAGTAAACACCTAATGTACATATTCAAACTAAAATTAAAAAATCACATTTAGCAGTTTATTTTTTTCTGACACAAATGTTGAATTTTCCAAAGAGTGTGGATTTTCATTTTGTTATTATCTCAGAAAATGATTATAAATATAAATTTATATTAAAAAATGTTAATTGTAACCAAATTATTGTTAGACCTACATTTACTTCAATTTGGCCAGCCTTGTTTAATAGAATACAATTTTAGTCACACCTACATAGCATATGATTCACTCAGTCTAGGTGCTAACAAACAAACGCGCACGCGCGCGCGCACACACACACACACACGCGCACGCACGCACGCACGCACGCACACACACACACACACACACACATACACACACACACACACACATATAATTTTCTTTCCCCGTCTTCCAATATGTTTAAACAAGTTAATTTGAGTTAAAAATCCAAACTAAACTTCATTTGAGTGAAACATTGACATTATTTTTAGCTCATCAATTTAAAGAAAATTGTTAAATTTTTCTAAAATTGTGTATTCTGGCTACATTTAATTCCATCTAGTGTTTTAACTTAAATTTCAGTATAATGAAGCATATTAACTTGAATTTCAGTGTTATGTGGTGTACTAACTTGAATTTCGGCATTGGTTATATTCAATTTTGGTGTTATTTCCCTTCTATTTCTACTCACCATATAATTTTGCTTCTACTTACTGAGCAACTGCAGTTCCAATAATGCTGCTGCCATCAACATTTCCACACCTATCCATGTAATGTTTATCACACTTCCTTAATTACTGCTATATTCACATCACATGTCTTTCTCTTCTATATTTTCTACTCCATACACGAGATCATCACAGTACTCCCACAATATCTTCAGTTCATCTTCCCCTCTGCAAACATCTTCATTCTTGTTCAGCATTTTACCAGGAAGAGTGCTCTTTTACTACTATTAATCATCCCATTTGATACTTTCTTAAGCCCCTCACTATTATCCTACATCATCGTAGTCCACTTCCACAGTCAATACCCTGCTAGCTTGTCTCTTTTTCACCATATTCTTTCCTTGTTTCCTTTGACCTCCATTGGAACCACTCTCTGGAAGTACAGTTTTACTAATTTACGGCCTCTTTTGATCTACTGCTCCACCATGGTATTACCTTCCCTTTTCTCTCGATGCTTGGTCTTCCACTAATTTCTTCTGCTACTTGGAGACAAATAGTGCTGTGAAACTACCCCATTCTTCCTCACCTGCGTAGTTCTCATCCTGCACCATATTTTTTTATATTTTTCTTTGGAATGATTCTCTTCATTTCTCCTCTGCAACTCCCACACCCTTGCCCTTCTTTCTTGGTTGTCCGCTGCGCTTGTCACTTTTTTCAGTGCTAGTGATGCCACCAACAATCTGTGGCAACTGCCTCTGATAATATTACCTTCAAATCCATGGAGATCTTCCACACCTTTCAGCTCATTAACACAGTCTACTACTGACTTCATCACCCAATCTGTACTGTACTCTGTTATCTTTCGACTCCCTCGCTTCTTGAACCACTTAATCACTACTATTAATCCAATACTATTGTACAGGTCCAGTCCATTTCCTCCATTTCTGCTACCCATTGTTTTGGCACTATTATATACTTCTTTATCTCCAATTTGCGCATTGAGATCTCCCACTATTAACAAATATCATGTGTACAAACGAGATTGTAGCTGCTCATCGCATTTCTCTTCCATCTCCATACAACTTACCTGGGGAGCAAACACCTATTCTCTATTTCTCTCTTTCACCCATATGTTTATCTTCCAAATCTTGTCATTTACTTCCATTACTTCCTCCCTCAGCCCTTCTTTCACTATTACATCCACTCCATTTCTTCATTCATTTCGCTTCTGCTCTCATACAGTCGAACCTTTTCACAAATCATTCTTCCCTTCTCTCTCCATTTTGTTTCTTCCATTTTCAACATACCTAACATTCAGCTCTACATTAAGTCTACAAATTTTTTCCACTTTTGCTGTCAGTATCCTCACATTGCAAAGTTCCCAAGTCTTATTCATTCTCGTAGCCCACCTTGATGTGAATTTCTTTAAAATCACACACACGTATGGAGTGCAATGATAGAAATGGCAATGATGTTAGCAGGGTGATCCACTCCAACATTATAACTTTGTGACTAATAATAAAATTGAAAAGTGGTTTCATCCAATTGGGTATACGAGTACGGTGTGAGAATGACCTTGAGTTGGCACTGCAGTTGTGTAAGATGTGAGCGAGGTCCCGGCAACTGGTAGCAATTTTGGGTGTGGGAAAAATCTTTTGGACAGTGTATCTTGAGACTACAATGTATTAGTATATTGATTATGGTGCCAAACAAAAAGCCTTGTTTGCTAATTCAGAGATGTAGTCATGAAAAACCCACGGCTGTGTCCCAGACACTGCAACACCCCAGCTTTTGTTTGTCAGGTTTGTGTCTTTTTGCTCCATCCTTTCAGAGGCATGTTCCTTTCTTGGAAGCAGGCTTAATATTCACTACTAGCTTACTTGGCCTATCATAGCTTCAAAGCCCTGTTAACCATCTTTCAAATCTTCACAAATGGGGTGATAAATAGATACCAAAGCTTACTTTTGTCTAATTAATATGTACTTGACTCCCATATATCAAGTATATCCACAGTGTCTGGTATATTGATAACATATTTTAATAAACAAATCATACAAGTAACACAAAAGACTAAATGCGTGGAGTAACTATCAGCTCACAGGTCATCTGCACACTGCAACTTGTGACACTTTACTTAGGGCTCATCCTGTTTGTAACTATACGCTATTTACGGTAAAATGAACACTTTTGAAAGCCCTGCTTAAGATATTTTTGTACGCACATTGTGTATTCCTCCACCTTATGTAAAATTAACATTGTCATGAGCCTCATTACTTTATTCATGCATTGGTCAAGTGAAAGTGTGGAATTATTACAAAAGTATATGTTGCAAATCTGTTCAATCTTAGACACATAGAAAAAACTGAGAGGAAAAGAATTTCAGTTTGCACAAATGGTTACCTAACACAATTTATTTGATGCTAAGATGTGGAACTATTTCCCATCCATCATTACCAACTTTACTCTGTGCATGTGACTAAGTGTGCCCGTTAAAATATATGCAGGTAGGAGCAGTGACTTTTTTCTAAGGTTGACTTCAAAAGTGCTCACTTTATTGTGAACAGCTTTTATGTCCGTGTCCTATAGTTGTTCAAGATTCCTGCTGTTCCACTGTTCTCAACTCATTCGAAATGTCGCAGAGACTGTTATTATGTAACATGATGTTTCAAATATCATGTTTCACACTGAGCTGTTCAATTTAATGGTCATCCATGAAGTAACCCAAGTTACAAGTAATGCGAGATCTTACTGGCATACTTTCAACTCAGTTCATTTTTAGCTAATACTTTTATCTATGATGAGCCCTGACCACACTTCCTTACACCAATATTAATATACAAATCTGTCATAATGGTAACAAGACTTTTCTCGTGTAAAATTAATCATATTTTACAGTCTGTTACTAATGTGAAATGCTTTTGTCCATCTCATCAGCATATTATACCTTACCTGTACAAACTAATATTTGTAATTTGTTTCAAGCCTATGAAATATTTACTTTTGGTTTTTACAAGTCAAATTAAAATTTCAGAACAAAATTTTAAAGTTGTTTTCAAGTATTGCCACATACTGAAACAGAATACAAGTTGTTTGAGTTCCTCAAAATCGTCCCAAAAATGTGGTCTTAAAAAATTAAGTACGCAACTATGTGGGCATTATAAAAATTCTATTTAGGCATGCTGTACTTGCAAACAGAAAATACTTTCGCAAGAAAGAATTATTATACTTCCTAAAGTGATACAATTTATAAACAGCAGGAATATTAAAATAAAAATGATTAGCTCTAATGCAGCTTTAGTCAAAAATCCATTCTTTTGAAAAAATTTATAAGAGATTTCAACAGAAATGATTAAATTAAGAAGTACTATTTCTACATGATGTACAAAATTTTCCCTGCAGTGTAAGATTCAATGGTGTTTCAGTAATAGCTATTTTATCCTACAGTATAACACTCATTAATTAAATTAAATTAAAAAAAAAAACAGTGTACATTGTTTACTTACAACAACATATTTTTTCTTCTCATAGAAGCACATACCCATGTTATTCCACAAGGCATTGGACTCAGGCAGGCGCTGAGCTACTACCTTGTACTTGGACAAGGCAACATCTATATCCTTGTGCCCCTGAGAAATAAAGGTTTCCACAATTATTTTGACTATTAGCACTGTGGTGCAGCACCTACCTGCTACCAGTAAGACTGTGGAATGGAGCATAAATAATGAGCATGGAGAATTAATTTGTAACTTACTTTATAATCATGCAAAGTTATGTCTCCATAATAGTACTATATAAATGCAGATCCTAGCGCAGCGTACATTTTCATTAAAAAACAAACTTTTTACCCCAAAAATAGAGTTTTTTTTTTACCATTTTCAAGCATCTTTATAAAAGTCTTATTGGCTCCAATATTAATTTCTAAATAAGTCACATTTAAGCCAAAATCAGGCAAATTTAAGCCAAAATCAAGCAAACTTTCAATTTTTCAAAAATAGCAGTGCACTTTTTGTGAGAGTTTTTTTCCAAGCAAGTTTAAGCTAAAATCAAGCACATTTACGCCAAAATAAAGCAAATTTAAGTAAAACCAACAAGCTGAATGAAGTAAATTTAAGCCAAATATGGAAACTAAATTGACTAAATTTACACTAAAAAGAAGCAAATTTAAGCCAAATCTGCAAGCTATAAATGCAAAGTTGAGTAAAATATTTAAAAAAATTATAAAATTTTTTTAAAAGATTTATTTAAACATATAATTTGAAGAGAATTCTATATCATGCATGACTTTCCCATTTTTCATATCTTTTAAACCTTTATAGGCCATAAAAACTTGTTTCTCATTTAAATAGCGATCTGGTAATGTAATTTTATATTTACCATCTAGAATACAACTAATTTTTTTTCCAAATTTAGATTCGTATAATTGAAATTTGGTAGCAATGTACTTTTTATTTTTTTATAGGTCTTGTAGTTTAGTCAATTCAAACAAATTGTTTAACTTGTTGAGCAGTGATTCCATTTTTGTATTACTTATAAAGAAATTGAAGAAAATAAAACATTACAGAGATTTATTTCCTTATAAATAAAAGAGAAAATAATACCATATATAAACAATGTAAAAAAATGCAATGAAGTGTTAAACATAGATAATTTTTCATCACATAAAGAGACAAAAGATAAGCATATTAACACCTGCAAAAAATGTTATGGATAATAAGTTTAAAAATCATAAAGATTTAAATAAGGAGAAAGTCTTATGCAACTGTGGAAAATATATTTATAATGTACATCTCAAACGACATAATACCAACAAATGAAATTCAAAACAGTAATTATCCAACAAAAACATGTACAGCATGTAAAAAGAATAAATCTATAAAATTATTTTTCTCCTAATAAAAATACTTAAGACAAACATACATCAATATGTAAAAAATGTTTTAATGAGAAATAGCAACATAACAAGAATTTAAATAGTTAAAAACAATTTCTTTATTATCATAATAAATACTTTAATATTTAAAAACTATTTCATTATTGTCAATAATTTAAAAACTTTTATAGATTTATTCCATCTTATTTTTTTCAACCTTATTAAATTTTATTTCTTATAAATAAACAATCCAAATGTTGACGAGCAATTCAATAAGTAAATTGAGTGAAAAGAGAGTAGGGAGAGTTGAGAGTTATAACTACAAGTTTAAATATAAAAAAATTTATATAAACTAAGGAAAGATGATTTAGTTAGAAATATTATTACACAACGAAATGCTATTCAATTACAAAAAATATCAATTTAAAAATCTACAGAAGTTCTAAATAATTTAAAAGTAGAGGGATTAAGAGCTAAAGCAAAAAGATTTAAAATAAAATATATAGGGAGACTACGTAAAAATTATTTAATTACAACTCTTATGCCATTAATTTTAAATGAAGAAACAAAGAGAAACTTTGCAAATTTACCTTTCTCATACGGCAATGTTAGAGAACAATACAAAATGGATACAAATTAATTAAAAGAAGTACTCCCATTTTTTAATAATCTATTTGTAAGCCCTAGAAATAAAAGTGACCGGATAACAAAATGGAATTTTAAAAATTTACATCTTTCAGATGTTAATATCAACGAATTATACAAAGAAGATGAAAAGAACTTAAAAGAAATATTCCCATTTTCTACTAATGTATAAGTAAACACAAAAAAAAAACAGAATAATCAATAACAATTACAGAGTTAATACAGCTTTTAATTGTAGAATATCAACCTATAACATTGAAAATACTTTTATTTTAGTACAGCCTAATCAATTTTTAACTTCAGTAAAAAATAAGGTATTTGAGTTAATACATGATCAACTTAGGAACTTTAGAGGGGTGAAAACTAGCTTTTACCTGCTGTTTCGTGCGCGTGTCACATAGTTCTACCCACTGAGCTACTGCGGCTCCACTATTGGGTGCTTTAGCCCCTGACCAGCTGCGGCCTCACTATTGGGTTCTCTAGCCACTGAGCTACAGAGACCAAATTATTGGGTTCTCTAGCTACTGAGCTATTGTGGCCCCACTATTGGGTTCTCTACCCACTGAGCTACTGTAGCCCCACTATTAGGTGCTTTAGCCACTGGGCTACTGAGGCTCCACTATTGGGTTCTCTACCCACTGAGCTAATGTGGTCTTACTATTTGGTGCTCTAGCCCCTGACCAGCTGCGGCCCCACTACTGGGTTCTCTAACCACTGAGCTACTGCAACCCTACTATTGACTTCTCTACCCACTGAGATTCTGCGGCCCTACTATTGGGTTCTCTACCCACTAAGCTACTGCAGCCAAACTATTTGGTGCTCTAGCCCCTGACCAGCTGCGGCCCCAATATTGGGTGCTCTACCCACCGAGCTACTGCAACCCCACTATTGGGTTCTCTAGCCCCGAGCTTCTGTGGCACCATTATAGGGTTTTATAGCCACTGAACTTCTGCAGACCCCTTATTGGGTGCTCTAGCCACTGACTACTGTGGCCCCACTCGATATATATCTATCCACTGGGTTACTATGGCCCCACTTGAAATAACTCTAGCCACTACGAATTTTTGGAAGGAAATGTTTACAGCCCATACATAAAAAAAAGGAGAAATTAAGAACATTTTTGTTAACAATGCAATTTTTATGCAGTAATCAATCGTAAGAAAAGCTTAATCCAGTACCTACTTACAATATGAATTTTCCTGAAGGAATTAGATATTTTCGTGGAATAAAAAGTAGCCTATGTCACTCTCCGACCCTTCAACTATATCTGCGTGAAAATCATGTCGATCCGTTACTCTGTTTTGACGTGAAAAAAAGGACAAACAAACACACTTTCGTATTTATATAGTAGTAAGGATTGTTGCAAGTACAAGAATAATCAAATAGAATTATTTACATTTTAGTCACATAATCATACAATATTAAACGAAGGAGAAATAAAAAAAATTTACAAAATCATAAAACAAGAATTACTTACACAATTATCTGAATTTCAAAGAAGAGGTTCAAGATGGACTTTGGATAAAATAATTGGAATACAGTTAGCTATAAATAAGTATAATTCATTAAATGGAGCATCATATATTGAACTAACAGAAGCAATTTAAAATGTTTCCTTTGGGCAATAAAAATCTGAATTGTTTCCAGCAGATAAAGATCCTCAAAGAGTTACTAAATATAAAAATGTGGGGCTTAATATTGACAAAGTAATAGAAAAATATGAATATCCAATTAAAACTTATGATATACCAAAAACAGAAAATCAAATTGATACATCTGTAAATGCATACTCTATTGAATGTAAGTCTACAGTATATCCACTAAAACTTACAAAAAATAAAAAGGAAGAACATATAAATTTACTTTATTTCAAAGATGATAAAAACTCATATTACTGTTGGATAAAAAATGTATATAAGTTGCTTTCTGCACGAAAAATAATAAGCAACATTAAACTTACATATGTGATATGTGTCTTCAATTTTTTTACTCACAAGAAAGATTAAATAAACATACAGAAGACTCTTCTAAAAATGAATCAGTAAAAATCACTTTACCTTTTAAAAGTGAACAAATAAAATTTAAAAACTATAATTATACAATGAAAGTTCCTGTTGCAATATATGCAGATTTTGAATCAATATTAAAGAAAATATTAAACACTAAACATAATCCAAGAGAAATAAAAAAAATTAAATTTGATAAAAAAATATTCTGTTTTAACAGAAGAAGATATTGATGATGGGTTTAATAGAGAAGTACTTACAGAATGACATAATCTTACTAATGATCAAATAAATATCATTGATTTAAAGATAAATGATGAATCATATACAAGGAAATACCAATTACATGAAGCATCTAGTTTTTGTTATTATATTGTATGTATTATACAGATTATAAACCACCAGTTGTATATCTAGGTCTAAATGTAAATAAAAAGTTTATAGAATTAATGAAAAACAAAGTAGAAGAAATTGGTGAAGTATATTCACAAATTGAGCCAATGCACCCACTAACAGAAGAAGAAAAAATATTATATAATAAATAAAAACAAATGTACTGTATGCGAATGAGAATATTCAGAGGACAGTTAAAAAGTACATCACCATGATCATTTAACTGGTAAATTTATTAATCCAGTCTGTAATAACTGTAAACTATAATTAAAATACCCAACTTTATACCAATTTATTTTATCAATTTAGCTGGATACGATGCTCATTTATTTATTAAATAACTAGGATATGATGGTAAACAG
Organism: Dryococelus australis; assembly: GCA_029891345.1. Lineage (NCBI taxonomy): Eukaryota > Metazoa > Arthropoda > Insecta > Phasmatodea > Phasmatidae > Dryococelus > Dryococelus australis. Next base: position 185,835,399 of record CM056998.1, on the reverse strand, counting down.
ATAGATTTAATTGCAAATAATGAAGAAAAGTTAATTACTTTTGAGAAAAAAAAAACAGACAATTTAAAAATGAGATTTATAGAAACATTAAAATTTATGGCAAGTAGTTTAGATAAATTAACATTTTCCTAAAGATAAAGCAGATTTAATTATTAAAACAGGTGTTTATCCATACGATTATATAGACAGTTGGGAAAAAATTTAAAGAAACTTAACTACCTCTAAAGAGTGAATTTTACAATAAATTAAATGAATCTGATATAACTGATGATGATTATAATCATGCAAAGAATATATGGACTCAATGTAATATTAAAAATCTTGGCAAATATCACAACTTATATCCTGCATGGTATTTTACAGCACCAGGATTATCATGGGATGCAATATTAAAAATAACTAAACAACCATTAGGTTTATTACACAATTATGATATGATTTTAATGATAGAAAAGGGTATTAGAGGAGGAATATCACTATGTTGTTAACGTCATGTTAAATTCAATTATAAATATTTAGAAGATTTTAATCATAATCAACAGTCTAATTATTTCATGTATTTAGATGCGAATAATTTATATGGCTGGGTAATGTCTCAATATTTACCATATGGTGGTTTCAAATAGATTAATTATTCAGAATTTAAATTAGATTTTTGGCAAAAAATATATATTAAATCTAAAGGATGATTCACATCATGGGTATATATTAGAAGTAGATTGACAATAGCCACATCAATTACATAATCTACATAAAGCTCTGCCATTTTGTGCAAAAAATATAACAGTTCCAGGAACAAATCAATCTAAATTATTAACAACTTTACATAATAACCAAAAAATATGTAATACACTATTGTAATTTAAAACAATGTTTAAATAATGGTTTAAAACTTATTAAAATACATAGAATATTATAGTTTAATCAGTCCGATTGGTTAAAAAAGTATATAGATTTAAATACAGAGACAAAAAAAGTACTAAAAATTACTTTGAAAAGATTTTTATAAACTGATGTATAATTCTGTATTTGGTAAAACTATGGAAAATATAAGAAAAATTCGAAAAATGAATAGCAAAAATTTTTTTTTAAAGTACTATATTTAATGAGAATCTTGCGGTTATACATATGAATAAAACCAGCATAAAATTTAATACACCCATTTATGCTGGTATGTCAATTTTAGATCTATCAAAAGAATTAATGTATGATTTTCATTATAAAGTTATGAAACCGAAATATGAAGATAAAATTGAATTATGCTATCAAAATACTGATTCATACATTTATAACATAAAAACAGAAAAATTTTATGACGATATAAAAATGTTACGTAAATTTAATACAAGTGATTTTCCAAATGATAATAGTTATAACATTCCTCAAATAAATAAAAACATTTTAGGAAAAATAAAAGATGAATGTAATGGCAAAATGACTGAATTTGTTGGTTTACATGCGAAAATGTATGCTTACAAGGTTGGTAATAAAGACAATAAAAGATTAAAAGTTGTGAAAAAATGTGTAGTTAGTAAGAGAATAACATTTGATGACTATAAGAATTGTTTGCTTAAAGAGAAAATACAATATAGAACAATGAATTTAATAAAGAGTGAAAAAATATAAAATATATACAGTTGAAGTTAATAAAATAGTATTAAGTCATTGTGATGACAAAAGGGTTGTATTAGAAAATAAAATTGACACATTGCCATATGGATATCTCAATGTATAATTTTTGGTTATATTCTCTATTATTATATTCTGCAGTAAAATCCCAATATAACGTGGTTGTTGGGGGGACATAACTCAGACCCATGTAATAGCTTTCCGCGCTATTCCGGGAGTGACCAAGTATAGTAGCAAAAAAAAAACAAGCAGAGTTCTAATGGGGCGTGGCACCTATCTGTCAAACACGGGGCAAGTGTTGTTATTAACTGCCGTAACTCGTGAATAGTTTAGCCCCTTGCTATCGAAACTTTATTTTTTTTCTGCATCACTGGACTTGACAGCACTTAAGGGAGGAAACAGAGGAAGAGAGACGCACTGTGATGAAGAGTCACATGCATTCAAGCAAGAATAACTAAAAAATATAATATTTTCCAGGCAAAGGGTGTACTTATTCCACCAAGGGCGGTGTTTGCTGCGAGTTCTTTGTCACGTGGGTAGGAGAAGGACCCTCCTACCTCCAAGGTTCACCATAAGGGCCTGGTTGGGAGGAAGTGAAAATGACAAAGGAAGCTTGCGTCCAAAGGTCGAATGCACGCTTGCACTGCAGATGGGATCTATCAGTGCCTCATGTGATGTGAAACATGTCGCATGCTCGTCTGATTTGCATTTTCAAAAGGAAAACTAAAACAAAAAAAATGAATGATTTGTGGCATGCAATGAAAGGCCAAAGGCCGCTTTTCTGCATTAAGCCTTGTCCAAAATAGCTCGTTCGCTCGGAATTTTTTTCCGAAAATGGGAAGCCTGTTTATACACATTATAATCAAAGTGTCTACATCATAATTATAGTGATTAAGTAGCGCTATATTCTGTAGGAGATTAATTATAGGCCTGTAAATGACTTAGGATCACGAATTTTGAGGCGCGTCTCAAATTTCGGAATTATTTTTTTTCGAAAATGGGAAGACATACCGAACAGCTGCTACATACACATTATAACCAAAGTGTCTACATCATAATTATAATGATTATGTATAGCTATATACCCTATGAGATTAATTACAGGCCTTTAAATGACTTAGTAGCACAAATTTCGAGGCCCGCATAAAATTTGAGAATTTTTTTTCCAAAAATGGGAAGACCTACTGTTATAGCTGCTATATGCATATTATAATTAAAGTGTCTACAGCATTATTATAATGATCACGTATTATGCCATACAACACACACATTTCATGTTAACTTGTAAGTGCCAGTAAAAGTGTGACAGCAGGACGCTTGCGAGTATGATATATGGTTTGAATATGGCCATGCCATCCCCCATACTGATCCAATGCCCATATAAAATGGAAAGGTTGCCACAGTATCTTTTTTGTCTGTTTACAATTAAACGGCAGAACAGGTATAATAGGGTCACATAAAAAAAAAGGACCACTATGAATTCTTACGCCAAAGCTTTGCACCACGCCAACGAAATTGAATAGGTACGGAAAAACATACAATATTGGCTGTAAAGAATCAGTAAAATAGATCTCGGTGCTGAAAGTAGGGTGAACACGCGCGCGCTCCCTCCGACTCATAGTCCCAGACTCACGACCACCCACTGACAGACCACACTCCTACCTGATGGCATACTTTCCACTTATTTATTTATTCAGGCTGGGGGACATAAATTGCCCCGTGGTATATCCAAATCCGGGTATACCAGACCACTGTATTCCGGGCTTCCACTATATGTACACATTTTATGAATTCATAAAATCTGAAATATTTCTATTATATTTAGTTTCTAAAATTGTCAATATCATAGCCATCAAAATCAATTAATTTACCATTTTCATCTCTAATTTCCAAAACAATATGATTAAACTGCTCATTATTAATTTTATAAAAAATCGGATATGCGAGCTCATAAATAATATAATCTCTAACATTGTTTTGGTGGAAAACTAAAAATGTCTGTCTGTTTCTGAATTGTTAGACTAATCATATTTTATAAACATTCCATATGCTAAGTTACAATGAACATTTGTTGTTTTCAATTGACCAAAATTAGGTAATGTAGTACCGGTAACAATTTTTTCTTTTTCCAATAATTGTATTTTTTTTCAAAACCAAGAATCAGATATTCTACCATCAAATTTAATATCAAATTGAGATATAATATATATTTTATTTTTTACATAGACTGATGTTAATTCAATGTAATTTGATGAAAATGGTTCAAATGAATTTATAGTTTCTTTTAATGATTCAATATTGTATTGTCCTCGAGGTAGATTTATAACTTTATTATTATCTATCAATGTTATAGTATTATTGTTTATATTGGTGTCACAAATTTCGCGCAAAAACTAATTAAGGCAGTAGATTTATCTTGACGAATTATATCATGATGAAGTTTCTTCTTTGATATTGAACTATTATTTGTTAAATTAAATACCATATCATCCATTTAATAAAAAAATTATCTAATTAAATGAAAAAAGTTGATTGGGATGACGCTGTTTTCATTTCCGAAGAAAAAGCTAAAAATAAAAAAGGGAACTTTTGCTCGACAACATAAGGGTCATTATAGTTGGTCCAAGTAATTGTAAAAAAAACAAATTTGATAAATTGGGATGGTTAAATTTTAATAAATTGTATGTTTGTTGAAAAAGTTTAAATCAACCAAAATATATTCAATTACAATGAGATATTGATTTATTCTCCAAAAAACTAAATAACTTAAAAAAATTGCATATATTTTAAAAATAATGTTGATGATATGGTACCTTTAGATCTATGCAAAAATGATTCTTTGGTTATATTTGACTATGTTATTTTAGACGATCAAGATATAATTTGCGATTATTTTACTAGAGGAAGGCATAAAAATATAGATGTATTTTATTTACCTCAAACTTATTCGAAATACCTAGGCAATTGGTAAGAGATAATATTAATTTTTTTATGTATATTTAAACAAGATGATGCGAATTTAAAATGCATTTATAATGATTTTGTTGGTGGTGTTATGACTTACAAAAAATTTAAAAGATATTTGTACAAAATGTTGGGATGAAAGTATGGCTTTATAACATTAGATTTAATTAGAAAAGTGAAAGGTGAGTAAATAAATAAAATTGAAGACTTTATTATTATTTAAAATATTTTGCATATTTGTAAGTTAATGATCAATCTATTTTATACATATTTGAACATAAAATATGTTTTATGAACCTTAAACACATGTTGAACATAACATTGAACGTGTTTTATGAACGTTAACAAGTATTTTGTTAACGTTAAATGAGCATTAAAAAATGTTTTTATGCTGTGTTTGAAATATATAATTATACAAAAATATTTAAAATTCATTAAACATATGTTTTATTAATAAAAGAATTATGAAATTTATCAAAACCTAACCATTTTACATACATTTTACTAACTTTTGTTTTTAAGATTTTTTGAATTTAATATTCATCAGGATAATTAGTTTTCATTATTTCATATTCATAAAAATTACCTTTTATTTCTTCTCCTTTAGTATCTTTTAATTTATAAGTTAGTAGATCATAATTTAAAACTTTAAAAATAGTAAATAATTCTGTTGCCCAATTAGCAGTATAGCCCTTTTAAAAGATTAATTTATTTTTGCTAATATGGACAATATCACCAACTTTATATTTCAGTTCAGTTAACATATATGTTTGATATTAATTTTTTTTCACTTTTATCATTAACTTCAATTGGTTTCATGTTGATAGTTCCATATTTTTTATTGTTGTATTCTTTAACTAAATCATCTAATATATTTACCCATTTATAATTGCCATTTAAAGCACATTTTTCCACATCTTATTTTTCATTGTGCGATTAAATATTTCTACAACACTGGCTTTTAATTCACTAAATGTACTATCATGATTAATATTATATTTTTGCATAAGTGTTTTAAATTATTTTATTATAAAATTCAGATCCATTATTACTTTGTAAATAATTTGTTTTTCTTTTTTTTTACTAATATACATTCTAAACTATCTACTACATTTTTAGCTGTTTTATCTTTTATAGGTATAGAAGTTTATTAATTTCTTATGCCCTTGTGGCATTTTTAACTTAATCGAGGAGAACGAGGAGAAAGATGTCGAAGAGCTCATGCGACCCTCTCATTTTGAATCAGGCGCCATCTGCCTATGTTTATGGCATTTCATTGTATTTTCTGCATTATTGCTACATGCAATTTTAAGAGCTTTATTTTTATGTATGTATTTAAGGGTAATTATCGTGTTTGAATATTTTACGGCAACATCACGTATAACCACATGGCCGACCAAAGCCAAGTCTTTGTATACGCCATCACTGCATTATAAGAGCTTATTTACGTAACATCGTATGTGCAATCATTACCTCAGGGTTCTATGTCAGTTTTATTCAAGGTTCAATGTATTTTTTATGAAAATTGATGCTTTTTGTACTTGACCACGTAGTCACAGTAATGTTTGATTTCACCGCCATCAGGCATGTTACAATACTGTAACCACTCTAATCGTAAAGAGAATCACTTGCTCAATACAAATAATATTTTATCTGAATTTAGTTTGCTGCTTCTACCCAAAAATATTGCAATTTCACCTGCACCACATGGTCCACTATGAACTTCATCCAGCGACATCCGTGCCACCTAAGCTTGATTTCAAACATGTGTGTTTATTGTGAATATGCATCGCGTGTCCCATCTTATTTCATGTATCATTCAAGGGTCTATGTAATTGTGTAATTAGTGTACGGTGCAATTATTCCCGTCCTAGCCGGCTCTGTGTATAGGATGTCACCACACTACCCACGTACTGGAGGGCGAGCCGCGACGAGTTTGCCTTAGTGATGCTGAATAATCACACGAGTTAATGTGTATTAATGGTTTTCATTTGTAATTCACTGTATCCTGTCTTCAGGGAAAAACCGTCAGTCCACCCTAGCGGCTGTCGGCCCTCTTCCCTTGTTAAAGCTGTGCTTTCACGCACCTCGGTGAGATCATCCATTTAGGGGTGTGCTAGATTAATTACAGGCTGGGGAACACCCAAGTGGAACTGGCTAGTCATGACTGAAATAATCATTTCATTGACACATTGATGTGTATGAATAATATCAATAAAAACAAGTCTACAGTGAACTCAATTCTTTTATTCAGTAGTGACAGTGTCCTAGCCACATATGTTTTATCTATTGTTAATTTCAGTGATGTTCATTAAAAGTTTAGTATTGCCAACGTATTTACAAGTACGCACGGGCGAGACGGACACACAGAACCCACAACATCCCTGAAAACCCTGAGTTTCAATAGTGCAGTGATTGGCAAGCACCGCTGGTGCCCAAATTACCAGTAAGTATTTGTGTCATCGTTAGTCTCGTGTCTCACCTGACGGCATCAAGTAATTAGTAAGAAAGTAGGTTTAAAAAGTATCTCAATATATCCACAGAACATCTCACACTTTTGTTGTGGTTAGTCATGACCATGATCTTACAAATAGATGTGTAGCTAAATTTTATAAGTATTTCATAAATTTATACCCATTCTGTGGCAGAAAGATTACCTTTGAGGATTTATATAATCATTACTGTAATGTAAATGTACTTTAAGCATTTCCCAGATTGTTTCTTCATCCTCCTTGGGAGGTATATTTTATATTTGTATATATATGAGTTGTTTTCCTTAGTCGATCTCTGCGTTTTGTTATATTTCTTTTTTTTTTCTGTTTTCCTCTGTGTTTTTGTGTTTCTGTATTTTTCTTGTCTGTGTAATGTATTTCCGTGTGAATGTATTGTCAATGTCTTTTACGTATGTGCAACCCAGTAATTGGTTTCTACTGTTGGGTGGCACAATAAGCATTCAATAAGTAAATAAATTGTTAGGAATATTACTCCCAAATGAATCAAAATAGTAAACATAATTATTTTCTTTAAAATAACAAACCCAATGAGCAGGATTTGTTGAAATGTCAAAATTAACCACAGCACATATGTATTTGTGCATACTTTTTGGTAATTCATCAATCATATAAACATTTACAAAATTCTTAATGTGTATTACTTTTACATATTTTCCAATATCAAAATTAGATAATTGTAATATATTCAAATTTTTTTTGGTTATCATCTGTTTGCAACTAACCCACTTCCTGATTTATTTTCCATTGCTAAATTATGTATCTGTTGTTCTTTTAATTTTTTATTCTTTCTTCTAGTTTGTTCAACAAAATTATAAAGTGCAGTAACTCCTCCAGCTAAAGCTCCAAGTGCACCTAAAGTTGCAAATTAAAATTGGTAGAAACTCACCATGATGTAAACCATTTCCAGATTCTTCTTTTAATATTTTTTTTTAGTATTGGTATTGACAAAATTAATAAGAAACCTTTTCCTTCTTTTAAATTTTTATTTTTTCTCACAAGTTTATCTTTTGTTAAAAAATAATCTATACCAAAAATCTCTAAGTTGATCAATGGGTATATCAAAAGTAATATTTGTTATCTTCATTTATAAGTAAAATAATAAAATTAATGAATAAATATTAATGTCCCATCCTAATTTTCTTTTGTAAACATAGTTGAAGCAACAGCTGCAGAAGCAATTTTTTTTTACCGATTGGAGTAATTTTATCTAGCATAATTTCTTTTGCTTCTTTTTTATAAAATTTTATCAGCTTCATGTCTAGATTCTAAATCTTTATGATATCTATAAGCAATATTATGATATTTACATGCCTCATCTAATTTATATATACCAATGTCTCCTCTTTCTAATAATTTGTTTAATTTTGTTAATGCGTCACAATAATTATAACCAGGCAAATGCATTTCAGGTAAATTTAAATTATTTAAAGCCCAATTTATTATACCTTTACCATGATGTTCAGAATTCCAAAAAGAATGTGGAATTACATTTAAAACTCTTATAAGATAAGGTATTCCTTTTGGATTATTAATAACAAATTCAGAAAATTAATTGTTTAATATATTCATTAATTATACTTATTTTATTATACTTACTTTTTCATAGTAATAACTATTATTTCCAATGTTTTCTTCACCATGAATAACTAATAATCTATCAATTAATTTTCTAACATAATTCATCCAAATATGTTCTTTTGGTAAAATATTGTATTTTTTTAGACCTTATCCGGATCTATAATTTTTTAGAGAAATCATTCTTTCAGGTCTATTTGGCATTGATCTTGATTGTGATTCTTTTATATAGTTATAATAAATTGGTTTAATTATATTTATGTCTTTGCAACTTTTATTGGAGTTTATTTTCTTTTTTGGATTACATTTTTGGAATGCAGCTTTGGTTGATAAAATAATTTCTGTGTAATTTTCATAGTCATTATCAGTGAATTTATCATCAAGATCTTCTTTTTCTTTTGTTAACAAATTAGAATGTCCTTCTGTTAATTTATATTCTTTATCATTAACAAATATTTTATTATCATCTATCTTGACTTTTCTATCTCCAATGTAAAAATTATTCTCATCTCCTCATAAACCATATTGAGTATCAATAACATTTATTGTTTTTGCAATTTCTTTTCCATGATTTATAGTACTATCAGATGTGGTACGCGTCAAATTTTTTTATGGGTACAATACCCATTTGCTCTTCTAAATTAGGTGATTTATGTTCTGAAAATAATTCTCTTTCAAATGATATTACTTCTGGTGTTGTCGGATAATCGAAATTTTTTTCTGCTACAGGAACTAGTGATATTAAATTTTTATTTTCTTCACTTACTTGTTCTACTTTTCTACCAATATTTCGTAATTCACCAATTAATGGAAGTCCTTTTTTTTTTTTTTTTCTCATATTCTGCTTTATAATTATTTTTATAATTTCTGTATTTAGCAATGAGTAATTTAACTCGAGAAAAATCATTTGATAAATCTTTAATTTATATATATATATATTTTTCTTATAAATGAGGTTATAAAAGTATTGAGAGTTTTGATAGACAAATTTTTCCCTCAACTAATCAAACTAGGGAGAATTTAAATGTTTACAATGATAAAATTGAATTTTATATTTCTATAGGTGATGGGTTTTCTTTTCCAAATGATGCTCATGTTTATGAACAATTTAGATTACTAAAAACAGATAAACAAGAAGATGAGGTAAAATATGCAAAATTACATAACATTAATGTTTGTTCTAACTTTTTTCTTTTTCAGTTTTCTAGAGTAGAAATCTCAAAACATGAAAATATTATTGAAGCTGTTGATAATCCAGGAATAACATCAACAATGATGAATACTTTGTTAAGATCACCAAGTGAACAAAATTATTTAGAGATGTCTTATGTTGATAATAACTATCAAGTAATATATGTTCATAGTGATAAAACAAATGAAATAACCTATCCACTGATATATTTGTTTGGTTTTATTTGAGATAACAATGAAATTTATTGGAAAGGCAGTTATAAAATGACTTTTATTCTGAATCTGTCTGATAACAATTGTTTATTTGTTTATGAAACAAAAAATGCAGATGGTGCAGTTCTGAAAAGTTATGCTGATCCAGGTAACATTGTTATTAAAAAATTAGAAATTATGTGGCCAATTATTGAATATGAATCAAATACATCAACTGCAATTAAAGAAAAAATATGCAAACATCCAAAAATGCATATTAATTTTAATTATTGGTAATTTTTAGAAAAAGAACTTCATATTGGATCAACTTTTTTTAACTTTTATATAGAAGACCAGTTTAATATTTTACAATTTGATATGCCTGATTTTGAAATTGTAGGATTTCAAACTAATAGAAAAAAATTGTGCTGAACAGTATGAACACTGTAATGTCTCCTCTTCCCAACTCTACTCTGACCACTGAACCAAGTTATTTAATTCAAGTATTTCCAATACAAGGGAAGGGAAGAACGTACATTGAGAATGGGGTGTAGCTTATGAAATCATTAACCAACCAAGGTTCATAAAATCAACACTTCATTAACATAAATATATATATAACTGCAATTAGGATTAATACAATATGTTACATTGATAACTAAATACACAATATTCAATTAACACTTACGCACATGCAGCTCGGTGCCGTTAAGTAGGAATACAGGAATTATTTCAAGTCCCTAGTCTTGCCAATATTAATTATTATTCTTAACGGGGGATTGAAGGGGTCTCGAAGGATGACTTGCGCCCTAAACGCTAGCTCAAGGTATGCTTACCAATATCACAGAAGAGGACTTGGAAGCTCCTCCAAGCCTCGATGTCTTGATGCTCCTGTTGCCAGCTCCGGCAACTAACATAGCATTACTTCTGGCATATGCATAACTCTGGGGAGGGGGCAGCGTTCTTGGTCTTATATACGCTGTGCCCTCAGTAGGTCAGCGTGATGTTTCGCAAGCACTCAAAATCCATAGTGCATCGTACCTTAACATGTAATTTTGTGTGCGGCTCTCCTCTGGCCTCTAAAACACGCTTATATATTTGATCAGAGTAATGTAAGAAATATTTATGTAAAAAACTGAAGAAATGAAATTTTCCCAAAAGAAAATTGGAATCTAAATATTGAAAAAGGCCTTTGTGATAAAATGTTTCTTGCCTATAATGATTTTAGAAATTCCAAATCAAAACTAGATACTCTATATAGAAATAATTAACTTTATTATACACCAACTGTAAACACTCAAGGTGATGTCAATTATTATTTATTTTGAAGGGGAAGACCATTATATGTTATTGTTTGTAGAAAAACAACTGTAGTTAAAGAAAAAACAAACACAAAAATTAGTGTTGATTTTGATAAAGCTATTGGAGCAGGCATGATTTGTAATGTTGTTCTAATTACCCAAAGGAATTTAACTTATGATTATTTGAAAGAAAGAATTACTGAAGATATATAAATTCTTTTAATTAATAACTGGAGGATGTAAACGATTTTACGGAAACAACAAAATGTTTATATAGTTTAATACAAATTTTTAGATGTATAGTTAAGTTGTTTAATCAAATAAAAAATCATTTTGTTAAACCTGAATGAGATTTTTCTCCTAGTCTCTGAAAAGCATAAATTGTATGATTTTTCCTGCATGATATAAAATTCTCTTAAAATTAAGTTTTGAATCTTTTAAAGTTATTTTTTAATCTTTTTTTCATATTTCACTCAGCTTTGAATTAATTAGCTTGCAGATTTATCTTAAGTTTGCTTGATTAAGCTTGCGTATTTGGCTTAAATTTGCTTTATTTTAGCTAAATTTGCTTAGAATAAAAACCCACACGAAAAGTGCGCTAAAATTTTTGAAAAATTGAAAATTAGGTAAAACTTGCTTTATTTTTACTTACTTAGAATTGAAGATTGGAGCCAAATTAGACTTTTATAAAGTTGCTTGAAAACAATAAAAAATACTTGATTTTTGGGGTAAAAAGCTGGTTTTGTTTAGATGAAAAAGTGTGCTGTGCTAGAATTAGCATTTATATACTACTCATAATAATAGCAGCCTTCCAAGCCATTGGCTGAATAGTAAAAATAAAAATTCTGCAACAGGTGCATGTCTTTCAAAAATATGCAAAACATTTTTACTTCATTTTTTTCTTCAATTTTTTTTATTGTTAACATACTCTACATATCATTAGCTGGATTCATTAATGATAATATACAAAAGCATGGAAACATTTTTATTGAAGTACGGAACATCGTTTTTTTTTTTTTTTTTTACATTTGGAACATTAACAAAAAATAAAAATAAAAGAGTTGTTACATGTTTGGCAATCTGTTCACAATTATCCAAGAAGATACTGTCACATAATGCACAAAAAAGTAATTATTGTTTGAAGGAGCTGCATAAGTATTTCTCATATGTACAGAATCAAGAAAGTGAATCCCGAGTTTACAGCACAATATGTTTTGTACAGCAGTCAGTTCAGCTATAACGATTTGCCACGTACTTGGGTGGAATGTTCAAAGTTATTTTACTGCTGCTGCTGGTGTCCATTGAGGGCAGTGCCTATTCAGCACTCTGGCAAACTGTAGTGGGGCTCAACTACCACTTGTAGACCATAGACAGCTGTTGTAAATGTGAGTCAACTGCCTCCTATCCAAACATACTTTCCCCTATCACAGGTAGGCTTTGAGATCACGTGCCGGTTATACAGATCCATTGCCCCTGCTTCTACAGACATCCTATCAGGTGTTTCTGCAAATTCAGAGTGGTCCAAACTATAAACATACACCTGCACTGCTCCATACAGAACTTTGTACGGCTCGACATAGACAGACGGACCTCGTCTGGAGCCAGCCACCAGAATTTTGCCACAAGGTGACTCTGTTGTGGAGCATATACTTCGACACTCCAGTAAGCTGCACAGTGATGCCTTGATTTTTCCTTCAGCTAATCCAAACTGTACTTCTACTGTAGAAATGGATTTGCAGTCACCCAAGTTCAGTTCCCAGGCTTGCAACGGCGGGTCTCTTAATAATAAATCTACTTCTTACAAGACCTGCATCTTTCGTGCATGCTCTAGGCAACATCAATAGGTAACCACTAAGTTATCCAGAGATGGCTGCACAGTTTTGTTAGAAAGATTCTCAAGTAAAATCAAAATCATAGCAAGTCAAACACATCTAAAATAGGTCATTTCCCTCAACAGATGTCAATTACACATTACCTTAAAAGTTAGTATTAAATCTTATATATTTCAGTAACAACTTGATATTTTTTTTACTTTTGTACATAATGTTTATGCAGGACTCAGGGGGTTTCTATGACTGTCATACTTGCTACAATATTACTCATCAAACTTTCCCCCACAGAAAAAACAACAAAAAAAGATAAGAACTACCACTTTTTCTAGCTATTAAAAAAAAAATTCTTTTTGAAGTCCCAACTTTTGTGCATCAGACCATGAAAATGGTCCACCTACCTGGTAAGCTAACTGGTGGAGTGGAGAGATTTTGGCAGCTCTTAACATCAACATCTTCAGAGCAGATGGGGGTGAAATGAAGTGAGCATGGAGCAGGGCCAGAATGTAAGGACAGAGGAAACAGGAGATCCCCAAGAAAACCTGCCAACCAGCTGTATCGTACGGCACAATTCCCACATGCAAAAATCCAGAAGTGACTCCACCGGGAATTGAACCTGGTTCACCTAGGTGGGAGGTGAGTAGTCTAACCACTACACCACCGCTGTCCTGCTAATTGTTAGATCTCACGGAAATAAAACCCACAATACCTTACTTCAATGGCAACCATACTAATTACTGCACTGTGTGATATGTTCCTTTATCTGTGCAATATCGGGAACAAGTCAATAAAAACCACTATTAGCATTCTAAGAGTACAGGAGAAAAAAAGTACTGTCAAAGTTACAGGCAGGCACAAATTTTATCTCAGAAATCATCAGCAAACTGAAGACATGGACTTGTAGCTGCTTTAAAGACTATACACATTAAGGGCTGGTTTCACCAATGAAGATTATAACTTTTCGGAATATCGAGATAGTTGTATGCAGATGAGAGGTTTAACTTTGATTTTAATCTTAATATTGTTGGGCGTGTTTCACTATGTTTAATCGCCGTAAAGAATATCTCATTAAAATTATCTCGACCTCCTGACTTAATCACAATTTTCTCTTGGGAAGCATTAGAGATTTTGCTTTGAGCTTGTACAGAGAAATCATTCTGAGAAAATTATAGCCAGTTGTGAAGGTATTTTGGTCGTAAGGAAATAGCGAAGCAGAAATTTCTGAGCCATGAAAAAAACATTTTGTTAGCGTTAGTAACAGAACATTTCAATATCACTGAAAACAAACAAACTGATGCTGTGACACAACAAAACAAAGTGAAACAGCGGCAAACAATTGTGAATAGTTTCAATCGTATATCTCGTGAAGGCGGTGTGGGATAACCTAAAATAAACTTACGCAAAAAACATATGCAGACGAACGTGTTCAAATAGTTATTGGAACAGGTAATATATTAAAAGTCTGTTTGAGAGTCATGTATTTGACTTAAACAAACAATCAAGTGTTTGACGTAAGGCGAAAGTGTACTTTAAAATCCTCTTCAACATAAAGTTCAAAATAATTTATTCTTTCATTGTGAATGACGAACAATAAAATCCTCATCACTTTCCTCTTCAAAAATTAAATTGTACATTGCCTGAGCCATTTTCTTTTTATTCTCAATGAAATAACTTTGAACTCTCGTCACCTTCCCAAAATATTTGTTTATATTTGACAGTTTAATCGCAATAATATGACAAACCACCAAAATTGGAGCTTTAATATTTTATCTACATATTCAGAGAAAATCGAGATTAATGTGCACGGTGAAACATAAAATACAGATAATCGAGATTATTCGTCAATCTCAAAAAACTATCGTTATCTCACGTGATGAAACTGGCCCTAAGGATGCCATCCACATGGTGACCAAGGCCTAGAATGTGAAGAAATGCCTCAATCTACATTTGCCAAGTCTTGGAGAAATTGCCAAGTCTTGGAGAAATCTCTGACCAAATGTAAAAAATTAATTGAAAAAATACAGGAGGTAATCCTGTAGCTAAACACAATTCCTACAGAAGTTCCTGAAGCAGGTGAAGATGACACGCTGTTCACTTATTTGCAGAAACTTGCAGACTGTAATGGGTTCACTAAAGAAGACGCACAGGAGTTGGTAACTGCTGACGAGATCAAAAATTAATTCTTAAATGGTAATGAAATTGTTCAAGCGGTTATCAGCAAGGACGATAAAGAAAAAAATCCAGAAAGAAAAAAAAAAAAGTCACACTAAAGCAAAAGCAGTAATGGAGTGCAGCAGAAAGAATCCACTGCAGTTGAAATTATGTTCATGAAGAAACAGCAAGATTTCGCTTTTAAAGAAGGTATGAAATGGTGGAACCAAGGGGGGGGGGGGGGGGGGGAGGGGAAGAAAATTGATTTCTTGTAGGATGGAGGGTCATCATAAAAGAATACAATTTAAAAAAAATTACAGTTTTTAAACTATTTGACAAATTTGGTTGGTTCATGCACCAAAATGTACAGGAAGAATCAAAGTTTTGCCTGTCTTAAAAATGTTTCTATGTGCGCTCCATTTGTAGCTCTGCATTTATCCAGGCGATGTTCGACCTTCATCCACGTATTCCGGAGCATTGTAGGCATAATGGTCTCAATGGCAACAGTGATTCTCAGAAGCAAATGCTTCAGATCTCGAATCTTCACAGTGTACACAATGTTCTTGACATATCCTCAAAAGCAAAAGTCTAGAGAGGTAAGCTCGGGGCTTCTTTCCATGTCTATTTCGTTTAACATAAGCAGCGATTGCAAAATATTTGAGGCAATCTTCCAGCTTAATTTCATATCTCAGTTGAATCTTGTAGGCATGCAATCTCAAATGTTTATGAAAAACATTTTGCATGGTAGTCTTCAGAATGCCCAGCTCCAAAATGTGACAGGTAATTGACTTTTTAGGGCTGCGCACACAAGATAGCCTAAGATGTTCTAACTTTGCTTTGGATGTTCTTGGCTATCCTGTTGATCGTTTTTTCTGTATGGTACCAGTTTTGCGGAAACTTTTAACCCAACGACAAGTAGCCCTTCGTCCTGGTACACATTGTTCCGGATACTGCCATTTAAAGTACCTTTCACAGTCAGTACAGACTTGAACTCTGCGAACCACAGAACATACTGTGCTTTCTGCTGCATGGTCGACTTCTCAATGAAGGGACCGACGCAGATGCCAGATGGTGCGCTTAACCCTGCCAAAATCTCAAGGTCTGTGTGCGACTGTGGAACACGCCCAAAAAAAAAAAAAAAAAAAACTTTCGTTCTTCCACTACAAATTGGTGCAAGACTAACTCCATTAAATAGTTTTGTGACTATAAAGTTATCAAATTGTACCATTCTTTTTCGATGATCCTGTACATATGTATTTTACTTCTTCAAATATACAAACTTTTGAAGATGTCTACAAATGTTTAGTTTAAAAATATAGCAATACAGTAAAAAAATATGTGTTCATTTTTCTTTTGCTCATCTTGTAAAATTGTGTTTACAATACATAGTACAGATTGAAATTTAGTTTAATTGGCAGTTCCGTTATCTAGAATATGGGTTTGGTCCCATGGTGGCTAGTTAAAAGGATGCTTGCATCCTTTAAAGAATGAAATCATCTGTTATTTCAATTGGGGAAATTATGGTTCGGTTTTATGTTACGATGATTATGATTGCTGGTTGTGAAGACAGCAGCAAAAATATCTGCAAACATACTAGCTATTATCTGAGAGCCTGTCGTTCTTTCATAATCAATATTTATGGCAGAACTTTGATTTTGGTCTTGTTTTAAAGATTCAAAACATTATCAAAAATTTTTTTCCATTTGTTTTTAGCTTTAACATTAAGCGTTTGTTGCCACAGTTTCATATTTGTTCTTATAACATGTTTTACTTGACACTTGTAGAGTGAAAATAAATTATACTAATGAGGATTGTGTTTATTTTATATAGTTTGTCGAAATGTTTTTATTACTGTATTTATGAGTTAAGTTAAATTTTTAGAGAATCAAGTTGGATAACTCCAACTTTGAAATTCTCTTGGTGGTATGATTTTGGTCATTTACGCATCATGGTCTTATGAAGAAAACTTCTCACTTTATGTTATAATTGTAAAATTCAATCCAATCATGTTTAACATGTTAAAGTGAGGTCATCCCCTTTACTGTAATACCTAATTTGATGCTGTATATTGCTGGATTGTCTTCTTGTCTGTGGAAAGTTCACACTTGGGGGTAATGCTGATTGATCTCCTAATATTAATTTTTCTGTTGCAAACTTAACGTTCATGACTTGGGTGTGATTGGTAATGCAAAGTCTAACAATCTGTAATTGGAATTGGAATTGTCACGTTTAATTGGAGTACGCAAAGGTTTGCTGTGAAATGAAGAAGTGCTTTTTTTTTTTTTTTTTTTTATGATACTGCATAACATCTTGAATGTGTTTCAATGCCTAGTTCATTTTAGAGATTGATGTTTTTTATAATTTTTATAGTCAGCTAATAAATAAAGATTACAAAAATACAAATGTTACAAAATATTTATTAATTATATCACTGATTTAAAAAGTTGACAGAAATTTCCAATACAGGAGAAATAAGAAGATAGAAAACTGTGGTTTGAAGAACTTTTCCATCATTTCATAAAATTGTGTATAACGGTCACAAAAAGTTGTGTGTGTTCTTTTTCTTCAGCCAAAACTAATTTAGTAGCATATAACTTATAATTTCCCCCCTTCCCCTAAAAAAAGTCATCACAGAAGACAGAATGAGTACCACTACGCAGTAGTGAAAAGTTGTGGAAATAGTGATTTATTAAAATTAACTAGTGAAATGTTAAGTAAGTGGTTGGCATCTTTGAAAACTGAAGTGAACCAAAAAAAATTACATGATTACAGTATATTTTTGCAACAAATAAAGATAGAAGAAGCACTTTAGTAATCCTGTGATATCAGGAGTATCAAACACAAGCAGCAGTAAGCTACGCAACAGTGACACACACACACACGTGTGCACACACATGCCCACACATGTGTGCACATACGCAGCATGCACATATAACACACACAAACACACACACAGAACTTGTCACCATACCTGTATGATTGCACCAGCTGCAAGTAATGCCTTTGGGTTGTCGTGATCATGCGCCAGAGCTGAGCCAAGTTTTTCAAATGCGAGCTGAAACTGCCCCATTTTCATATATAACAAACCCAGAGCTGTGGAGATTTCACAATTTTCTCCATAGTACCTTGAAGGAAAAAAAATACCACTGTTTAAAATTCAGTGTCACCAAGTTGGATGCAAATTACAAAGAGGACATGATACCATTTTGGCAGACTTAAAAACTACAAAGCAAACCTACTCGAGAGCAGTTTTGTAGACCCAAATGGCACCTTCAATGTCATTCTCCAGCAAATGAATTTTTGCAAGAGTAACATACGAAGCTTCATGTCGGCTCAGTTGAATTGCTTGGAGTAAATATGCCTTAGCTTTTGTTGGCATTCCAAGCTGTAGCAAGCACAGACCTGTAAAGAATGTATAAAGAATTATGAAAGATGTTGGCTAACATTTCACTACTGGAGAAAACAAAATTATTTTATAAAACAATGAATTAATTAAAATTTACAACAATTTTTACTTCTCTCCATGCTTACTCTTCTGGGTGACACATATGGAATAGCCTATACTGGCGATGGAAGCTGACTTGGGGGAGAGGGAATGCCCCTTGAGCAGCTAGCCAGGATTGTCAGGGTGTCCACTGAAATTCCATTTTGGAATTCCCTGAATTTTCCCTGTTTTCCGGTCAGAATGGAATGGACTGGAAAGGGTTTAGTAACATTCCCTGGTGTTATGCCTGAAGACTTATCAGAGGACAGCTTACAAACTAACTGATGACTTAACTTAAACACCCCATGTCTTACCTGGGATTCAAACCCAGAACCTCCCACACCCTAGATTGGCGGTGCACCAACCATGCCACGGGAAGACTGCTTTCCAGTCAGAATCTGACCACTTCCCTGACCTATATTTAGGACAGAAAAATTTCAATAACATATTTTTCCGCCACTGACAGGACAAAATATGCTATCTGCAAAGTTGAATTAAATTACACAGCAAAACACCAAACAAGCAGTAACAACATTTTATTCAGCCTCTAAATGTTTCTTGCGATACATGCTATTGACTTCGCACAAGTGCCAATTACACACACAAATAAAAATTTTGGTATTTATAGGCTCTATGTCACTTGGCGAAGATGTATTATTGCCAGTTCACAAACTTAAAAATTGGAATTTTGAAATGCATATGCTCACAATTACACTATCTGGTATTCATACAACTAACACATTTTTCAGAGTAACAATTATTTATATTTTCCCTGACCCAGGTGAAAATTCCCTGACACTTCCCTGTCACATGAAATTCCCTGACATTTCCTTGTCGCTGGACACCCTACCACAACTTTCTGAAGACAAACTGGACCTTCTACTGCATATTGAAACATGATTGGTGAATGTATTAATTTTTATTAATTGTTACATAGTAAAATCTCCATAACACAAAAGGTGAGGGAAAAAAGCACATTAACCTGCATAGACTAAAAAAAGAAGAAAAAACAGAAAATCATTTATGTTTACGATGACCAGACGACCTGCTTTCGCATATCAGTTCTTTTTTTTAAGCCTTGTCCTACTGGATGGTAAAAACCAAACAGAGTCATTAAAATGTCCTCCTTTGGCTAAGTGTCCTGCAAAAAGTTGTGCATTTTATACACAAACAACCACTGAATATTTATGTTATTTATATATGCAATGAGTTCTATGAATTGGTTTTGCAAAATTAATTGAGATATAAAATATATTTCATAGAGAGATAATTGTAATAGTGTTCCTAGTGTTTGTTAACTTGCAATTAAACTGCAATAATTGTTTTGATTTACATCCAGATATTTACTGGATGTATTCTTGTGCCCATTTTTCAACTGCATTGTAGCTTGTATTTTTTTTTTAATACTATCATGCCAAGAAAGTATGTATGTATGTATGTATGCATATATTGGTGGATGTATGCATGTATGGATGGATGTATATATGAATGTATGCACGTATGGATATATGTATGCACGTATGGATTCAAGTATGGATGGATGTATGCACATATTGATGGATGTATGCATGTATGTATATATGTATGGATGCATGTGTGGGTGGATGTATGCATGTATGGATGGATGTTTGCATGTATGTATGCACATATGGATGGATACACACATGTATGTATGCATGTATGGATATATATATATATATGATGCAGGGATGTGTGTCTGCATAGATGTATGTATTTGCATGCATGTGTAAATGGATGTACGGATGGATAAACAAGATGTACAGATGGGTAAGTGGATGTATGGTTGGGTAAACAGATGTATGTACAGATGCATGTATATATGGATGAGTAAAAGGCTGTATGGATGGATGTACAGATGTGTGTGTGTGTGTGTGTATATATATATATATGCACAATAAGAGAATGTCATGTCAAAGTCAAACAGGGATCATGAAGTTAGGAAGTTAAGAGTATGCATAGCAGTTACACAATAACCAACAACGGAGCCCTACCCTCTGGAAATTTTAAAACCATGTAGCTTACACAACTGTCTGTTAACATGATATTGACGGTTCTGTATGCAAATTGTAAGCAAAAGTTGTGGGCTTATGCAGAAGAAGAAAATCGGCATACCTCATCTTTTGTCTAAGGTTGGCGTTCTATGGATCTTATGTAAATCTAGGGTATGTGCATTTATTGGACCTCTTGACAAGAGAGGGGGGAGGGGGGGGGGGAATACCATACAGCAAAATTTGAGAAAAATACCAAGTATTAAAATTTATAATGTGTCATAGCACCTGCAAGCAACACAGCCACTGCACGAGTTGACGAGTATTCAAGATACAAGCATAGCAGAGCTGACTGTAGTCACATGGGTGAAGAAATGACTACAATATCGCTGGTTTTTAACTAGCAGTGTGGAGTTTGGGAGTCATTTCATAGCAGGGCTGACTGTAGTCACATGGATGAAGAAATGACCACAATATTGCTGGTTTTTAACTAGCAGTGTGGAGTTTGGGAGTCATTTCATAGCAGAGCTGACTGTAGTCACATGGGTGAAGAAATGACCACAATATCGCTGGTTTTTAACTAGCAGTGTGGAGTTTGGGAGTCATTTCATAGCAGACCATGAGAAAAGCCATACATGTGATCATCTCCAATCAATCATACAGAGACAGATTTAGTGGACTTAAAATTTATTTGGTAGGGTTAATAGAGTGAGAAGACAAAATACTACCTGGAAAAAAAAATTATATAAAAAACATAACTACTATTACTACTACTACTACTATGTACCTTTATTGTTAAACTAGGTACTGTACTCATTGAACAGTTCAGAACCATGTTATTAAAAAATGAATGTGAAATGAAAAAAGGCCAAATATGGAAGTTTTTATCATTCATTTCAGTAAAGAAACTATCTACATTAGTTTAGCATATCTTAATTTTTACCCTACCCCTCTTAGTGATGGGTCAATACCCAAATTTTCTTGATACAGATACATTAATCAATTCCATAAGCTAGCTTTTTGATACTCGATACTCTATACTTAGATTTTTAGATAATTATTGGTATACATATGAGGTCACTTGTTGAACCACTTCTGTAAAAAAATCTTATTTCAGTACAAAATCAAATTTTAGAACTAAAAATTTAATTTCAATAGAAAATTTAATTTCCATAGGTGGTGTAATTTTGCCTTCATTAGAAATTATTGTGAAACAAAACCAATATATTTATTTCACTCTACCAAAAGACAGTTGTGTGCTTTTAGAAGCAATTAATTCAAATGCCTGCTTTTCTCCAGCAACTCAAGTTCAATTCACAGATTTCGAATAGCTACCCAGCCATTATATTCTAAAAAATAATTAATCATATTTTATGTTAACGAAACCACATAATATATACATTTTCTGTTGCTACATGTGAAGCATTGTATTTTACTCCCATTGTTCAACACTGGTACAGCCAATGCACGCATTATCGTTTGAAATGTCAAACCCAGCCTTAGATATTATTTATTGAAAACCGAATAGCAGGGTTTATTTTACAGTATCACTGACTGCATATTTAAAGTATATGGCAACATGTAAATCGAGTTTTTGAGCCATACCATTTACGGATTGCTATCGTTTGAATATAACATGTAAACTATTTTCACGAAACTGTGTAGCTTACAATATGATAACACAATTGATGGCCACGCACAACCCAGTTGTATAGTTGTAAATGATCTGCTGGATGGCACGTGGCCCTAGATTCTGTTTAGAGGTTACTCTGAATACTGCTTTCGCAAAAACCTATCTGCCCAATCTGCTTGATGGCTACCACGGAATTTCCAGTTGTTTTTCTGGAACATGTGTTTCACGTTGCAAAGCACGTATGTAATATGGTTTGTTACACAATTCAGCAAAATATCATATTCCTCGTCCTGCATACAATTCCGTCTGTAGAAAGAGTAACTTTAATGAAAAATTTCATGTAGTATATAGACCTTGAACCATTTTATTGCAGATCTTCATAGACCTTATTAAAAAAAACTTATCTGTCCTATTTAAAAACTGAAAAACTAATATTTTACATTATTAACATATACACTATGAATGGCATGGCTATGACAGTTATAAATAGTTATCTAAATAAACAGTACCATTGCACAAAAAATTTTTTTTCAGCAAAAAAAATAGATGGTACTCAATTCTAATCTGCGCCTTGTTTTTCAAAAATTTCTTCGGAAAAAGTGTGGTTAAAATTGAGTAAACACAGTAATAAAACACAGCAAATAAGAATCACGTTGCAACTCAGGTGCTGGACACTTTTTTTTTACCCAACAGCAAGGAATCAAATTTTTTTCAGTGTGAAAATTGGTATCATCAATACCTCTTGAAATTAGCAGTATTGACAGTATTATGGAACAGAGAATCGGAATTGAATTATACTATAGACTTCAATTTTAAGCCTTTATACTAACAGTGAACCAATTAAAAAGGTGATTCACCTATCACAGATGGCCCATTGCTTGGGAGAAATGAAACTAATCCTTAAAGATATGTGTTCTAGATAAATTCATATCATTCTTCACATAAACTTTGTCCTTAACTAGGGGATGGTTGTATCTGCAGAAGGGTGAACAAGAGGCAACCATTATTGTTTTCAAATTATACGATAGAATCCTGTTATAACATTTCTCAAGGTCCCCAAGAAATGTCAGACTTATATAAGGGAAAACTTTATAAGAGTGTAAATTTATATTGAAAAAAAAAAAATGTTTTTGGACCAAGAGTGAGTGGAGTGAGTGAAGTGAGTGAAGAGATTTGGGCAGCTCATAACAGCGACATCTTGAAAGTTGAAGCGGGTGATTGAGGTAAGTATGGAGCAGCGCCAGAATGAAAGGGCAGGGGAAACGAGAGACCCCAGAGAAAACCAGAAAACTAGCCAACCAGTGGCATCTTCTGGCACAATTCGCGTGTGCGAAAATCCGAGGGTGACCTGGCCAGGGATTGAACCCGATTCGCCTACGTGGGAGGCGAGCAGGCTAACCACTCAGCCACCACGGCACCTATTGTGGACCAAGAGAAGGCAGCTTATTTAGCAGGAAAATGTATTGAAGGGGATGTTATAACAGGGCTCCACTGTACTAAATTATTATTTTTCAACAGATTGAGCAAAGATGTCTAAAGCAAGTGCTTTTAAGGTCTGCAATTAATCATGACATATGCTCCAGAAGGATATTTCAAATTTCTTCCCTTCCTAACTTTGAGGTATGGAAAACAAGGGGGGATGAAAAGACACAAAATAAAGAAAGGCAGTGTATTTTAGTCTAAATAACCAATTTCAATTTCATAAAATACTGCAGTTAGAGCTTCAGTAGTAAATTCTGCTGCTCGATCCTGATCAAATAAAGATGTAACTAGTGAAATTGTTTTTTAAACTAATTTTAATAATACTGATGAGATCTTCAGTGGTTTTGCACACTAGGGTGTTGTGCTCTGAGTTCCAGTCCAACTTAATTGATGAACACTGTGCAACATAAACCCCTAACTTCATTTCTGGTCAACAACACATTACCTACCTATGTTTTCTCCCCGTTTACAACTTTTTTTTTTGTTTTCACTTATGACAGGCATATTGCAATACTTGTAAAAAAATCATTTTTATCACCAGGATAAATTCCATGTTTCAAAAATTACAAAACATCCTGCTAATGTTAGTGTAACATTCTGTTTAATTTAAGATATTATCTTACAGTAGAAAATTTGGTAAAATACCAACTTAAATTATAAAATAAACCACATACCATTGATATAATAATACAGAAAAATATATTGCCAACTATGGAAACACTATAAACCGTTGACACTGAAAGATAACACAGTGCAGAAGAATATTGACAAAGTGTTAAAATTATTCATGGAGCATTAAATACTGTGAAATATACATTACTACATGTAAATAAATCCTTACAATTACATTTTTTTTTTCTAATTAAAAATTTTGTACTCAGCATTACTAAAAATTTAACTTAACTTTGTTAATGTAATAAAACATCATAATAATGTTTTTTATAACATGACAACTGCATGTTATTAATAACCTTCAAAATCCAAGCAACAACGACAAATGCAAAGAGAGTACATATACTGAAATCTTTGTTTGAAAGGTTAGCATTTCAAATCAAGTAGTTTTGACATTTTTATAGCTGAATGGGCACTTATCTTAACTTCTTTGTCTCCCAGATGGCCACACATTTCCGTGAGAAAACCATCAATTTCTATTTCATGTGAAAAAGTAATTATTTACAAAATATGGGAAATTGAATATATTATTCTACAAACAATGGGTGTCAGATAGAATTGACAAATATCAAAGATAAGTGAGGTGAGTATGGAGCAGAGCTGGAATGAAAGAGCTGGAAAATGGTAGAACTCCGAGAAAACCAGCCGACCAACAGCATCATGTGGCATAATTCCCACTGGCGAAAATATGAAGTGAACTGGCTGGGGATCGAACCCAGTTCGCCTTGGTGGGAGCTGAACAGCCTAACCATTCAACCACTGTGGTCTCTACATGCCAGGATGAATTTTTGTTATGGTATATCATTCAATGAACTGTAAATACTATTGAGGAAGAAGAAAGAAAGAAAGAAACTTGAAAGTCAATGTATCTAGTACAGCTTTTTCATTTAGCATTCTAATAAAACTACATAGTAATTAAATTCCTCAAAAACAATCATGTTTTTACAAATTTATGCACACATAATTAATGACAATGTATAGTAGTTAAAAGAACGTGTAACATGCAAATGCATGCTCATTTGTATGTGCCCATTTAATGTGTACCCTTTGCACATGCATTTTAATTGAGTGCAGCTTATCCATAAAATGTACCCATATGTGTGGTCATGTGCACTCTAGCTTCATGCATGTGTACGTAACTTATTACCAACAAAATTGGCAACAAAATTGCTACTTCATGAGCTTTCCTCAAGGTCATTTTTAAAGCTTTATAAATTTACACTGTATAGTGCTACTTAAATAATGGATTATTTAAAACACTGTATGAAGTGTGACTACTTTGTTCACAGTCAAAATGCAACTTATAATGGTGTACTAAAGCTTGAAGGTCATAATGTTTCTTTGTTAAATGCATTCAAATTGATTGCAGAATTAATTTAAAAACTCTCTGATAGATATAAATGTGTATTTTTACTTCTTGTTGTCCAGCTAAAAATAAGCAAGTTTCAGGCTTGCCAATTTGAACAATTCCAATAAATATATTGTAATGTATAGAAGATTTCTAGTGTAAGTGAATGTTGTTAGGTTGGTAGTTTGAATGAAGTGGAAGTTTAGATGTGTGTAATTTCAAGCGAGTCAGTGTGTGGATAGTTCGGTGGCAGCTAATGCAATGCCGAGACTTTTGTGATTACAAACGGCATGGACTTGTAAATGCATGAGGTTAAATGTAGTAACTGGGCCATTACATAATATTGGTGATGAGGATTTAAACTAGTGACGAACGGGCGAGCATGGCCAATTTTATTGGTTCAGTAGGCAAGTTCGCGCCAGACAAAGAGTCATGGAAGTCCAATTGTGAACGACTGCAATTTTGTTTTGTGGCAAACCAGATTACGGATGACAACATAAAGCATGCTGTTATTTTTTACAGTATGTGGTGCTGATTTGCATAATCTTGTGACATTGTTATTGTCCCAAAATTTATATATTTAGTATCGCTCGCCGAGGTATTTACAATGTTAAACAACCATTTTCAGCCAAAGCCAAAAATGTCTAAAAATTCAAATTTCAAAATTGGGACCAGCAGAAATGGGAGACAATCACAGTGTATATAGCAGAGTTGCAGAGGTTAAGCACATATAATTTCCCCAACCTGAAATGCATGCTGCAGGATCAACTTGTTTGTGGCATTAAGGATAAAGTGGTTCAGCATGTGCTTCTGGCCAAGGATAAGTTAACTTTCAAGGATGCTGTGGCGATTGTGATGGCAGCAGAGGCAACGGGGGAAAAACATGATGGAAATATGAAATGCCATACGGACACGCGAGGTACACCAGGAAGGGGTACACCGAATGTACACAAAAAATGTTAGAACAGATGGCGTCCCTAAACTCGAAAAAATGACTGTAGATCAGCCATGTTGGCGGTGAAACAGAAACCATTCCCCTGAGAAGTGCTACCATAGCAAAACTGTTTGCTGGTTCTGTAAGAATCACGGACACCTGGAATGTGCTTGTATAAACAAGAAGAAGCATCAGTCATTGATAGATGCAGCAGGCAGAGATAAGCAGCGACATAGTGTCCGGGGAGTACGACATCTACAAGTAAACACAGCAGTGGCAGACGAGAAAACAGGGGATGAAATTCCAGCAGACGAATTGGTAGTTTATTCCTTGTATAATTTGTGGGCAAATAACAGGAGGGGTCCCCTGTGCATGGGAAGTGGACTTGATGGCAAAGTCTTATCATGGAGATAGATACAGGGGCAGGCCACTCCATTATAAGTTGGCAGCCATTTAAGTACTTGTGGCCCCACGAGTCACCCTTGAATAAAGCTAGGTTAGTTTTGTGTACATGGTCACAAGAACACTTAGCTGTGCTGGGAGTGCTGGATGCCAAAGTGAAACCAAGAAACAAAGGGATGGTGCCACTTGAGCTTTTGGTGGTGAAAGGAAACAGGCCTAGCTTAATGGGCCGTGACTGGCTAGAACCATTAGGAATTGAACTGGTGGACCTACACAAAATTCAGGAGTATGTGACCAGGTTAACACATCTGCATCCCTCTGTGTTTAAGGCAGATGAGCTCAGTAAATATGCAGAACCACCAGTAACAATAACTATCATACCAGAGAGCAGACCAATGTTCAGGAAGAGTCGACCTGTGGCTTTTGCACTGTGAGAAAGGGTTAGTGCAAAGATAAGAGTATGTAGTGCAGCGAGGAGTGTACGAGCTGGTGACATTTTCAAATTCAAGAGTGATGGTTCTGTGCGGTTATGTGGTAATTATAAAAGCACACTGAATAGTGTTTCAGAGAAAAATGTGTACCCCTTGCCTACGGTTACAGAAGCTTTTGCTGTGCTGGATGGGAGACATCTACAGTAAATTGGACTTAGAAGAGGCCTATTTTCAATTCACCGTAGATGACACCACTACAGAGCAGCTCACAGTCAATACAGTGAAGGGACTGTTCTACCTTTTCGGGGAGTAGTGGGTCAGCCATATTCCGGCGCTTGATGGACACACTTCTAGCAGGAGTACCTAGTACAGTAGTTTTGTTGAATGACATTTTAATTACAGGGTGTAATGAACTCGAACACTGGGACCGGTTCACCTTGTCCTGAGGCGAGTACACAAGGTTGAAACTTAAAAAGTCAAAATGTTGTTTCCAAAAGGATTCCGTCACGTTCCTTGGGCATAAGGTGAATGGCAAGTGCATTCACCCATTGGACACTAAGGTAGAAGTCAATACACAGTGTACCTGTACCAAAAAAATAAGAAGGAACTTCAGGCATTTCTTGGGCTCCTAAACATTTATAAGAGGTATTTAGTGAACAGATCAGAGATATTGGAACCATTGCATAGGTTGCTCGATGTCGGGGTTCAGTGGGAATGGAAAAAGTACACACACAGGCATTTGAGAAAGCAAAAGTGTTACTGCAGTCCGATTTGGTGCTGGTACACTTAGAACCTCAGCCAGCCCCTGATCTTAACATGCAATGCTTCCGATTATGGGGTAGGGGCAGTTCTCGCTCGTGATATGGGTGATGGCGTGGAGACCCCAGTTGCATTTGGGTCAAGGATGTTATCAAAATGTGAGCACAATTACTCACAGTTCATTAAGGAGGCCCTAGCAGTGATTTTTGGGGTTACCAATCTTAAGCAGTACATGTTTGACAGGTCTTTCAAGATAGTAACTGACCACACGCCACTTCTCCAAACACCGAACCCAAATAAAGCTACTCCGAATACACTGTCCCCTTAATTACTAAGGTGGAACCTGATCTTGGCCATGTTTGACTACGAACTGGAAAATAGACCAGGGTCTAAAATAAGTCATGCTGATGCTCTTAACCGGTTGCCTCTACAGAGTCCAGAATTCAAAGTCCCTGCACCATGTGATGTCCTAATGCTGAAAGATGCATCAGAGCTCCTGATGAATATAGTGGAGGTAGCGGAAGAAACAAAACAAGATGCCGTTTTGTCGAGTAATGGGCTATATACGGCACGGATGGCCAAACTTTGTAAAGGACGGCGACGTGCATCCTTACTATTTACGACGTGACACACTGCCTGTGCACAGGGAATGCCTACTGTGGGGGAATAGAGTTGTAATACCAGCCAGTTTACAGACAGTGATGCTGAAGTTGCTTCATACGAGCCATGATAGAATAGTGGACATGAAGGCTGTGGCCAGAAGTTATGTATGGTGGCCCAAGATGGACGCAGTAATCGAGAATGTAGTATAGAGATGTGGTGCATGTCCAGGTTTCCATAATGACCCCACCCAAGGTAAAATCAGTAGCATGACCCCCACCAGAGAAGCCATGGTCCAGCTTGCATATGGACTTCCAGCCACAAATGCACCAGCAAGTTTTTTGAAATCATAAATAATCTCTGAAATGCTGGAAAATCTCAGCTGAAAACCGAAAAAACTAAAACAATTATTATAAAGTTTAAGTTATGTTACACATGCAGTGAGTTTAATGAATTGATTTAACAGAAGAACAGTTTGCCAAGTGTCGGTGATTCAGTTGAACAAAAGGTATGTATATTTCAAAGAAATATTAAATGATAAAATGTTCTACTAAAATTGATAGCTTACAAAATTTGACATTGTTTATTTACATCCAGATATTTATTGGGTGCATCATTTTCAATTTTTCAATTGCATGTTATGCCTGGAAGTTAACACAATTTCCACTCTATTGAAGAAAAAGGGGGTTGGATGGGGGGGTTACTGTTTGAGGTAAGGGAGATTACGTAATATTCTCAGTACCAGACTACGATGCCTGTGGAACAGACATGTGCCTTAATACCACATTCATCCTATAGTAGGTTGTAGACAATTAAAATCATAATTACAGTTGAAGGTCGAACACATGCCTTTAAACTAACTGTAATGTTAGACCCCTTGGTGGGAAGTTTAGATAACTTACTTGAATTCAAACATGCACTGGCTAAGGTAAGGGTTCTCCACGTTTGGTTAAGTTTTCTAAGTGGTGGGCTTAATTGCATCCTTCCTGGACTGAAAACTGGGGACTTTGCTCCCTACGACTAGTTTAATGCAGTATGTTTTTCAATAGGATTAATTTGATTTTAACACATGTAACTGACTTCAAACAATCACAATGCCAGTGTCGCGAGGGGTATATGAGCAAAGTGAACTTTATGTAATTTTAGGCAAACGACCAGTACATAGGGTGGGCCTAGTGGGTTTGTGAGTGGGCATAAAGTCAGGGGTTACACACGTTGAGGTGTTACCTTTTGTATGCGGGGATGCGGCGTGCTCCTCCTTGCAGGCTGACTCATGGCGGTCGGTGGCTGAACAGTGGTCGATGCTGGCTGCGGCAAAGTGGTGTGTTGGCTGCTGGGGTGTCTGAGTAGTTAGGGGAGGGATTTCCTCTAAAAGGTTTCTTAGTTCTTGTCTGTCTAAGCCCAGCAGAGTGTCTCCATATTGAACAATTAGCTGATGTTCGGGATGCGGTTCTCCTGGTAACTTAATTGGTGATGAAAATAATGGAGTACTACTTTTGGTCTCAGAAAGCAGTATTCTGTTCAAATCCT
This sequence comes from Dryococelus australis, assembly GCA_029891345.1. Taxonomy (NCBI): domain Eukaryota; kingdom Metazoa; phylum Arthropoda; class Insecta; order Phasmatodea; family Phasmatidae; genus Dryococelus; species Dryococelus australis. Next base: position 185,804,770 of record CM056998.1, on the reverse strand, counting down.
CTATTAGTTATTTAATTATTAGTTTTAACTTTTGCTTATTACAGCCTTTCTTAGTATAATACGGGATGAGGAAACAATGACTTGCCAACCACTCTAAGATGAAGTAGGTTTTAATTATGACCCTAATATGTACTTCTGGACACACTGACATTACGACGTACAATTGCACTCTGCTGGTCCGATCCTGCCATTACCCAGTGATGGAACAGAGTTTAGGATATGTGTACGTTGTTTTATGCAGTAATGCCAAGATGTGGTATCCACTGCAGGTCAAGTGACTATATCTCATTCTCCAATCCAGCAGTGGTTGAATAGGAAACTATTTAATCACTCAATTCCACAAGTAGAGGAGTTCCTAGAGTGATTCAGGCGCTCCCGAAGATTTATCGGTTGGCAGATCTCATTGCCTCTTAATTTGTACGTATTCTACCTTTGTGGTTAAATATGCGAATCAGCCGGCTTTACCTTAAAGCAAAACAAAATCTTAAATTACCTTAAGGGTTTAGAAAGGGGTTCACATTTAGTATTAACCACTCTGAGCAAAATTAAGTTTCAAAAGTAAGATACATTTATTAAGAATGTATTTGAAACACGTGGTTCCGCACTCTCCTAATAATATTAACTATTAAACAAATTAACGGAAGTTAACCCTAAGTGAATTGCCAGGTGAAGGCGACCTGGAATGCAAACTAATTATTATGGAGTTTAAATGAAACTAGTGAAAAATAATTAATTATTAAAAACCAAGGATTAGTTAATTGGCTAGAGCCCAAAGGAGGTTGTCCAGAGGGGACGTCATTGTCGTGAGCTGTTAGCAGTGAAGGAAGCGGAGGTCGGTGAGAGATGACAGGACCCTCTGGCTGTCGTCGGCGGCCCTCAGAAGCTGCTGGAGCTGAAGAGCTGGAGGCTGCCGAAGAGGTTGGGACCCTCTGGAAGGCAGTGAGTGGTCCTCCAGAGCTGCTGAAGATGTCGAAGGCCTCTGGTTGTCCATGGTCACCAGTGCGGGGAACGGTCTAGTGGCTGGTGAACCCTGCAGATATTCTCCAGCCTCACAGAGATGGAGAAGGGTTTGCACAGCACTTACCTATGGCTGACACCTCCGGCCATAAAGCGGTGAAGGTGCAGCAGACTGCCCTGAGGCCTGCTCTACTAGTCCTTTTATACTAAAATTCAGAGCTTGTAGGATCTCAGATGGATGAGGGGGAAGCTACCCTCGCTTCACAGGGGTTGAGAAATTCCAAGTTTCAGGAAGGGTGCCTTTTCTTATCGCCTGTGCTTGAGCCGTTGACATCTTATCACCTCAGCAAGAGGCTCTGGAGGCTGTGGTGCTCCAGTAGAATGTGTGATGCCCTTCAGCGGCATGCTGTGTAACTGGTGCGACCTTCCTGGAGGATACCAGCAGCCTGGTAGATAGTACAATCTTCAGAGAGGGGTGTTGACGTGATGGCTTCTGGGCGAGTTTCAGTAAACAGTAAAATGTAGGAACATATGTCTGTAGTATCAGTTGGGCGCAACAAAGTACCCTGTAGACACGTCTCCCGCCTCAATTACTGTTTGACAGGGTTGGGCTCCTCCCATAAGAAATATTGCGTTCCAAGATGGGGCAAAGTCGCTTAGTAGAGTGTGCTTCATAAAAGTGCACAAATGCGTCACACGTGTGTGTCTATATATATATATATATACATATGCACACACACACACAGGTTGACCCGCCCAACGAGGACACCCCAAAAAGATTCGGAATGGTTGCAAGATAATGAAATGCAGTTTTCGCTAAATGAAATTAAGTTTAGGGGCAAGTAATTTGCCGCAAAAGTGACTATTCATAACACGTGTATGGACAGAAATAATCAAACCATATATGAAACCCCTGGAAACATATATTTATTTCAACGGCATCTGAAAATACATGCAAAGTGGAATTCAGTGTTATAACATAAACAATGGAAAGTAGTATGGGACAGTGGACCTGTACTCACAGCTGTAAGTATGCAACACGCACTGTGACTCATTTTCGCAGAACCGCTTCCTAATAGCAGCGCAGCACCATTACCCATAACCTGTAATGGCAAGTGGAATTGCAGCGTGTAGCTGTACGTACGCAATGAAGTTCACGAATTAGGAAAAACTGGATTCTCTACTTCTTAACAGTGAATGTGACAGAAATGCCAAACAAGCAGTCCAAATGTATGGTGAAGGGTATCCAATTTGGATGCCCATCTCATGGCAAACGATACAAAGTATTTGCATACGTCTCTTGTCACAAGGTGATTGGAGTTACACAACACAAGTGTGACGAAAGACTGCTATGGGCGAAATGCATCAACACAATGTGTTCGCACGTGTCATGCAAACCCCAATATTACGTGAGAACTTTCCAGGTTTGTAGGAATAAGTAAAACAAGTGTGTTATGGAAAATATGCCAATGGAAATTCCATCCACATCACGTGGCTCTTCATAAGGCATTACATGAAAATGATTTCTAGCAGCACGATCAGTTGTGTCGGTTTGTTCTGATGTCTGTATGGGATGACAGTAATTGTCTGAAGAACATACCATTTACAGATGAAGCAACCTTCACAAACCATGGGTGCATAAATTTACTAAATATGCACTATTGGGTGATGAAGAATACGTTTTGGATCTAGCATGTGGAGCACCAGCAACAGTAGAAAGTGAACATGTGGTACGGAATCTTCAGGGACTACGTAATAGGGACATATTTATTCAAGGGATAGTGACAGGCAGTACATATGCCCATTTCCTCAGAGAGACCTTACCGGCACTTCTGTAAGATATACTGCTTGGCATACGTCATGATATGCGGTTTCAGCATGATGGTTGTCCTGCACTTTTTGCTTTGGTGGTGAGGCCAGTGTTAAATCACATGTTTTCAAACTGATGGTTAGGGCATGGTGATGATGTAAGATGGTCAGCTCACTCCCCTGACCTCACACCTCTCTAAATTTTCCTGTGGGGAACACAGAAACATAGGGTGTACAAAACTGTTCTTAAAACACCAGAAGACATGTAGAAACACATTGTGGCAGCTTGCAGAGGCATTACACCAGAAACACTTCAGGCCCCTCACCGCTCGCTACATATACATTTACAGATACGTATTGCTGTTGATGGTAAACACATCGAGCACATACTGTGAAAAGACCTATTATGAAACATTTGAACCTTTTTTGTGCAATGCATGAGGATGCAATTGCATTTCTCATTAGGTTGGTTTGTTCTATATTGGTTGTGCATCTGTACGTACTCGTTACCAATAAAGTTAATGACTAGAAAAACAAATCTCCTGAATTATGTTGTTATTTAATAAAAATGTAAAGTATTGATATCATAATTGGACTCACATTGCCCGTCTTCCCTCTGCTGTGGTGCTCGCATTTCTCCAATATCGCATTCTGTGCCCTAGTTAGGTAAGCGCTACACTGCTATAAGGAAACTGTCCCGCCATGATGAGTCACGGCGTGTGTTCTTGCTTACAGATTTGCGTACAGATTCAATGCCCCATGGTACCAACCCACTTAGCTTATCATATTTACAAATTATTTCTTGTCATGTCTGTGTTACTTTCCATTGCATATGCTATATCACTGAATTCCTCTTTGCACGTACTTTCAGATGCCATTGAAATAAATATATGTTTTGACACGACCGAGGTTATAGGGCCTGTGCTGAGATAATATTTGGTTCATGGAACGTTTATAAGGGTGCCAGTCATTCCGTGTTCCTTCTGAGCAACACAAGACTCTCTCAGGGGAGTTCAGCCATGACTTACCCAGCCTTACACAACTCGCGTGTCATTCGCAATGGTCAACAGAACTGTCGGCCGTTCAGTACACCCTGTGATTATTATACTATCAGACAACTAACACTTGAATACATAAACACTCGAAAACATACACTTTCCTGGAGGAGGCCAGGTCCTAGAATGACCGTGAAGTGTGCGCGGGGTGCGCTGTTGGCAGCGCGCTCTTTTCTTTGTTATGGTGCCACCATTTTGTGGGTCCGATCTCGGTGTCAAATTCCCCACAATCACCTTACAACTTCATGTGTTTCCCTCCCTCCTGCACATGAGCACTGGCCAGCCTTCCCCTCTTGGTTTATTACTTGGAATAATTTAAAAGTTTCTTTGGCCTATTTCTCCTCTAGTCTTTCCTTGGGTAACATCGATTTCGGTTGGCGACGTCCATGTGCAATGCCTTCTGCATTGTGGGTCATCATGCTACAGCGAATTGCAGGTGGGTTCGGCAGCTGACAGTGTGCATAATTTTTTAATGGTTGTGTGTATTCTATAATTCTAGGCTAGGAATCTTACTAATATATGAGCTTTCAAAATTACTGTTTGGTTGCCCATCCCAAAATTTTCATTTGGTTTAACTTAGCACAATACAGAGGCTTAATTTCTTTCTTGGAGTTTAGAATTTTATTTAATTCTTGATACCTGGTTTGCATTGCCAGGCTGAAGTGGTGTAAAGAATTGTCTCCTGGTTAGCAATGCTGGTGTGAACTAATGCATGTTGATTGAAAGCACGTTGGCACATTTGACTTCCTCTTGTTTGAATATTGTGCCGTTGGTCTGTCCAATCCATCTTAATATCAGTATTAGTTAAGGTTATACATTTTAATTATATTAAATGTTTGGTCCAGAAAATAATTGTGTAATTTTTTAAACTGGTCCTATTACGTTGTGTATCGACACCTTTGATTGGCCGTTTCTAGGTGTGCGTCCTACTGCAATATTTCAAACTGTGTATGTGCCACATTTATGCCAGAGTGGCGAATTTCACCAGGGCACAGCATAAATGGGAACATCTTATTGCAAAATAAAATACTACATGTAAAATTAAATACCGAACATTGATCATTTCATGTAAACTGAGATATTAATCTCATAAACACGTAATGAACAAGTGCAGCCATCACACGTTGCCTTCTGGAGATGTGACAATTAATAAAGAAAGTAGGTGCACAATTCATCTATTAATTAACGTGACCTGTTACAACATGTGAAAGTGAAATTCATAACTACTAGAAGTTTGATATAAATGGTACGTTAACATCACAGTTATTTGGGCTCAGGCCGCCCCCTCGGGCAAGTCCAGGGGCCGAAAATTTGCTTAAAATAAAGCAAAAACCAAGTGATCAATCAACAGCAATAGGCAAGACGTGCTCCTAATAAAATAACTTAATTTTTGGAACAATCAAAACTCTCAACAAACATTTTTAAATTACAGTTCAGTTTTGAGTGCACCCATCTGGTGCATTGACACTACCATAAATAAAAAGAGGGATCCAAGTGCATTATGTACAATGTAATATGTCAGTTGTGTCTTAGTTATAAGTTTTAAGTGCCACATTATGTATGCTCCACGATTTACGCATCACCCGATGGTGAAGGACCGATCGTGCGACACCATGATTTTCAGTTGTCATCAGCCGTCTTACAGTTGAGGTCGGCGTCATGCATCTCTGAGCACTTCAACTTTAGTTTAACTGATTTGGCTTTCAATAGTTCATTAAATACTTAAACCTTCATTTATAGCTCTGAGTAGTGCCCACCACTCTTACGACTCGGACAGGAGAGTATTATTAGTTATCAGCCCTTGATGGCAGATATGTAGTCGTTAGCTCTACGGTGGAGCTTTGTGCACTATATCCACTTATGTAACGTGGAGTATATGCATTTCTATGTAGCAAACTTTGTATATTAAAACTTTTGTCTATACAGAATGCATGACTGGTCTCCGTCATTTTACGACCTGACCACTTGAGCGGATTGCGCTGTTGGCAGCGTGCTCTTTTCTTCGTAATGGTGCCACCACTTCGCGGGTTCAATATCAGTGTCCAATTCTCCGCTCCCGCCTTACAACCTCTTGTGTTTCTCTCCCTCCTACACATGCGCATTGGCCAACCTTCCCTTCTTAGTTTGTTACTTGGATTCATTTAAAAGTTGCTTCAGCCTATTTCCCCTAATTATTTTTTGGTTGAAAAGGAGTGCGTCGTGGTGCAGTAGTTAGTAATTATTTAGATGTAAATGTATTTTAATTATGTAAATGTATTTTAATTATGTGTTTATAGTTTGTAACGGTGTATGAATATTACCCAATCCAACTTGATTACTAAAGTTACCTCCACTTCTTAATTAGTGTTTTCAGATGAATTTAAATACAATATCACTATTTATTTTAAGGTAATTAAGAAGTCAACAACAAATAATGAATGTTACCATTGTACCTGGTTAGTATTTTAAAAATAAATGTGGTATCAAACTTGATATTGCTTTGTTATGTGTAAAAAGGTTTGTGAATTCCTTTGGATCCCCACAAACTAACCTGCACTAACTATTTAGTCAAACTAACTGTCTCCCCCAAAAAATGCACAATAGCGCAGGTTAAACAAAACTTTCAAAATTTTGTCCTTAACAAAAAATTGTAAAAAAAAAATCACATGCAAAATGGGCACTGTGTGAATATCGTTATTAAATAACATCGAAATAAAGTTAGAAAGAATTTTTATATAATAATATTCTCATCCATAAATACTACTGGGATGCAGTAGACGATAAGAACAGGTACGATGAAATGATATTGTACAAGTGTCGAGTAACAAGCCAGTACGTGTGATTGTTCCTGCTTCAGTAACAGGCAGGGATGGCAACAGGTATTATCAGAAACTAGGAACAGGTATCGACTGTTTTTGCCCAATACCTGTTGTTGATAACAAATATTGAAAATACTCCCCTTCTTTACCAAGATGGAAAGGCTGGCCAGTGCGCACGCGCAGGAGGGAGGGCAACACAAGTGGTTGTAAGGCGGGAGCGAGGAATTGGACACAGAGATCGGACCTGCGAAGTGGTGGCACCGTAACGAAGAAAAAAGCACGCTGCCAACAGCACAGTTTGCGCAAGTGGTCAGGTCGTGAAATGACGGAGATAAGTCATACATTCTGCATAGGCAAAAGTTTTAATATACAAAGTTTGCTATACACAAATGCTTATACTCCACATTATGTAAGCTGATATGGTGCACAAAGCTCTGCCATAGAGCTAACGACTATCTGCCATCAAGGGCTGATAACTAATAATACTCTCCTGTCCGAGTCGTAAGAGTGGTGGGCACGACTCAGAGCTATAAATGAAGGTTTAAGTAATTAATGAACTATTGAAAGCTAAATCAGTTAAACTAAAGTTGAAGTGGCCAGAGAGGCATGATGCCGACCTCAACTATAAGACTGCAGATGATGACTGAAAATCATGGTGTCGTCCGATCGGTCCTTCACCATTGGGTGGTGCATAAAATGTGGAGCATAAATAATGTGGCACTTAAAACTTATAACTAAGACACAACTGACATATTACATTGTACATAATGCACTTGGATCCCTCTTTTTATTTATGGTAGTGTCAATGCACCAGATGGGTGAACTCAAAACTGAACTGTAATTTAAAAATGTTTGTTGAGAGTTTTGATTGTTCCAAAAATTAAGTTATTTTATTAGGAGCATGTCTTGCCTATTGCTGTTGATTGATCACTTGGTTTTTGCTTTATTTTATTAATTAAATGCTCGGCACCTGGATTTTCCCGAAGGGGTGGCCTGGTGACGTAACAGGGAGACCTGAGCCCAACTAACTGTGATGTTGATGCACCATTTATATCAAACTTTTAGCATTTATGAATTTCACTTTCAAATGTTGTAGCAGGTCACAATTATTATATGAATTGTGCACATACTTTCTTTATTAAATGTCACATCTCCAGAAAGCAACGTGCAATGGCTTGAGACTAATATCTCAGTTTACATAAAATGACCAATGTCCGGTATTCAATTGTACATGTAGTATTTTATTCTATAATGAACTTATTGATTGATGTTCCATTTATGCTGTGCCCTGGTGAAATTCACCACCCCGGCAGAAATGCCAAGTTTTGATACAGTTTCCGGTTTCCCTTGTTAATGCACAGGTTACAAAGGGTCACAATGAGTCATGATGCACGAACGTGCATTCAGGTTGCTTGAATTATTTGTAATGCATGGTTGATGCGCTTGATGTGCACAGGAGCACAGCACCCGCTTGTGTGGGGAGGTGCAAAATGGGCTTAGACTGTACAGAGGGTAACGTCAAATGCCCCCCCCTTCAGAAGATTGCTTTTGCACTTTGATGTCCTGATATGGATGCTCAACAGCATGCCTTTGCCTTCTGCCGTGGGCAGAGGGGAGGGCAGCCACCGTTTGAAAAGTGTCGCCGCGGGACGGGGCAGTGTGCTCCCCATGGTCTGACCCGCACTGTCATGGTTGCCCTCCAGGGTGCTGTCTTCGCTCCCTGAAGTGTGGCCACACATGGGATAACTGTTGGTTGGTGGTGTGGTCTTCCTAAATGCACCAGACGTCCTGGTACGTTGATGTATCTCCTACTGGAACTGCCTCGGCATAGTGTTGACTGCTGAGGGGGCCTGTGCAACGTGCCTGATGTGTTGGTGCAGGAGGGGAGTGGTCTCACCCTCGCTCTGCTAACTGCTGCTGGTGCTCCGGTATCGGCATGGCCAATGGGGCTTACACTGTGGCCTCTGCTCAACAATGCCAGACGAACAGCCGTCACTGTCAGTGTTTTCCTCCTCGTTTCGCACTGACCAGTTGTGTAGCATGTTGTCTGTCGCATCTACATTCCGCCTTGACCCTGTTTCCCCTTGGGTGGGTTCCCCTGTGGCTGTTGTGTGTTGTTCGGACGACCTGGTTTCCCTGTTGTCGTAATGGTCATCCCCACATTAGTTCCCTTGTGGCAGTTTCTGGGACTCCCTCGTAGTTCCATATGGTTGGGGCGTTTTGCATTTGGCTTAGCTTATGGTGGTTGTTCTCCAGATGCCATTATTATGTCATCCCGATGTACTTTGATATGTCTATGTTGCCCTATCTTCACCTGGTAAGTTATAAGTGTGCCCCAGTTGCTCCGTGACCTTGTGTGGCTCGCTCCACCGGGGTTCCAGCCCCCGCACATAAATTCTTGTTGTCAGCTGACTGCAGGTGGAGGCATACGTAGACAGCTTGCCCAGGATGAAGTACTGTGGATGGGCGGTCGGACGTTGGTACGCATTGTGCTGCGTATTTCTCTTGGTGTTGTTGCATTTCCCCGATTACGGCTGTCTGCTGGCGCATGATGTCGTTCTCCACCCGATTTTCACCCTTGTTTCAGAGAGCATGCAAGTTCGCCTTGGGTGTAAACTACATCCGCTGCGATGTGGTCTGTTGTTGCATCAGCGGGACAACCTATTTGATGTAGTATTGCATGAAAGCATGTGTAATACATCACGCGTCCAGTCGAGTTAGAAAATAAGATGTCAGCAAATTTGACACACTTAATGAACGAAATATACCTTTTTCATAGAATACATTATTTATTTAATACCAATATTTAAAACACACCAAAAGCAAACAAAATATTTTAATGGCTTCACTGCTTTGGTTTATTAATGTTTTCAAGGTTAAGTACTCACAATTTATAAACAAACTCTCGTAGTACAGCCAAGATTCATGTGCATACTGTTGCCATCTTGCATTCGCTAACAAAAACCCAAACATTGTTGAAGGCTTGGAGGACTGTGACGAATTATGACTCAGAATACGAAATTGCCTTTCTTGAACATTTTATTCGTTTCAAGAGCTTTCAAAACTTATAGAATACAAAAAATTTACGAATAACTTAGAATAAGCCCCCAGTATTCTCTTCTATCAAATTTTGCACTTCTGTGAAAATGGGCCACGAGTGTAGCATACCAACAATTTACCAAAATTACAGAGATTTAAAACTTGATGTGGGGTGGAAAAGCAGGACAAACACAACACGTTAAAAAAAATGGACACGTAGCTTTCGTAAGGTCACTAAAGTTTAACCAAACCAAATTTTGAACAGCAGCCAAAAACAACACACTATAAAAACCTACACTCATTACAACGTGCCCAGAGACACCAAGTACACTACGCCACAATACGTTAAAAGAGAATGATATTTATAATAAAGTATCTACTGCCAATACATGCACTCATGACTCACCGTTTTAGAATTTAGGATGCCCCTAAACTATCTCTCGGATGCATGGTACATGGACAAAGATGTTAAATGGCGAAGTCTCGCAGAATAAGCGAGGTGTAGAACCCCAGCAGGAAAACCGAAAACCACTCCAGAGGCTGACGATTCACCTTAAGAACTCAGCGCAGACCAACAAGAGTAACAATGTGCAGGTGTGGGGAGGAAGGGGAACCAAGGAACTTCAAACACAAAGAGGAAACAGGAAAAGAAAGCCGAGCACATACGCGAGCTCGCTGATGAGCACCATTGCATACAGTGCAAACACCGCCAGTGGTGCATAGCAAACCGCAAATTGTTCATTTTGGATATTTATTATTATTCCACCAAATGATACACATTTTTGTAGCAGCTCTTTAGATTGCCAAACAGGAGGCCACTGCATAGTTGTCTGCAGAATCTATCCAATAATACAGTCATAAACATGATGAAATTTGCCCCTCTATCTCCTTGGTAACACAAAAACAATGTGAAAAATGGAAATTAAATTTACTGTAGTGACATATGAAGATAACCTGACGAGTTACTTTGCCTGGCCACTTCCAGACTGTAAATAGGAACACACACACAGGTTTGATTTTACCAATCTGAAGTAAAGTGTACAATTTGTACACACAGCAACATTGCAGTCTGGTAGCAAAATATTTGTGGACAGGAAAAACACATATACAAATATGAACATTAGAAGAAAACTTGATACTACTGCTGAATTACAACAACGTGCAACTGTGTTAAAAAATATATGGAAGTTTAATTGTTCACTAAATTACTCGACTTCTATCAGAAAAACAAAATACGTACTTCATTCAAATGGCATTACAAATTAGCACGTTATCTGTGGCTACGACAACACTGATGGTATAATGTAAAAACTCTGCTTGGGTAGTGACCTTTGAAACACTAGCGTCCTCGTGATGGCTAAGAATTACAATACTTTAAATGAAGTACACTTTCCATTTCCTCTTGACTCAGCATTTAACACAGGACTTGGTGGTACGTTCAAAATAAGGAAACAATGTTGTTCCAAACTGTTCAAAGTTTAAATGTGCTACAAGAGATATAATTAGCTATAAACTTCTATCATCATCTTAATATGGCAACTAAAAGTTAGATTTAGCGACTTATTTGTTGAAAGAGGATGATTTTATAAAAAGTTCAGCTAATATGCGAATGGTAATAACTAGTGGACACTGTATACCAAGTGAACCTGAAATTTAAGAAAACTATTTAGACGAAGTGGTGAACTTTCGTCCATCATCATTACAGGTAATGATAGGTTAAACCTGCACAAAAAAATGTTCTGTTTAAAAAATGTAATACCATATCCCACATTTTAATTTCTACCTATGAGTATAGTATGTGCCCTGAGTATGATACACATTTGTTTTTATATGATATCTCATGTTTTCAGCTGTCATACTTCTGGAAAGGTGTAAAGTTTTTAGCCTAGTTTTTTAAGGAAATGATAGATTTATGAGATTACCTTTCTTCATGTGTGTGTTGTGTATACATACGTATAATGTGTTTGTGTGTGTGTGAGCAGCCCTCAAAAAAAGCTTCGCACCACCGAGATTACTGCCTTACAACTGCTCATGGCTCACGTGAACGTATGGGATTGAAAACATAGACACTGTCTGTAGAGAATACCATGCCGGTCCTTCTGATGTCCCCTGGTAACGATGATGGACAAATCTGGAAGAAGGAAATTCTCAAGGAGACAGAAGTGTTCCCTTGAATAACAGGAGTCTTATTAACTGTTACAGTATACAAATCCACCAAATTCACAAATTTGTAAACAGAGAGTGTGAATTTATGAATTAATAGGACATTGTATTATATTTCTATACTAGTCACCAACAGTGGTGTTTATTCCATAGACGCAAGGTAAGCAATGCTTACCCTATACGTATTGGAAAATGGAAATGTTGGACACTTTCTAGTTTTCGTCTTAACTTTAAACACGTTTAATTCTGTCTTTCCCATTTCCAATTCGAGTAACAAGAGTTTTCGTACCTATCGTACTGAACACGCATTGTGCTGCTATCTAGTCTTTATTCCCACAAACGGGAGCGACTAACGGTGAATCAATATCGAACTTGAAAGCACAACATGCCACATACTCTGTGTTCCTTTGGCAGGGTAAGCAGTCGTTCTGTTTGCGTCCTCCAGTCCTACCTGTTTCCTTGGAAAGTGGATGAAAGTGTTCGGGGAAAACGGGAGTTTTCTTATAATTTGTAATATGCTCTCTAAATAATATTCAGTTACATTCATTTAGTTTTTGTTTTATAACTAATGTTAGGTATTATAAAATGGTAAATACATATGGAGGCTACGCAAAGTTGGAAATTGCGTTTTTTTAGTATAAATTGCTTATCCTGTAAAAAAAACTCACTACATGCCACTGCTTACCATTCTCTCTTGAATTTTTCGTAGACCCAAAATAAAGATATAAAGTGTACTCAAATTCTATGTTGTGTTAAAGTACAAATTTCTGTGAGAAAATGTGCAGAATAAAACCAAATGTGCTAGTAATTTGCCAACTAAATATCTTAAATTTTACATTACAGCTTCTTGTGCTAGCACACTGTACCTAAGTTATGATAGATGACCCAGTCCGGGCTGGTCGAGGCATTTTCTGCTTCCAAATATGCCTCCATTGCTAGTGTGTGTCTCCCTAACAGGAAACTGTAAGGAAAAGTTCATTGAGTTGAGTACCAATTACTGTAACCACACCAAAATATAAAATACTGTGTGCACCATAATGAAAGAGTATGTTCATCACATCACAACGTAAATGGTTTATAAAACCAACAGCATGCATATACATACATGCATGCAGGCATGTGCATGTATACACACAGAATAAAATATCATGCTATAATTGTCTGCGATGAGACAAAAAATTCAACTTTGTACATAATTTATGACTGCTTAAAAAGCAATATAGTGTGTTCAATAACTATGAAAACAATGGTATGTGATATTTTAATAAACTAAATTAAAAATATAAACTGCAGTAAATACCCTTTATATTTTTGAAACTGAAGCATTCTAAAATAAGTGAAATTCAATACAGAAAATGTTTTAAGGAATGTTAGCAACTGTTTATTAATTTATTAAAATAGAAGGGATGTGCGAATGTGACTTTTTCCTCATGAAACGAAAATGAAAAAAATTATGTCATTAGAACCCAGCTTTAACAAAAGATTAACGAATTTCATTACATTTTAGCAAGTTATTCATTATAACGAATTTGTTGCAAAATCCAATAAAAAAAAGTAGAGTATGGAGTATTTACCAGGAGGTTTCGCCTATATTTAAATTGTCGTTTTATATAGTTATTTCAGTTATAAAATAATGAAAACTAACAAGATGATTTACTAGTAAAAATGTTCTTTGCTGGTACACTAGATCAACATCCTTTCAACACCAGAAAATACATATAAATCGAGAATTTTTGTTTTGTTACAACTTTCAGTAACGAAATTTCTTACCAAAATGGAAATGAAAGTCACCATTTTTCATTTTTGTTTCGGTATACTGAATATTCGCACAACCCTAAAAAATAGTAACATCACGATTATTTTCTTACAAGGAGAAAATACTGAAGCACAGTAACAGTTTTAAAGACAAATCTAAGAATCATTTTTCAAATGTGTTGTTATAAAACGTATATACGTGAAACCCTGTTAAGAAGTTCCCGCTAAGAAGTTTTCCTGCCTAATAAGTTTAATTATTTTGCACCTTGTCTGTAAGCACATGTGTAATTTGACCCTTTTAAGAAGCTTTCCTGGTTAATAAGCATTATTTTTTCAGTCCCTTCAAAAATGTTTTAATAGAGTTTTACTGTATAACTTCACAAGCACTGATTTAATGCCTGTATTGTTGGGAGAGTAAAAATTTCATAAAGTTTAATTTTGCACATTGGAAAACCTATTGAGGACTAGTAACAGAGTTCTTTATTGCTTGGAAGTATGCCAACAGGCAGCAAGACATATTTTCAGATCACCAAACAGCCACATTGCACAATGGTGAGATCCGGCTCCATCTACCCCACAGGCGCAAAGCCAGTGGGCACATGGGGTGTAGCCAGATCCCCACTAGCACTGAGAAAATTCTTAATCAAAGACAGCTGAACAAGAGTATACAACTGTTGGAAGAAGACCAAAAAAAATCAGAAATATTTAGAGTTGTGAAAAGGTGACTTTTTTCTCATGAAACGAAAACTAAAAAATATGTTATAAACTTTAAAGAAAATAAAACGAAAATGAACAATAATTTTATAAGAGTTTGGCTTTAATAACGGAGTAACAAATTTAATAACATTTAGCAAGTTATTCATTATGTCAAATTTGTTTCAAAACCAAACCAAAAATACACAGGATATGAAGTATTTACTAAAGTGGATATGTCTAGCCTACATTTAAAATTGTTTTACATATTTATTTTGGTTATAAAATAATAAAAACAGACAAGACGGTTTACAGAAAAAAATTTTCTTCGCTGGCGCACTAAATGAACATTCATTAAACACTTGAATAGTCATTGAAATCAACAATTTTTACTTCAACACAAATTGTGTCAACGGAATTTCTTATCAGAACGAAAATGAAAGCTGCCATTTTTCATTTTTGTTTTGGTAAACCGAATATTTGCACAAGCCTAGAAAAATTATCATGGACAAGGCAAGCACATTATATAAATTAAGAAGAGAGGTGTCTTGTCGTTACCTTCACATGACTAGGTTTATTTCACAGAAATGACCCAGACAAGTTCACACCATCACTGTCAGAATTCTAACTATGGTGTTGACCAGTTCTACACTGGCAACTATCAGAGTAGTTAACCTGACACACATGATTCATGCACAGGTGTGGCCAGAGTTGGACAGTGCTCATATAAGAGGTGGTTCCAGTGCAGGGACCCCGGTGTTTATATATTGATTTAAATGGCAAAGGCTAGCATACATTTATCTGTGATGTTTCTTTCAAGGACATTGCTCTGTTTATCACATGTATTGCAGCTGTAAACCACGACGATGTGTGTTCACAATTGGGTTGCAATTTATACCACTTCAACTAACTTTTATTTCTTGGCATGGTACATATACATAATGATGTCACGTAGGGAAAAATTTCGTTTTCGTAATTGTTTGTAGTCCGTGTTTCAAAAATTTTTTCTCTGGTGCTACTGTGAGGTCGCAATGCCCAGGTTTTTGGAATAGGTGGTCGACACTGTCAGTTTGTGATGAACATCGTGGAAATGCAACATTGTCCTAGGGTTCAATGCACTAATTCCATGAAACAGGCAGTTTTCGCAGGTAATTGGATGCCGCAGGTTGCGAAATGAGTGTGCAGGAGGCCTGGTGAGCTCCTGGTTCGACAACAGAGGTCTCGCTGGGTCAGCAGATGTGGGCACGCATGCGATGTTCATGTGTTTTTTTGAGGCAGAGGAGTTGTACTGCGGTGGAACGGTGAGGACGTGCTTGTGAGGGCCCTTGTCCACATATAGAACAGAGCGATCAGTTTCACCAGAAGTGTTTTTTTGCCTCAACTGGGCATTGACCATGACTAGGGCAGTTTTTCATTGAGATGAGTCAGTGTCCAGTCATGAAAGAGTGCGGGTGAATTCGCAAGACGCGGGCGGTGAGCTTGGCGTAGGTCTTTGGCCCTCCTCTAGAGCTAGAACTGGTTGTTGAAGAGCAAGACGTTAGGTTATTGCCACCAATTGTTGGCTCTTCGAAGGGAGATGTGCCGATGTTCAACATCCAGTCGCGCCACGGGGAGTGTTGGGCACAGTTCTATACAGATGACAGGCCTTCAGAGACTGGAGAGCGGAGACAGACGTCAAAATCTTAAGACTATAAGTATTCTGTCACTTAGGATTAATATAAGTTATACAAGTATGTTACTTTAGGTTAATAGAATTTACCTATCTGTTTTACTTGATTGCAAAAAGCACAGATTTCATCATTTAGGCTTTAACCTGATATTATACGATACCTGCAGCCGTACTTGGTTCTTGTACAAGCTTCTACAAGGCATGGTGGATGAGCCGGTATACCAGCCGCTATATGAGCCACCATGGAAGATTCATATTACATGACAGCAGTTTGCGTGGGTACACAGTGTGATATGAACCCCCATTCGTAGAACTGCTACCAGTTAGTAACTTGCGTAGGCCTATGAAAACACTAGCTAGCACATTGTAACACTTCCCTTCCTCCAGTCTCTAAATAACTGTGGAATCCAACACACTATACTTGATCCAACATCAAACACTAAATTACTACAAAGGATCATTTATAAAAATATTATACCTTGACTATAAGAAACTCTAAGAATGAGAACACAATACATTTACGTTTATACAACAATAGGAATACAGTTACGTTACAGAACAAGGAGATTACAATTACGTTATTAAGGTATACTGAAACAATAGTTTAATAAGATTCACAAATATATCGCAGCTATGCTCTAACCTTGCCGAGATTATTCTTACAGGGGGAAAGGGATGATGACGACTTGTTACCAGAATGGCTCCCTACCACAAATGTGTGTATGCTCACCCAATCTCGTAGAACTGGTTGGCCTCAGAGCTCCTCTGTGACCTAGGGTCGTCTGCTTCCTTCGTCTTCCGCCTAAAATCTCACTCACAAGTATACCGCCTCAATTCACAGTACCGTCTGTGAGGGGGGGAGGGGGTATCTGCCATGCGGAGGCCCTTTTATGACTGGGCCAAGTAGGGCAAGCTTGTGAAACCACTGCACTCGGCCACCAGCTATACCCCACACAACCTTAGGCAGTGTAGCGATGTCAGGTTATCGCTACACTGCTCTACCCGTCAAAATAACAGCCGTCCCGGCTGTGGAAGAGACCAAGGTTGTAGAAGATGGCATAGGGTGTGAGTGAGAGAGGCATAAGTATCCTGGGGTACATCAGTGTTGGGGAGGCCTAGGAATTCAAGACGGTGGCAAACGTCGCACAGGGTGGCACACCCGGAGCCACTATCGGAAAACAAAATAAAAAATTTTGTGACAAATAAATTTGATTTGAACAAGATATAGAAGTTAAGATTTATGTCTTTATATGGGGCAAAACGGGCATGGTGAGGCAGGCTTTAAAATACATTACAGTGTTACAAAGAAACTGGCTATCCATGTTAAAAGTACAAATTCTGAGCATGTTGTGACACGAAAGGGTGAAGGGGAGGGGAAATGTCCACGGCCACATTTAATAATTACGTAAAGAAAAAAGTTCCCCCTAATGGCTAGGTGGTGGGCACGGGTACGCGGAAGGTTGACATAAGCGTGCCTTTAGTGAACACTTGATAACATGCCAGAAATATATGCTGTAAGAGGAGACAAGGTGAAAAGACACGGCCGGCTGGCTTAAGGTACAATTAAAAATTACAATACAATGTGCTATGGTTTGCCTGAATTAGGGCACCAATAATATAGTTTATCTGTAAGAGAAAATATATCAAGATCAATGGTTGGCAATGTGAAAGACGTGCGCAACACAATTTAAGTTTGAGCAGTTGGCTGCGGCAGATGCACATTCAACTGTCGAAAACACAGTGTGATGTATGGTACGCTAGGCATGCTTGTGTACAGTGGTTATTTTCTACGTAATGCATGCGAGAATATTGGGATAATTACAGCTACATCAGTATACATAAACCTACAGAAAGAGTTGCACATATTTGAGAATTAAATGGTTAACACATATATACATGTAGTGGTGTTTGGAACTTACATCCACTTATGGTTGACAAAACTGTTGTTTGTTAAAAAAAAATATACAATTCTTAGAAACTAATAAACACTGGAGATATAACAGAAAACATGTGAAAATATAAAACTGAAAAATGATAGGCACAGACGCCATTGTAAGAAAGTTCATATTCGGTAGGTGGTAGCCCTGCGGATGGGTGCTGAAAGTTTATTTCTCTCATCCATTTTGTGTCACTGATAGTTGGCAGACACGCAGGAGTGCAAAAATGTCTGTTTTTACACACCAAACTGTGAAAGCACTGATTTGACGTGGCACTGTCTTTTAGGAAAGTTTGTAACACAGTAATATTTGTAAGTGTCTTTCACGTGTACGTGATTGCGTTGAGAGAAAGAGTTAGGGCATTATACCAGAACTAGTACATTGAAATAATAGACACACTTAGGCATGACACACAATATTATGCCATATAGCGATATTAACAAGAAAAAAAGATATATAAGTTATTATACAAAGAATTGGAAAATACCTTTTATATTGAAAGTAGCATACTTAAGCTCTACATTAGAACAAAGTTAAAAACATCTTACTGGCTAATGGTAGTTATCATAAATAATTTTATTGAACATCACACATACAAAAGAACATTAAAAATTCTGCAGATAAGAGGAAAGGATAAAAAAAAAAATGGGCGGTGTACTCTTTTAAACTTAGCCTATGAACTAGAAACAAAATACCATACCAGAGCCAGAAAGTGTGTCGTTCTGGATTTTAAGAAGGTAAATGCACACAAAATAACTCTGCACACAATGCAGGAGAAACTGAGAAGGTCACACTGGTGACACTAATTGATAATATTATCACTTGCATGTGCAATGCACTGAAAGAAGCCCGTTTTTGTATTTTGATATATATATATATATATTTTTTACCTAGTACTGCCATGAGGCAGGTAATGAATCAAAACATAATTATATAAGGTAATCCTAGACCTAAGTGACAAGAAGCACTGGAAAGAACAATATTGCACTACTACTGATAGGGAGTAAAAGCAACCGAATCTACTGCCCATGAGGAGCAGATACTCAGGACCTTAAAAGAAATAAATCCCCAATTAAAAGTCCTATATAGAGAGTTGTTACCGCTCTCAAACCTGGAATAGAATGTAAAAGCGTGAACATTAAATCTATGCAAAACTGCTGAAGCATGTACAATCAACTTAATATTACAGTTACTGTACTGTGAGGATACTTAATTAAATAACAATAAAGACCCCTAGACCTAAGTAACAAGCACTTATTAGCTCACACAATGCCAGGAGACATGCTATCTGACTCTGTCAAATAGAGATGTAAGTACGTAGAGACTCTTGGTCACTGGTACATGAACGTGATATTGACTCCAAGTAAGGAATAATATTCTATTTCTTTGTAAGAGAGAGAGGTAAGATAAGAAAAGCATATATTAACCTATAGGGTTACCCCAATCCTTACCAAAATATATCAATTACACTGGATTCCTTGTAAAAGCAGTGTGAACTGCAGAGACACAAACATTTATAGTCACAGAAATGCATCTTGTGCGAAATATAGATAAGCTGAAGCGTTGCAACATTCAAAACTGTAGGCCTATCTACAATGCCAGGAGGCATAACACCTTAACTTCAAAATGACCTGAATTATAGCAAAAGTCAGTAGGGCAATAGAATGCTCATATAAAGTCAAATATAATCAAATAACTAACACACACACGACATACTGAGGGGAGTGAATGTACTGAACAGATCTTAATAATGCAGGTACAAAGGGGGATAACAGAGCCTGTAGACGATATAGAACTGTGAAAAAAACTAGAGGTGAATCACTCTACAAATGTTACTTAGTTCTCTGTTGACGTCGTGAAGGCTCCTTAGGCCTCGTGGGAATCCCACCTGAAAATCGTTGAATAAAAGAAAATACAAACAGTACACACAAGGCAGAATGTGAAAGCCACATAGAAATAAGACAAGACATAACTGAATAGGATTATTGGGGCATAAAAATATATAGGTAAGTCAATTGAGCCTGCTAGAAATGAATGCATAAAATTTAAAATTGAACAATAATTCCAGATTGGTAGGCCTAGGATGTATTTATGGAACAGCAAGGTCAAAATAACGCTGTATAGGACTGCTGGGACATCATGCAAACGGGAATTAAATATACTTGATTGCAATAAAAGTAGTATGATAACAGAAGTGAGACAAATTATACAGCAGGTAGTAGCTAATAAAAATAAACAAGGTGACACAGTGGAGTATTCTGGCGGGAGTTTACCCAGACGTGCAAAACAACTCAGTGGGGCGCATTAAGGCGTGTAAGGAGGGTAAATATTTTCATTAACTTGATGTAAAAAGGGTTCACGATGCAGAGCAGGAACAGTGAGGCGAGGGTGAAGTAATCAAAATTAGTAGGGTCAATGAGGGAAAATAGCCTAGGGGATGTGAATGTGCCACTTGTAGAGTGCTCGGAATAACATCTTGCAAATAGGAAATTCTGTATGATTGACGTGTCTATCAGTTTTCAGAGCAGTTGATATGTTGTAGAAATGAATTCCCTCCGGTAGGGACAGTTGGGGAAGGTGAAAGGACTGCTCGCAGAGAGAGTGTACCGGAATGGCCGTCTGATGGAGAGGGATGACAGGAGCCAGCACATCACACAGATGTACAGCGCGAATAATGATGCCGGCGAGTGTGGTGGCCTGGCAACCACATGAGACATGGAGGAGCTCCACAGTTCCTAAGGGGTGGGTGGGGATGAAAGTGTCGAGCGATGAGTTCGTACGTTTGACCATGGTGTTGGGAGGGGGGTTGGTTAAAACAAACTGGTGGGGGAAAATATTAGTGACTGTAAACGGGACGGCAAGTGTGTAAAGAAACTTACATGATTTAAACAAGGAACTGACATCAGTCAACAAAATGGCAGCGGTCGGCATGCATTTGGCATTGTCGCCGACTAGAGAATTGGGAGGCACGAATACAACATCCAGGGAGGGGTGGGTGGAGGGTGAAATTGCCTTAACGGTTTCTGTTTTGTGGTTGAATGCGATGGGCGGAGATGGTGGTTGAAGCGTGCAGGAATTATTGTTGAAATGATATGGGACAGACTTGACGTGATAAATCTGCCATTGAGAATGTATGACAATTAGGGGCACCTGTAATTCAATCACTAACTGCTGCTCTGAAAATGAACACTCAATGAATTTGAGAGAATAGTACTTTAGTGGTAATACGGAGCGTAAGATTGATTTTGTTCAGCTGTTTTTGCAATGCCGTGAGGTCATGAGCGAGTTAAGTTATGTTTACTGATGCAAGAGGCAGTTTGTGGAGTTGGCATGAGTGGATGAATGATTTAATGGAATTTTCAATGATTAAGTTGTTGATAAGGTGTAAAACACTCGACACAATCAAGTGTACTTGTGTTTCCAATGAGCGAGCTGTGCTAAGTGCAGTTTGTTGGGACTTAATTACAGTGGAAATACCATTGATAACTTTAGATAGGGAATTGATTTCAGTTTCAAACTTGTGGGTAATATCATTAACAATATTAAAAGAGACATTCAATGCCTTGTGTGTACTGTGGACAGTGACTGAGAGTTCTCGGATTTGTTGGTCAAGGCTCAAGTAATTTTGTAGGAGAGCGTGGAGGTGCTCACTTGTCAGAAAATTACAGCACCAACTCCCCACATCTCCTATGACTTGGATGTCGCGCTTTGCACGGAAAGGGGTAATGACGTCGGCGTCATAATATCTCAGTACTCCCACTTCAATCCCCAGCATGTAACTGTACAAAATTTTTCCATTTGTAAATGTCGTCGTGTTGTGATCGATACAGGCAATGGGGAAGAATTGGTCCAGTCCATCAGGCTGGGATGGAAACTGTAGCTGGATTTTGTATATCAGTGGGATGCTTGTCTCGTATACTATGGCTGCGTGGGTATGGAAGGTAGGCTGCGTGGAGAGTCCAGCTGCTGGAACAAGAGAACAAAAACACAAGGTTGCTATGGCCATGTGGACGAAGATAGCGCCCCTCCACCTGGAAGTGGCGCAGCCCGCGCCATCCATTGCCCCGGCAATGCCAGAGGCCTGCACAGAGTGGCTCCGCCCATAGGCAGTGCAGCCAACTTTGGCCGGCAGCGAGAAGAGCATTGCCAGTACGCTGTGTGGCGGCAAGAAGTGAGGTGTGTAGTTGGCGAGCCTGGTATCCCCTCTACAGTGTGCTGGCGGCGGAACAGTAGGATGAAGGCGGGTTGAGAGGCTGGAACGTGGCATAGAAAGCACGCTGTGGCTGTTGCTCGCTGCGTCATGCGTGCTGATGCAAGACTTGATCAGCATGCCCCAGTTGCTGTATGCCTCGTATCCCTTGGCGCGATGTCAGGACACAAACAGCTTAGTACCCACAGGTTAGCACAAGACGTATGACGGCGGAATAAGAGAAACTGTATAGCATTTTACATAAATATTAGACACAGACACAGAAAAATACAGAATACAGAGCGACATTATTACAAAACATTAACGGGTGTGCGCCAACTTGGTGTGCAACGTACAGATAGTGTGAAACTTGGGGACGTCAGATTTGTTGGTCTGTATTCGAACAGTGGATTTGCCTAACACATCTGTGACACGATACAGGCTGCTAAAGTGATGGGTTAAGGCCTTATGTCTTCCACGGTTACATATCCAGACATAATCGTTAACGTGTAGGGTGTTTTTCCTGTGTGTTTTGTCAAATTGGGCTTTCTGAAGGCTCTGAGCTTGAATTAAATTGTTTCTGGCTGTTTCACGAGTGACTAAAAGTTTCTCGCACCAATTATGCCCCCACTCGGAAAACCTACTGGCTACTACCTGGGCGGAGACGACGACATCAACCCCATGAAGCAAATAGAAGGGTATAAACTTAGTCGAACTATTAACACTGATATTGTGGTTTAACTGAATGAATGGGACATACAAATCCCAGTTTAATTGGTCTACACTCACACAGACTGTAAGTTGTTCCCCAATGGAGCGATTATTATTTTTGACCCAACCATTACGAGGGTTGTATGTAGTGGTAGTGAGCTTTTGGATGCCAAGAGACTTGAGAAGGTTGCTAATTAGTTCTTTTTGAAAACTGGTCCCGCGATCTGTAAATATCTGTTCCGGACAACCAAACTGCAAGAAAACTTCATTTATAAATTCTGCACAGGTGGCCGCATCAATAAATTGAACTAGCTTTGCACAGACATAACGGGTGGCATATTCCGTCATTACTAAAATATACTTATTGTGACGGGCTGTGAAAGGTAAGGGACCTTTGGCATCCAGAGTCCAAGTTTTTAAAAGCGGCTGCAGAGGGATTGGGGTTAACTGGCCCATGGGTTGGGAGGTGATGGCTTTAATCTTTTGGCATTCAGAGCAGGATTGAACACTCTTTTTAACGTCAGCTGCCATTGTGTCCCAAAAGTAAGAATGTTTAATTTTCTGCAACGTTTTGAGCACACCAAAATGACCTTCCCCAAATATGGCATCATGATGGGCCTGGATGACTTTGGGGACGTACAATTGAGGGACATATGTCAACTTAGACAACCCCTGAGGTGAATGGACCTTTAAAAATTCTTCGCCGTTGGTGGCCATACCATAACGATGACTCAACCTATGATATTTTGTATCGGCTTGTTCAGGGTGCAGTAACGCCTGTTTCCTAACATATGAGGGTCATTATCGTATTCACAAACGAAGGGAGAAGTAGGAACAGTGAGAGCGCAGAGATGGTACTGATTTGTCATCAATCTGAATATATTCCTGGGCATGCATATAGACGGGGAGAAAATGGATGATATCATTAAAAAGGGCAATAACTATAGCACATTTGAAGACTGGGTCAATGCACGTTGTGGCGAGTGTAGCGGCATGTCTTTGTCTAATAATTTCAATGTTTACTTGGTAGAGGATAGTTATGATTTTGATAATTAAATAGATAGGAAAAATGTCTTCTGTAGCTACTGCGGAGGTGATTCTATCCCTCTCCCTGGGTGCGTGCAGAAATGAAATGGTGTTTAACATAGTCCCTGTATTGTCTAATGTATGTGGCCACTGACGCACTAATTTCAGATGCCTTGTTAGGGTTTTGAAAAATGGCTTCGGCAAATGCTTTAAAAAGCGAAGTACAAGTCATCATGTTGTCTTTGGCAATGTAGGGGGTGTTGTAGACTGTGACAGTTTGTGAAGCGACCCGTGGAGCTGCGGGGATGCGGCTGAGTGCATCGGGAAGTGTGTTTAATTTACCCTCAACAATATTAATTTGAAAATCAAATTTGCATATGGTGATCGCCATCTTTTGAATGTGTGCGTTATGGTCCGCCATAGAACGTAGGTACCGTAGACTGGCATGGTCTGTCTCAATTGTAAATTTGTGCCCATACAGATACTGACGAAAATGTGTGCATACGTATTTAATGGCCGATAGCGCTCTCTTGGTGGTGCTCCAGTGCCCTTCTTGAAAAGAAAATTTCTTAGAAGCGAATGCTACGATATTTCTTTGTTTAGAGCATGGGATGAGTTGGATGAGCGCCCCTCCTACTGCAGCGTTTCTGGCTTCACAGGCTAGAATGATCTCATGGCCTTGTGAAATTTTTGCAGTAATGGTGCCTGAAGAATGGCTCATTTCATATCGAAAAGGAATTTTGGTGTTCTTTTTCCCATTTAAAAGGGATAGTATGCTTGGTCAGCTCAATCAATCGTCGTGCAATGGATGCATAATGCAAAATATATCGTCGCAGGTAAGAAGTCATCTCCAGAAAGGTGCGAAGTTGTTTAAGATTAATTAGGGGGGCCATATTTTTGATTGCAGCTACCTTGTCTGGATCTGTGAACATGCCTTGGGACATGATGATGTGGCCTAAAACCTTAATTGTTTGTTGGGCGAACTAACACTTTTGGGTATTGACCTTAACATTGAACTGGCGCAATCTTCGGAAGACTTTGTGGATATTGGCGATATGTTCCTCAAAAGTACAACCCAATATAAAAATATTGTCAATGTAGGCGATCGCTGCAGTCCATCTCAGGGGGCCTAAAAGAGTGTTGATGAACATTTGAAAGTATTGGGGCGAGGTGCTGAGACCCATTGGCATTCTTCGATACTCGAATAATCCCATCACATCAATGTCAAAAGCCAATTTGTGACGATCCTGAGGTCGAACTGGGATGCTATAGAAGCCAGAAAATAAGTCAAGGCTAGTGATGAAAGGGGAATGTTGCAAAGCATTAAAAATATCCTCAGTACAAGGTAGTGGATATTGTATCCTAGTAAAATGTTGATTGAGTTTTCGAAAATCGGTCAAAAATCGAAGGCAGCCACTCTTTTTGGAAATGACAAGACTAGGGGCAGAATATGGGGAATCAGCTTCTTGTATAGTGCCAGCATTAACAATACCTTTTATTTAAAGTAGAAGGTCATCACGTACCTTGGACCTGATTTGATGGGGATGAGTAGCAATGGGTTTGTCAGTGTCTAAGTCCAGCTTAATTTCAAAGTCTCGTGCCTCTGTAAGTTCTAGTATAGAATTAGCAAAACTGTCATTATACTGCTCTATAATATACTAAATGGCTCGTTTCTGGGCAAGAGAAAGTTTATCGTTGACTGAAGGACCCTAAGGGGGTTGAATTTCAAAAGCCTCGATAGCATTACAACAATGGGTAATGGACGAGTAGTCGGGTGTGTGTGTGCTATCAGACATAATTGGAATTTCAGTGATTTTATTCTCATAATGGGTGTGGATAAAGAGAATACTGTACTTTAAAATAGGGATGACGTGGTATTTCTCAAGAAAATCAACACCCAAAATGATATCTTGCTGAAGGTTGTGAAGAACTAAAAATTTCTGTGGATAAGTACGATTGCGGATGTTTAAGTTGATAGTAGTTTCAAACTTAGGAGGGGGGAAATTGATGTGACTGTGACTAGTGTAATGTTTGCCATGAGGGAAGTAAGGGGCTGATCTGATAAAAAATGGTGCTGGCCACACAGCTACATGAACACATTGTGTCTACTAACGAATATTATCGTTTGCCATTAATAGTGACAAGTACAAGAGGCATAGCAGTGCTAATAACGTTCGACTGACATGGTGAAAGGGGAGCAGCGCGTGCTAGTTTTCGTGTTCCAATTCTAGGCGCAGTATCGCTCAGCATGTTTCCCACCAAACGCTCATCATTGCGGCCCCTGGTGTCCTTGTTACAAAAACAGTCAGCATGGGCCACAGCGGGAGTGGGAGTGGAGTGGGTCACAAAGACGGTACGCAGTGTCAGCTGGAATGTATTCATAAACTGGCAAAAGTTGTCACTAATGTCCGTTGAAAAAACAAAATTCTGATTGGGGAAGAGGACACTGACGACTCTTATGACTGACATAGAGGCATAACGTGCAGGTATCGCTAGCGAGGCTATAGGGACCATGAACTGCTGGCTGTGCAGCAAGGAATCGCTGCAATGTGGCAACGCTGCATTCTGGTGTGTGGGGTGCTGAAGGTGCGGTAAACAGGACCTGCATTTTGCGGGGGGAGAATGCTATGCTGGTGCGTGTCACTGCGAGCGGGCTTGGGAAGTCGTGGTTGATGTGTCGGTGTTTTGTGTGACCGCTTCACAGGCGGCAGAGTTGATAATTGTTTACAGAGTGGTTGCGGAAAGTGAACCTTATTCGACCTGGTAGAAAAATGTGGACCACTGGGTTTCGTAAAATGTATCTGAGAATGGTGAGCTTGCGCTGGCCGTATACCAACAACATGCCTGGGTGGAGAGATAGGTGGCAAAAGAGCATTCTCAGGGGAATGGGTGGGCAAGAAAGAGCTCAGCAAGGCTGCTACACAAGCACTACGTCGCGCGCATGGTAACTGACCTAAGCGATGCTGGTTTACTGTGGGAGTAAAATAACGATTAGTGTGGGCGGGCGGGGTAGTCTGTTATAGATGGGGGAAGGCGGCTTACTCTCAATGGTATTGCACGTCTGAAAAATATTAATTAGAATGTTCAATGACACGATAATGAAATGGCCTGGGAACAGGTGGAGCTTGGCAGCAGAGAGGTGGGAATGAAACAGCGACTCCACCAGTGTAACACTTCCCTTCCTCCAGTCTCTAAATAACTCTGGTATCCAACACTCTATACTCGATCCAACATCAAACACTAGATTACTGCAAAGGAGGTAAGGGGCGTCACGGGTGGTGCTCGTGATGGTGGCTAAATAAGAAGGATCATTTATAAAAATATTATATCTTTAATATAACAAACTCTAAGTATGAGAACACAATACATTTACGTTTATACAACAATAAGAATACAGTTATATTACAGAAGGAGATTACAACAATGTTATTAAGGTGTACTGAAACAATAGATTAACGAGATTCACAAATATATCGCAGCTATGCCCTAAACTTGCCGAGATTATTCTTACAGGAGGAAAGGGATGGTGATTCATTACCAGAATGGCTCCCTACCGCAAACGTGTTTATGCTCGCATAATCTCATAGAACTGGTTGGCCTCAGAGCTGCTCTGTGGCCTAGGGTCATCACTTCCTTCATCTTCCACCTACAATCTCACAAGTATATCGCCTCAATTCACAGTGCCGTCTGGGGGGGGGGGGTGGTGGGGGGAGAGGAGGGCACTGTCATGCAGAGTCCCTTTTATGACTGAGCCAAGTAGGCCAAGCTTGTGAAACCACTGCACTCGGCCAACAGCTATACCCCACACAACTTTAGGCGGTGTAGCGATGTCAGGTTATCGCTAAAAATCTTAATATTGCTATATTACTGTTCGACTTTTACTTAAATTGATTGCTTACTAGTATAGTTTCATCCATTTTCTTGAAAAGGATGTGAAGACACTAGAGTACAAGTGTGTTATTTTTAATTTTGACAAAAATTAGTGACCGGTTGCAAAATATAGTTTTTTTTATGTACTGGGATATTATCTGCATTTAAAATTTAATGATAAAAAAATCTTGATCTGACAGAGTTTCAAACTCACGCCCAAAAACAAGAAACACTGCTCTATCAGATGCTGCGACTCTACCACTGTACTACCAGTTCACATAGAAAACTGTGGGTTTATATGCAGTATATACAATAAACTGTTCGAACTAACGTTTTCATAGAGTAGGTAATGTGTTAAGTATTTATAACGGTTTTAAACAGTAATTAAATGTTATCATAGCATGTATTATTGGTTGTTATCGTATTTTAAATCTATTTTGAAAGAGTTTCAACCTCACGGATGTATAATCAAGATGGAGGCATCCTTTTCAGTTTCTTCATCAACTCGTTCCAAGTAGTAGCCACGGAGAGTGCTACGTTCTGAAACTGTGACGTGATTGGCCAGGTACGAAAGCGGGTATGGAATCTGCCACGAAAAATAGGACGGGTCAAATTACCAAACCTGGTACAAAATCTGGCCATACAAGGCAGGAAATGCCATAATGGATGCCACACTAGCACTTACACTGGCTGCTACGACGGACTTTGCACAAGCTTTTACGGAATATTGTATAGCGTAATATCACCATTAGGGACTATTTGGTTGTTAAGATCATTATAATTTATTACTTTTATCAGTCTAGTAATTTAATTAAATCAGGTATAAGATAGTTATTAGTCCTAATTTGTCATTCTAAGTCTTCAAAATAGACCTGTTTCTATTTTTATAAGAACTTTGTTCCCGAACTTTATTTTCACCTTTCCTGAGTTAAAAAAAGGATAGATGAATGAACAGGGAACTGAGGAATGAACTCTTGAGTTACGGAAAGATCAGTAACCCACTTAAATGCCCTGTATAAGGCAGAACTGGTATATTGGGATTTCAAGAGAGAGAGAGAGAGAGAGTATTTTCTCACATGCATTTACATAATTTAGTTTAGACATTGAAGTGACTTGCCATAATTTAGTTAACTTCTTTTAGCCCCAATTGTAGAGCTACTTTCATCCTTCCCAGATTGATTAGTTGTGTAGGTTGGGTGCTACTGTTAATTTAATGTGTAACAGCAGCTACTTGACAATACCAAAAAACTGCCAACAAATAATCTAGTGAATGATTTTGTGAAAGTTACGTTGATTTGGTGATGGACAATGGCACCAACTGGTAAAATGAGGTCAGTTTTATAACAATGTTATTAGCTTGAAGAATTAACCTAATTTTACACCAAAATATTTTCATTTTAGTGTTTAGTGTTTTCCCCACATTTTATTTAGTAAAAAACTTAGTATACTTGTGGACCAAAATACATCTGAGTTACTACAATTATTTTTACAGAATATTGACATACATATTCAGTTTAAATTTCATGACGAAACATTTGTGAACTCGTGGGTAGTAACGAACGAGGAAGTTTTCAATCACGTAATGTCAAGCCCATGGGAAAATTAAGAGTCACAGTAATGCAGATGGATGCTGTAGTTTCACAAAATGCTAGTTCTGGTCCCACTTTGGAAAATTTGAGAATGGAAAAATACACTCAGACTGTGCCTTTACCTAGGGAGCCAGATAAGGGTGTAGAAATAGTTTACAGAGATTACTTTTGGCCGAAACAATCATTGCTAGTACAAAGTAAAAGGGATAGTTAACTCAAAGACCCTACAGGACATTCCGTGTTTCTTTTGTGGCAACATGAGACATGTTCGTGCATGATGTCCAATACGTTTGACACCTGCTGGGATAAATGGCGACGAAAATTTTTTGCTTGAAAAATGTTATGGGTTGTGGCAATAATATAATATGAAACTAATTTCAAGTAACTGCATTACTAGATTCCGGTGCCTCTTGTTCATTAATACGTCAAGAATTTTATAACATAGTATTGCAGGCATTACCAAATGGATTGTTGGATTTGGAAAGGGGTGAAAAGGTGTGTTTTTAGCTGATAGCGGTATGATATATACTCTTGTTTGTCCTGCAAAGTTTAAAATTAAAATAGAAAAATTTTCTTGGAAGTTTAGTTTTCGTGTTCTTCCAGGTTTGAGTCATGAGTTAATGCTTGGGGATTAATTTCCTGGGGAAAAACTCGTGCCTCATTGCAAGTTGGTAAGATGCTTTTGCATTTTGAATTTTGTAAGTGTCAGCCTGTGTCTTTGGTTACAACCAGTACGAGGTGTCTGTTAGTGAAAACAGAAAAGTTAACAAACAAACAGGAACTTGAGATTAAAGCTTGATAAATGAATTTCAAGATGTTGCGACTTCAAATATGGATCATTATACTGAAAATCCAATTCAACTGAAACTTAGTGACCATGAACCGATAGTGTCTGTTCCATATCAAGTGGCTCCCCCAGAAATAAAAGCGTTTAGATCTTTGATTTCCGAATTAAAGAATAAAGATATTATTGAAGAGTCGAATAGTGTATATTAAAGTCCTTCCCTTCGGTTAGCAACAAGGGGTCCAGGACAATTCAGACTGATCTGTGATTATTGAGAGGTTAATAAAAAAAGTATGTTGATCAGTATCCACTTCCTACCATTCAGACTGTATTTCAGCACGTAGGTAAAGCAACGTATTTAACCATCCTAGACTTAAATTCCACATTCCTCCAATGTAAGCTCCCGATTCATTGGAAATTTTTTTCTTTTGTAACACCATGGGGTCATTATCAGAGGAAACGACTGCCAACAGGAGTGAACTTTGGGCCTCAGGCAATGTAGCGTATTTTATTTAAGGTTCTAGGAAAATTTCAATATGATTTTCTTTTCATATACATTGATGGTGATGTGTGTACAGCAGGGTTGCCACTAGCCTGAACATGAAATCCTTGTTCCTGTATATAAAATTCTTGTAAAATCCTGGGGGGAAAAAAAAAAAAAAAAAAAAAAAAAAAAATACAGAAAAAAGTGGATGGAGGACGTTTATATATTTAATACTGTTGTTTCGGTTTGGAATGTACAAACCATGGTAATTCTTTTCTCCACTCACACTTATACTTTTGTTTATACACCTACCATATCACCAATAATTTTCATTTCCTCTCGTTTGTGATATCAATGGCAAATACAAAACACAGTCACCAAATTCGGATTGCATGCGTAAAACTGCAATTCGTGGAAAAGGTTATTTTCAACAATTGCCTTGGGCTTTGCATGTGAACAAACAGCCAGGAACATAAATATGTAGGTAACTGTATACCCGCACCAGTGAACAATTAAGCTAGATATTTCGGACATACACTATTGAAGCAATGGCGTATGTCCTAAATATTTTGCTTAATTATTCACTTCCGTTGTAACAATCTTTCAAACAAATGCTCAATGAAACTGACACACATCGCTGTGTGTGCTAGTGTTGCATGTACGCAGCAGCCAGCTTTTTCTACAGAGTTATAAAATACGTTAAAACACCAGGCCTGGTGTACAGTGAGAGTTTTGAACATCATACTCAGTATTTCAAAGATGTGCTTACTGCTTTACGCGAGGCAGACTTGACTGTGAACCCGGGTAAGATAACATGGGCAAAAAGTCATGTCCAATATTTGGGATTTATAGTTTATGATGGTAAATTGTTAATAGACCACGAGAAAATTAGGTCTGTCGTCAATTTCCTCATCCCAAAGAATTTAAGAGAAGTAAGGAGATTCCTGGGGATGGTTAGTTTACATTCACAGTTTGTTCCAGATTTTGCCACCATCGCTGAACCCCTCAATGCTCTGAAATATAAAGGGGTAGACTTTAGTTGGAGAGAGCAACAAGAACAGGCTTTTTGTAAATTAAAAGACATTATTTCTTCACCTCCGGTATTGTGTTTGCCTAATTTTGCGAAGCAGTTTGCTCTACAGGAGTTAATGCAAGTTCTATAGCTGTGAGCTGTTTTATGTCAACCTGCTGGAAATTCGTTAGCACCAGTTGCATATGCTAGTTGGCTGTCAACACCTGCCGAGCAAAAATGTACTGTTTATGAAAAAAAGATCTCGGCACCCGCTTTTTGTAAGGGTACGTTAGCGGGTTATTGAGAAAGTAAAGAATTTATTTTGCATACTGATAAACAGGCTTTAAGCTGGATTCTTGCCATCAAAAAGCCTGCGGGAAGGATAGCACGATGCTTAGTTAGGTTAACTAGATATAAATATACTGTAAATCATATAAAAGGGGTTGACAATACTGTTGCAGTTTGTCTATCAAGGATGTTTGATGCCGACGAGTTTCAAGTTGATGATAGTAATGAAAATGGTCAAGTTTATTGTACAGGAATATGAACTGCAGCAATTGGGAGTTTTACAAAGTTTCCCTTAGGCTTATATTGAGTTGCAGAAACATCAGAAGTATGACTGAGTGTACGGAAATCCAAAAACAAATTCTTGCCAACACTTCAAAAAGTTATAAGCTAAGGAAAGGTTTGGTTAGGCAGATTGATCACAAAGGGAAATTTAGTATTTCTGTACCAAAAGCATTATGCAATATGATATTTAAATATTATAATGAGTCTTATGTTGGGTGCCATCTCAGGCATGACAAAGACTTTGTCTTTTATTAAAAAGAATGTTTTATTGACCCTATATGAGGGATGACGTAGCTTTGTGGGTTTCAAAATGTGATGCCTCTCAGAAGGCAAAACCAAGAGTTACTCGGGCCATGGGTCAATATTCAGCTACAGTCGCTCAGTACCCCTGGGATTATATGGATGTTTTTGAGCCTTTACCTCATACCAAAAAGGGTTTCTCATCTAGGTATTTTAATAGTAGTAGATAGTTTTAGTAAATTTGTGTTCTTTTTCCCTTACCATAATATGAAGTCAGTTGAAATTTATGGTATTTTAAGGTACTGTTTATTTCCCATTTTCGAGTAACCTATCAGCATAGCCAATGATAATTCTACTTACTTTGTTTCTGCTCAGATGAAAAATTTGGCTTTTATGTGGGGAGTAAGTTGATATAAACATCCCATTACCTCTAAGGGAACTTGGTCGAGAGATATAACAAAAAATTTGAAAGCCCCTCTGAGAACCTTCAGACTGGATCTCATCGTGACTGGGATGAGACAGTGTAAGAGGTGTCTATCATTTAATAATGTTATTAGTAAAGCGACCAAACATGCGCACTCTCATTTGTTTTTGGAGCGAACTATTTTCCATCCCTCGATAAATGTGTGGAGTCTTCACTTCTTCTGTTGGGATTCGGTGGATGTTGACCAATTGTTTGAGGTATGGGAGGAAGCAAACACGAACTTGTGGAAGTATCATCAGAAATTGGCTATTTAATCGGGACGTAAATCCAGTACAGTTTTAAGTAGGTGATACAGTTTTGTTGGAGGCACATTTCTTAAGTAATAAAACAGATATGTTTAGTGCCAAGTTGGCACCAAAATATATTGGGCCATTAAAAACAACAAGATTTTTAACACCTGTTACTACGTTGCTAGAACATCCTGACAACCCCAACAAAAGGAATAAGGCCCATGTGTCACAAATAAAGAGTTATAAAACAGGAGTCTGACATCCAAAGCACCAAAATGTCACGCTCATTTCTTTTCTTCACCTTAATTTAGTTATTAATAAGGGTTTTATGTTATGTTTTTTAATGGATTGTTTGTAAATTTAAAAATATTCTGACAAGGGTGGGAGAATCTGGAGTAGGTGTTAGGGAAGTCTGAGAACCAAAGATATTGCATGGTAGTCGTACCATGAGAATATTTTCTTAGTTTGAGAAGGTGATCAATAAGTAAAGATGTATGGATGAATCATGGTTACTGATGCTGGTCCGGTGCATTGTTTGTTTCGGTGGAGGCAGAGAGGACCTGTGGGAGAGAAGATGAGAGGAGGCTTCTCGCCTGCCGCTGGCAGGATCTTCGGATGTTGGAGATTCCAGATATAGAAGAGTATCTTCACTCTGCGAGGACATCTTGCAGCATTGCACCATGGGTCCTGCCATGGTCACAATGTCTGATGAGACTGCGAGGACATCATGCAGCCTTTCACCAGGGGTCCTGCGATGGTCACAATGCCTGATGAGACTGCGGGGACATCATGCAGCCTTTCACCAGGGGTCCTGCGATGGTCACAATGCCTGATGAGACTGCGAGGACATCATGCAACCTTTCACCAGGGGTCCTGCGATGGTCACAATGTCTGATGAGACTGCGGGGACATCATGCAGCCTTGCACCAGGGCTCCTGCGATGGTCGCTACTCCTGCTGAAGTCGCTGTCTTGGGATGCTGTGAAGAAATGAAGATTTGTCAAAAGAATGTTAATAAGGGGCTAAATAGGATGGCTGATGTGGATGTTTTCCTTTTGGAAGCTGTGGAAGAAAATAGTTTTTTGGAGCTATCAGTGTTGCAGTCTTCACTCCAGTTTTCCCTGCAAGACTGACTACCTTGGAGAGATCCTGGAGGATGGAGGCTGAGATTCCTGATGACACTCAGCTTCAAGAGAGAGAGGATGACATAATATGTTTTCATCTCATATTCAAGCGCTCCAATTGCCTATAAAAATTATGTCTTGTTACGTATTTTCGCCTGCCCAATATAAAATTCAGCTGTGGTCGTTTATCCTACCTCTGGGCAATAGTTTGGAACAGCTCTGGAAGACCACAATGTATGCTGCCTTGTCTAACAATGAAAAATACTTAGCAGACTTGGCGCCCAACATCAAGTGGGCTTTCGAAGCAGCAACGAGTCAGAGTCGACCAGCATAGTGGCCGCCTCAGCTTCAGAAATCAAACTACCGAAAGTGCCCATAATTCCAGCCCGGCCAGATCGAAAGACTGACGTGCCTCACTAGTATTGGTTATGGCTTGGTGATGTCAGCAGTGTTGCCATGAGTTGCTAGTTGATGAGAGAAAATGCTCACGACAAAAATTAAAAGTCTGTCGCAGTGTAGTTCTGAGAGCACTTTATCTGAAAATGCATTGTTCCTAATGGTTAAAATTAAATGTACCAAATTAAATGCTGAATAACCTGTTGCCAAATCTATTAAATGTGAAGTAGTGTGGTGAGGGGGGAGCAAAAGGTTTTTAAATAAATAGGCATGCATTCTTGGAGCTGGTGTGTTTGGTTCTCATACTCAAGATGGTGTTCACAATGGCGATAAGTATTTCAATATTTGGGGTCTTTTAAAAATAGTTGTAAATGTAGAAAAAACATAACAAATTTTTAAGTGTTAGGCTTTGGTCAGAATGTTTTCAAATTGAAATTATGTAACAAGGAAAGATAACTTAAAGCATGTAAATTTTGGGGATAATATTTCGAAAATATACCAAAGTAATATAATGCTGTGATATCTTAGAAATCATAAATATTTTTGTATAAATTTTGATAGTTTTTCAGCTAAATATTTTAGATATATATTTAAATGTCTCTTTTCGTAAAAGCTTATAAAATATTGTACTAAACATTTGGTATGAAAGTAGTTATATAAAGAGATTAAAGAAAAATATTTCTAGTTTTGTAATGAGTATTTTTAATTTCCCATAGAATGTTTCCAGTCACAACCACGCAAATAATAAAGTCTGAAAGGTTTCAGAAAACATGTCAAGGCACCTTTGTAAGATGACATGATGCAGACCAGCATAAAATGACCAATTTTCTGCCTTACACTGATGAGGTTCCTTCGGGGGTGTCTTCCAACTCTCCAGCCCACAGGGGGTAGAGGGTATGACAAAGCATCCATATAAACTTTTACAGAGAATTCACTTAAAACCTGAAATAAAATAAAATAAAACCAAAAGGCTACTAATAATGGGATAAAATTCAATGTCACTATAAAAGTAAACATGACAAGCAGCTCTCGAACTCTTCTCACGTGCAGCTTACCACACAACGAAATGTGGGTCTGTTGCAGAAGAAACTGAGCACTACCTGCAGTAATATGTTTGTTCTCAACTGCACACTTCTACGGACTGGATGACCTTTATGAATATATTCCGACTAAAGTAAATTTTCAATACCTGAGACATCCAGACGTCCGGCATTCTAAACCAAACATGTCAGACACTACAGCAGTGCTTTGCAAACAAAAATATATAGGCTTGTGAAAAAGTAAGGAATATCGAAACTCCCTGCGTACAAAATACTCAACTGGTTGATATGCAATGCAATCTACACAAGTCTTCAAGAGTGTATTTTGATATCAAACGTAACACGTCCCATTATTAAATTGGGTGAGCTTCAGGGAAACAACAACTTTACAAATATATAAGTATAACCTCGTTAATTTGAATCAATTGGGACCAGAGCTGATCCAGGGTAACAAAAATCCAGGTTCACCACAGAATGCGTGAAAAATAAATTAAATACAACATACTTACAGAAATTTCTTTTACATTAACCAAAACATGTTTAAAACATATATACAGATTACAAACACATTATCACACGTAACAGTTAATACAATAAAGTCTACTTCTTGGAAAAGTAACTCTTAAGGCTCCTTCATATTTTTAATTTTTTTGTTGTTCTAAACCTCTCTAAATTCTTCTAAAAAATTTTCCCTTGAGAACAAATGTTCAAATTCAACAATTAGGTCCTAAGGAACCACAAAATATACACAATTTATACATGTTTCATAACATGCGCTGCTGTCAATGATGTGAATGGGGGTAAAAGTGGGTTTTCAATCCCACAGTCCCATCCGCAGTGTTTGATGAACGATGTGCTGTGAAACATTACCCTGGTCATCACTGTTGTACCTCTGTACGATTTCTCAAACTGTGGCATGTGGTTATTCCCAACGACGCACTATGGCCTCCACTGCCATCTGACGTAAATGCACTGTGGTAGACAAGTATGGATAACGTGTTGCCGTTTCCATAGCGTTGCACAACTTTTGATACATGCTCATAACAGCGACACAAGGGCAACCAACAAGATGGCCATTTCAGAGATACTGGTACCAAGGCACAGTGCCATCACAACCTGACCTCTGTCAAACTGAGATACTGGCTACTTTTTCCACTATCACATCGCAGACACAAATAACAGTGAGGCTGTAGACCTGCCGTTATAAATACCATGCTGCCAGCATGTCACATGTAATTCTTCATGCGAAAAATGTTTCCAGGTCAGGGTGGTTATAATGCAATGGCTTGTCTGTATAATTTTCAAATTTTTAGGGTGACGGGAGGGACAGTTAAGTGGAATTTTTTTTACAATAGCAACACTGCTTCACTTGGTCTAAAAGTATTTGTCATACTATAATATGCATGCATTACGAATTTTTTAAATACAGTACCAGAAAAGTTACTATACAACAAGAAATTTGCAATTTTACAGCGAAATGATCACTTTGTTACCAATAACTTATTATCTACTGAAATAAATTTTTAACTCATATTATTGTTAGCATTTTCTATGAAATATTCATAGTGGAACATTATTACATTATGTTACATTTATTTGTGCACGCATCTGAATTACTCACAGTGAACGTGCAACTTGTTTGATGTTGTCAGCATTTCCAGGATTCAGACTATGGCACTTCTGGAAGTACTCTAAAGATTCCTGTATTTTTCCTTCATGGCGGAGTATTATGCCCTACAAATAATGTTGTATCAAATATTAATATTCTGTTTTCAGAAAACTCAAAACAATGGGGTTGCATACAAAAACCTACAAATATTAACACTGCAAAGATGCCGTAATTAATTTACAATATGTTTTCAGTGTTGCAACATCGAAAATGGACGAAATTCCCCTCAAAACGCAGTGTCTGACACAAGAGATACCTGAGCGGTTATCTTGAGTCTACAACAGGAGTTTTCCAATGATACACAAAAACTTGTTCTCATCTCTTTCTCTTTACACTTCTTAGCAAAAAAAAGGTCTCAACCAGTTTACATTAAAAACACACTATTTACATGCAGAAATTGAGTTTCTCCAAACATCCTGCCCCACTTGGAAATCACTCATTTCAATTACTCTTGTGGCAAGGGACACAGATTAGCACTTAGTCGAGTGACCAAAGTTGAACCATGCAGACCTACACAATTAGCTCCAGGCAACATTTGGACTATGCACCCAAGCTTCCAGTGAAAAGGAAGGCGGGGGGCAGCTTAGGGCCCTGAATTAGCACCATGGTGTTAGGCTGCACATTCACCACACAATTTGTCCACTTGGATAGAACTTGCAGCTGATAAGTTTGATGTAGAAGACTCCATCCTGATGTGCGATTATGTCTTCCTCAGGCAAGATTTACAGGTGTCTCAAAGTGAAGGAAGTGGTTTGGTGTTAATGCAGCGAGATCATGCGTGAGTTTAGAACAGCATCGACTTGTGTGAGTACAGGGTAAAACTCTTCATACGTCATGAGATGGCTGCTGCCATTCTAATGCGTTTTAATCAACTTAACTCCAGCCTCCCAAATGTAATGCACCTGGTGGATTGAAGTACCGCATTATTCTGCGATGCCATCTCGAGAAATCCGTGTAGTGCTTCCAAACCTACTCTTAACTATGCCTTTCTCCAAGTGAGGCGATGAAATAAAGGATAAAGTAGGTGCAAGCCAACACATCTGAGAGTTCACCACAGCCGTCCTTAGTCACCAGCCTGACCCCAAAAACAGCCCAGAAAAGAATCCCAGCAAGGCATCAGCAGTCCGTGCCGAAAGGGAACAAACTTGCACTGCCAGTGACAAGACAACCAAGTAATTGTAAACTGTACAGTGTGGAGAAAGTGACTTCACTTCCCAGTTGGCAGTACATGAGAGGGCATGAATAACTGAAAGGTAAATGTACTTATATGAATGTTCTAAATGCCAAGAAGTGGAGAAACTGTGTATTACTGAGTGCTATCCAGGAAAAAAATTAAGTACACAATGCCAAGACTGCAAGAAAAACTTCCACTTCACGTGACTGGGCTGGTGTGATGAGATACCTACTGTGGTTTCACAGCTTGACAAGCTGAGGAAAGGTTAACTAACTACTGCCCTGTTTTGACAATTACAGGAGGAATAGTCTATCCTTCAACCAAATTTCTGCCAGCTACACTCAAAAAATTTTCAAAGTTAGGAACATGAAAACCCTAAGAAATTTGTAGAGAACATCCATACCATACAGAAAGTGTAACATATGAGGCAAGAATTGTCCAATAGGGAAATCTGCATTACGTAAAATAACTACTTGGGGAAACACACTGGGTTATAATCATGTCCAGGGAGTCCAGTAAAGTACATCAGAGCCAGATAAGCACTTTCAATGACATCAAATACCACTGAGGAGATTTTTATAAAAATGGCTACCAGAGAGGAGTGCCGAAATCACTAATACAAGAGACTGAAGTGAAGTGAGCTTTGAATCTCAGCTTTAATAGCGTACTGCCAATAGTGGCAAAAGAAAGGAACTATGACTCATGCTGCAATCTGGACAATTGAGTTGTTACGTTATGCAGAAGAATCGCACACTGACTCGCCTGGTGTGAAGTTTCAGAGGAAGAACTACACCATTCAGTGTATCATTCTATCGAGTCTGATGGATTATATGCTTAAGAAATTAAAACTAAGCATGGTACAAAAACCTGACCAAGTACATATTTCTCACAAGTACGTGTAGAATACAAATATGCTTAAAAGTTGAGATAAGGTGCCACCATTTTCAAGACATGCACTTCAGAAATACACCCTTAGTATAACATCCTGTCACAAAGTACTATAGGCTTAAAATTTAAAACTAAGCAATGTATAACAACATGACCAAGGACACCGTCATATACTACAGTTACATGTGAGCTAGATGTGATTAATCTGGTTTTTGTGCATTAATTAGTTTTAATTTTTTAGGCATATAAATTTGAGACTGTGACAGTCGCATATTTCCAAAGAACGTACATCTTTTTAAACTGGGGGAGTGGAACCTAGACTTTTAAGCATATTTGTATATTACAGTTATGTGTGAGCAACGTGTAATTAGTCTGGTTTCCGTACATTGCTTAGTTTTAAATTTTTAAGCATATAAACTTCTGGCTTTATGTTAAGATGTTCAACGGAAGGCACATTTTGGAAGGGCAACAATTTTTCATCTGCCTGTGTGCTTTCCCTGTGTATTTAAGCCTTTTTTTGTACTAAGTCGTGTGTTACTAGCTTTCGTGATTGTCTGTTTCTCGTAAGGCAAGTCTGAAGCTCGTTATTTTTCTAAAGTTTGGTTGTAACAAAGAAAAAAGCATGAGTCACAGTTAGTAGTTAGGATTCAAAGCTAACTTCACTTCAGTACTGACTAGATGTTCTAACGTACCAGCAAGGCCCCTTTGTATGATGGATCCATCTATGAATACGCTGTTCACTGCAAAGTGGGCACTTTTGAGGTGATAGTTTTTCAGACATATATTATTCTATAACTACCTTTTTAAATACTTGTATATTGTCATGTAACTAATAACACAGTGTGTATATTCCACTGCACTCAGACGTTAATGTCAAGGGCACAAATAAAATTATATATTGACTCGTTATAAATGGGAGGGCTTTCAAAAGTGCTCACTTTACAGTGAATAGCCTATATACGTCTGTAGTCTTTTGCAGATCCGGAGATCTCAGTAAAAAGTGACCAAGGCGGATGGAATTGCATGTACCGGTATATTGCAGTGAGCTAATGATGCAGCAAAGTTTGAGTTAAAGCAATTACCCTGGGACAGAATATACTCTTGAAGAATGAAGTAGCCCCCAGAATGTCTGGTGTTTGACAGAACACAGGTCGTACAAATAAAAATGAAGGATATGGTATAGCTGGAACACAGTTATCCTTTTCCAGTGGTGGGACATAAAGTACGAAATCCCACAAAGCAAAAGTAAAGACCCATAATTGAAAAAATACAGTAATACAATATTATGGCAACTTAGCAGGATTTTTTTTTAAATTTAGGCAACTGATAATAACATATTTCCAATACCAAAATTTCTATAATGCGTTTTGAAATTTTTTAAATATTTTTATGTAAACAAAATTAAATTTAATTATAGCAGGTAGAAATATGTGTGTATGATTTGATGCCAGCTAACAGCCAGCGGAGCTAGAATCCACGACGGTGCTCACCACGCACATGTCACATGTCCCGCTCTTGCGCAAAGAGGCCAATAATTTTGAACTTTCATATAAATGTTATTTTTCAGTGTAAAATGTGTGCTATTGTATTTACAGGATTTAATATGTCTTAAAATGTGTTCAAGTGTTTGTTACTATTTTTAATTGTTTGGTTATAAAATCCAAAGTGCCCTCGGCACCGAGATTAAGAACACTTTCTTTTCCGGCATGAATGCCGTCATAAAGAGACACGTTTATGTGAAGCCTGTAGGCGGCCATGGTAGGTCCGTGCAATGCTTGTCTCTGAACATGGACAGTCTGTCGAGGTAAGACACTATCACGTACGCACTACAACTTTTGTTCATTGATTTAGGTTTCCATAGTCAATTTATTTTACCGGTTAACCTTTGCTTGCGTACGTTTTTGCCAGACACTTTCCCCAGCATTATGCTTCCGCTTTATTAATTTATTGCCCTCTTGCTGCATTTTTAACTTAATAGAGGAGAATGAGGAGAAATATGTTGGAGAGGTCACACGACCTGCACAACTTGAATCAGGCGCCATCCACCTATATTTATGGTGTTTCATTGTAACTTCTGCATTATTGCTACGTGCAATTTCAAAGGCTTTGTTTTTATGTATGTATTTGAGGATATTTCTCGTGTTTGAATATTTTACGGCAACATCACGTATAACCACATGACCGACAGACGCCAAGTATTTTCATATGCCATCGTTGAGTTTTGAGAGCTTATTTATGTAACATCATATGTGCAATAATATTATTTCAGGGTTCTATGTCAATTTTATTCAGGGTTCAATGTATTTTTTACGTAAATTCAGGCATGTTACACACGTACCCACTGCAATAGTAAAGAGACTAATTTTCTCAGCAAGAATAATCTTTTGTCGGACTTTAATTTGCCGTTTCCATGCAGAAATATCGCAATTTCACCTGCACCACATGGTCCGCTACGAACTTCATCCAGTGGCATACGCGCCATCTAAGCTTGATTTCACACATGTGTGTTTATTGTAAATATTCCTCTCATGTCCCATCTTGTTTCATGTATCATTTGAGGGTTTATGTAATTTTGTAATTAGTGTACGGTGCAATTATTCCCGTCCTAGCTGGCTCTGTGTATTGGCCATCACCACACTACCCACGAGCTGGAGGGCGAGCCCCGAGGAGTTTGCGTTAGTGATGCTGAGTAATCACACGTGTTAATGTATCAAGGGTTTCATTTGTAATTCACAGTGTCCTGTCTTCAGGGAAAAACCATCTGTCCACCTAGCGGCTGTCTGCCCTCTTCCCTTGTGAAGGCTGTGCTTTCACGCACCTCAGTAAGATCATCCATCTAGGCATGCGCTAGAGTAATTGCGGGCTGGGGAGCACCCAAGCGGAATTGGCTAGTCATGACCGAGATAATCATAATTTCATTGGCATGTTGATGTGTATGCATAATAACAATGAAAGCAAGTCTACAGTGAACTTAACTCTTTTCTTCAGTAGTGACAGTGATCTAGCCACATATATTTTATTAAGTGTTTATTTCCAGTGATGTTTAGTAAAAAGTTTAGTAATGCCTACGTGTTTGTAAGTATGCGTGGGTGAGACGGACACAGAACCTACAGCATCCCTGAGAACCCTGAGTCGCAATAGTGCGGTGATTGGGAAGCACCGCTGGTGCCCAAATTACCAGTAAGTATTTGTGTCTTCGTTCATCTCGTGTCTCACCTGACGGCATCAGATTGAGCAGAAAAACTGTGTAAAAGAGAACTCTTGCACATACGAAAATCAACCAAATCCTCTGGGTTGTTGTTAAGCAACCGAACAGGATGCTGAAAGAGAATACCGCAAATAATTTAACGTAGCATGAAACAATATTCTCAGAAATATAGATCAATTAATCTGTCTCTCTAAGTTAATATGTTTCAAAAACTAAATTACGTGAATTTTAATTTGTTCATTTAAATGCAATTTCTTGATGAAAAGTTCAGTGAAACAAAATTGATATCAGCTTGGAATAAGTTCATTAAAACAAAATTCTTGTCAACACAATTTTATACGAATGCTACCTATTTTGAGTTTAGAGCAAAATTCAATTCTCAGGACCTCTGGACAGTTCACAGTCCAAAAATAGAATATTTTAAAGTTTCTCAACTTTACGTAAGTGATAAGATGATCCCAACATTCAGAAGTTACATGGACCTCTGAATCAGATTATTCAGTAGAGACTTACTCTTCAGATGACTCTACAGCAATGGAGTCTCAAGCGTCATCTTCGACACCATCCTCATAGCCTAACCCCCCTAATAAAATTAACTGGCACTTTTTAGGCTTGCGCACATTTATTGCACTGACGATAGCTCTCCGACATCGCCCCCTGTCTTATAATGGGTGGACAAACAAAAATTTATACAAAATTTGCAGGAGATAGTCCTACATGACCTGACCACTACCAAGTCTTGAGAGAGAGTCCTTGGCCTACAAAAGTGTAACCATATCCTGCTTCACAAAACCAAGAAATAAAAAACTTCCTGATTAAGAATATTATCTATAAAGAAATTAACATATGTGACCTCTTAGGAATTAGACTTATCAGTATACAATATTAAGGGGTTGACAAGGAGAGATCACACAAATTAAGAAACAGTAATTATATAAATCTCTGACACTAAATGTACTGTTAATTAAAATTAATAAAAACTATGACAGATGATTAAAAAGGAAATCATGATAAATATTCTACTATCATTCTGAATGTAAACAAACAAGAAAAATACTAAACTGATAGATGCAAACACTGAAATTAAATCATAGCATTTACCCATAGAAGTGTCAACATGGAAGGTAAACAAAAGGTAATTCTTTGTCTTCATATAGTAAATGATTATGAAATATTTCCAATACCAAAATACATTAAATTATTCTAATTTGAAACTATTTGTGTGGTATTAGTAACATTAGATTAAATCTGAAATCTGCAATATTTTAAGAACAAAAACTTTATGACTAGGTATATAATAAAATACTTAACAAGGTAAGCTATATCTTAAACACATTTGTTGCTCCACACTGCATTAACACGTTAATGTTAACACAGTCTTGTGTTTAGCTCAATCAGCCACACTTCTTGGCATGCTGTGAGCTTTATGCAGAACATTCGTTTACCTCATAGTTCTACATTTAAAAATAAAATGTTACGATGGTTACAATTCTTAAAACATGATACAAAAAAAAAAAAATTATTTGTATAGTATTACCTTAATATTTTTTATACTCACCAAAACATAGTTAGCATATTCATTCATGCCATTGCTCCTCTCCAGTTCTTCTTGAATGAATATCTTGCAAATGTCAAACTCATTTCTCACATAATGCATGTTGATAAGCCAGTTCCTGCTTTCTAGAATGGGGCATTCTGGAACTAGGGAATTTATCTGTGATTAGTACTTTAAAT
The DNA here is from genome assembly GCA_029891345.1 of Dryococelus australis. Taxonomy (NCBI): domain Eukaryota; kingdom Metazoa; phylum Arthropoda; class Insecta; order Phasmatodea; family Phasmatidae; genus Dryococelus; species Dryococelus australis. The sequence continues at coordinate 185,760,474 of CM056998.1, read as the reverse complement.
CGCATATTAACTTCTACAAATGCTTGTCCTTTACCACACAGTTAAACTTGATTTACCATGATTGGTCTGTTACCACACAGACAATACCTACGCAGACTTGTCCTATAACAATCTAGATACTTGTTTTACATGCACGTAAGGGCTGTGTTCTGTTAATTACAATTAATAAAAACTATGACAGATGATTAAAAAGGAAATCATGATACATATTCTACTATCATTCTGAATGTAAACAAACAAGAAAAATACTAAACTGATAGATGCAAACACTGAAATTAAATCATAGCATTTACCAATAGAAGTGTCAACATGGAAGGTAAACAAAAGGTAATTCTTTGTTTGTTTGGTTACACTGCAAAGTATGTAACACATATCGCGACATTTTTAATAAATAAAAAAAGTAAATAGGCCTACACAAGAGCAGACACCAGATGGTACAGACTGGTGCTGTTTGTGGTCTGAAATAAGTGCTATTTCCTGTTTACCGATGACAGATCCTTGTAAAGCATCAAAACATGTAGGCCTAAAACAAGAATTATTAATTACAACTTTTTACACAATACTGTATAACAATTCAATGGGTTTCACTAACAGTAGAAAATTGAAAACTTTTTGATTGTTTTTAGCTGCACCTCATAGGCCTACCAAAGAAAATGCAAAACGCTGATTACCAAAGTACACATTATATAATTATGATTAGTATATTCAGGCTAATGTGGTCATATTGTTACAAAATTAAATACAATTACCAAACAAAGGAGACTCTATACCGGCTACAGGAGAAGTGTCGCCCAATCACATCCTGCAATCTTAACTTAGTGGCCCACATGAATAATGATGATGATGATGATGATAATAATAATACAATAATACACCGGCAATTACGCTACCGCCTGGTGGGGAGGTCTCTCACCTCTTCCTTACCCGACCAAACTCCTCTTCCACTCCCTTCCTGAACTTTCCAACCCTCCTCGCGGATACCAATTCCTCTCGCAACACATTCCACTCACTCACAAGCATGGACTGCCTACCCCACTCCGTTCTCCTCCACACCCTCTGAAGCTTCTCACTGTTGTTTCCTCTTCCTCTAAACACCCCTTTACTTAGCTTGCAGTGTAGCCCTCCCCCATCCTCCCTCTTCACTCACCACCCTGTACATCCTGACTAGCCGTTCAACTTTCCTTTTGTCCTTCAATGAGCTCAACCCCATTTCTTTCATCATCACTGATGGCCTCTAGTTCTCTTCTTCCTTATTATCTTGCCACTGCCTTCTCCACCTACCCTTCACCCATCTTGCTGCCTTTCTCCCCACCTTTTCCAGTTCTCGCACCTCCGCCTCCACATACTGGTCCCATACTGCTGCAGCATATTCTAACATTGGCCGTACCATTGTGCCATACGCCTTCTCCTTCACCTCACAGCTGACTCCATTCAGCTCCCTTCCCAGCATACCCAGAGTCCTTCTTCCCTTTGCTACCACCCTCTCTACCTGTTTTTTTTCCACCTGAGGTCTCCCTGCAGTACAATCCCTAGATACTTATATTCTGCTGCTTCATCTATCTCTTGTCTCTCCTATCTGTACATGTCCCTGTTTATCATCTTCTTCCTTGTGAACCTCACTACCTTAGTTTTTCTTACATTCATCTTCATTTTATTTTTCCTGATCCACAACCATATCTTATCAATGTACGCCTGCAAATTTCCGCCCCCTCTCTCACTTCAGCATATACAACACAATGGTCTGCAAACAATCTGATTTTTCCCATAATCCCCAAACCCATGTCATTTACCATTATGGTAAATAACAAAGGACCCAGCACGCGTCCCTGTGGTACCCCAGACGTAACCTCCTCTTCCTCCGATATTGCCTCCCCCACTTTCACCCTCTGCCTTCGCCCACTGAGAAAGTGCCCTATCCATTCCACTACCCTCCTGCCTTGTATCAGTGCCTCCACTTTCCTCATCAATGTCCCATGGGGTACCTTATCAAATGCCTTCTCAAAATCTATGAAGCAGGCATCCACCTGCTTCCCCTCATCAACTACCTGCACCAGATCCTCTAATAACCCAGCGAGCTGAGTCTCACATGAGTATCCCCTCCTGAAACCATGCTGGGACTCCTCCAACCAATTCCTATTGTTCATAACCCTCATCACATACTGCACCACCAGCCTCTCCATTACTTTTCCTGTACTTGATGTGAGACTCACCGGTCTGTAGCTGCCAGGCCTCCCCCTATCCTCTCCCTGCTTGTGTATAGGTACCACCATAGCATCCTTCCAATCTTGTGGTAACTTACCCTCTCCTAAGGACTTTTTAAACAGCACTTCTAAATATTTCGCCAACTCCTTGCCACCAAACTTTAGTGCTGTATTTCCTATCCCATCTGGTCCCCCTGCCTTACTGCTCTCCAAACCCCTAATTACCTTTTCTATCCCCCACTCCCTCATCTTAAACTCATTATACACCCCCCGAACCCTGTTTGTCCCCCTATTCCAACCCTCCTTTGCCTCATACACTGACAAGTACTGTCCTTGCAGTATCTCCGATTTTTCTTGGTCATTTGTCGCATGCCTACCATCCCTTCCTGTTAGCAGAGGGATCCCTTCCTCTCCTCCCCTTAACCGTCTAACATACCTAAACAATTTCCCCCATTCCTTGCCTTTTCCTTCTTCCACCTTGTTCCCCAGAAATACATTCTTTGCCTGTTTGATCTTCCTTTCAAGCTCCCTACCCATTTGTTTCATCATTTCTTTAGATCTTTTCATCCCTTCATTTCTCCACTTGGCATGTAATTTTCTGCACTACTTCTTCATTTTCAAAATCTCCTGTCCATAATATGGCGGATCTCCCCCAGTCCGTAACCTTTTCATTGGCACAAATTTCTCCAACATAACCTCCATTAATCGTCTACACTCCCTCCACAACCCCTCTACACCCTCCTCCATAGACCATTTTTTAACCTGTCTCTCAGGAAGATTCCTGCCCCCTTCTTGTCTCCTCTCCCATACTGCCACACCAACCTTTCTGCCATTTGCACTTCCCTCATCCTGCCAATCCCAATTTCCACAACCGGGATATGATGGTCGCTTATACCATCCAATACTATTGCACCAACTACAGCATTCCTACGTCTGACCAACACTACATCCATCACTGACCCAACATCCTCCTCATTCCATCTCACAGGTGTTTCTACTACCTGGACTAATCCTCTGTTGACTAACTGTGCTGCCGTTATCTGCATCATGCTACCCATTCCTTCTGCACCCTCTACCCATTTCACCCCTGGCATATTCAAATCCCCTGCTACAACAACCCACTGCCTGTCCTTTAGTCTATCGACCCTCTCCTTGATCATCTCAATTACCTGCCATCCCTGTCCTGGTGGTCTATACGCTGCCAGCAAAGTAATACTCCTATTACTACTACCACTCAATTTAATTTCCATTACCTCGACTTCTTCACTAACCCATTCTACCGCCCCTTTTAGCCCTTTCCTTACACACACCATTATTCCTCCTCCTCTCCCATCCCTGTCTCTTCTGAAGATGGTGAACTCATCCTGCCTACACTCTATGTCAAGTACTTCCTCAGTAAACCAAGTCTCCACAGCTACCACTATATCCGCCCCATATCCTTCAACCTTTCACCAGAAGCCCTCCAGCTTGTTGTACACACTCCTACAGTTCACCACCATTATCTCTATACTAGTACTCTGCTTTACCATCCTACATTGCTTACCTCCTATCTCCACCCCTGCGGCCTCATCAATGCTATCCACTCCATTTCTCTCCCCTTCCGTTTCCTTGCTTCTAACTGATTGCTATTTCAACAACTGCTGCTCTGCCCTGACCCTCTCCATGCAGCCAGCTACTTCTCTACCTAGCAGGTCACCTAGAATCCTCTTTCCCTGTTCGGTCAGGAGAACCTGGTCGCTCCCTACACTTTCCCAGCCTACCCATTTCAACCAAATGCAAGGATGGCAGCACATATCTACAAAGGTAGGTAGGTTGGGCTTACTGTATTATTGACAGCGAAGTTAGAGATGAAGCAAGTTGCTAAGAGAAGCAGTAACAGCGAAGAAATTTGATATGGACTGTAGTAAGAGACTATCTCAACATTTGCCTGAATGCAGATCCAAGCACAGCGCAATGATTGGCCTAAAAATCAAGTAACTTTCACATTATCGAGTAACTTTTCCTAGTCTTCTGGAAGCACCGTTTATCTCTTCAATTTTATTCTCAAAATCAAGCAAATTAAAGCCAAAATTAAGCTAATTTAATCCAAATCTGCAATCCAAATCAAGCAAGTTTTTTTTTTTAAACTTGCTGAGCAGGGTCTTTTTCCAGTAAAATTTCATCTAAATTCAAGATAGGATTGGTAGATATTAAATGAGAGCGCTGGAGCAGCTCACTTTTTAATGTAAAATTAATCCAAATCTGCATTCACAAAATTGTCAGCTCACTTTTTAATCTAAGTCTGCAAGCCAAATCAATCAGCCAAAAAAAAAAAAAGGATCACAAAATTTGATTAAATTCTTAAGAGAACTCTATATAATGCATAAATTTTCCATTTTTAATTTCTTTTAAGCCCTTATATGTTACAAAAACTTGTTTCTCATTTATTAGTTTCAAAATATATTTATCAAATAGTTTGCCATATCGATCTATTCGGTGACCAATGGCTGAAAAGCAGTAGCTTTTTGATTGTTGACATCACAGTGCATTGTGGGAATTGTTAGAATTAATGGCGGATGACAACGGTCGTACAGTGTTTCAAACAGTGCGTGTATGCAAGTTTTTAATGCAATTCATTCAGGTAGACGCGTTAAATCAAATAACTGTGTGAAAATACGAGTGGTTGCGTGCAAATATATACACACAGTTATTTAAAATTGTAATACTTGTTTGATAATGTAAGTTTGTCTCGAAAATCGTCGAATGGGGTACACATTTTTGCTTCGTTACAACTTTAAGTAACCAAATTTCTTACTGAAACGAAAATGAAAGTGGTAATTGTTCATTTTTGTTTCAATATACTGAATATTTGAACAACAGTAATATTTTCTAAATGAATAATACGTAATTGTAGACATAAATACAAGGAGAGTTCCAAATAACCAGCATCTGCACTCACTCTCGCACTTCGGCTTTCACTCCAGCACTCTCCGACGTCACTTCCGAGTAAGAGTGAGAGAGGGTAAATATCACGACTATTTGGAACACAGCTGGAGTATACACATTACTTTAAAAGGGGTTTCCAAGGGGTTTGAAGATGTTGGTGTAAATTTATATGAATTAGATTTTTTCGAATAGTGAAAACTTAGTTTACATTCTGCTTACTTAAACTCTAAAAAATAATTCCATAATTTATAGTAGAATGTCTGCATGCACAGTAAGAACTCTTGCAACACTGTGTACTGCATTGTCCAGCTAATATTCTTAGGAGTTAAGGCTGTGCTACAATCAACATAACCATAACCATACCAACAACAATACTTTGCAAATACCTTCAGTTCTGTTTAATGGCGTATGTTACAACTACGCATTACAATACCCATGACCATTGCCGCTGCATAGCAAGTTTGCGAACTTTCAACTTTCTTGTGCGAGAGCCTATGCATAGCCAATCAGAATCCACTTGTATTACTACACACATCAGATTGTCTTTCAAAACTATACATATCTGGTCCTGAAAATAGCAGTACATTTGACTCCAGCTGTTTCCTTTTCCATGTTCATTTGTTTACAGTTAGTTTACTGTAGCATGCAAAAAGAGGGAAGGCAAATATTCTTCCATATTTGGGGAGAAGATCTGTTGGAGAAATGAGCTACAGTGAAGAATTCGACGCAATGTTAATTTCTCATGTTTGAGGAAATTATATAAATAATAGGTTAGCCAACATGCATGTGCAAACACTTATATAACTATCAACAAACAGTTCCCATTAGAAAGTGAACTCTGACTGGTCAATAAACGAAAACATTCTGTTTTATTATAATTGTAGCCAAGGAGTTTTATTATGATAATTGTTGTGGGTATGGATATGGCTATGGTAATGGCTATGTCGATTGTAGCACGGACGAATTGGTATCTGAGAGGGGTTAGTAAGTTCAGGAAGGGAGTGGAAAAGGAGTTGGTTGGGTGAAGGAGATGAGAACGCTCGCCGCTGGGTGTTAGGTTAACTGCGAGAGTACGTATGTATTAATTTAACAATTTTTTAATAGTATTTCCAACATAATTTTTCGTCTGTAAATAAGCCTAACAATTTCGTTTTATCAGCTCCTACAAAGCCTTTACCATACAGTTTTACATTAGTTTTATATGGTTTATTCTTCAAATAGAAATGAATCAGATTAGGGTATTAAAACAATTATCTAAACAACATACCTTTGTTGTCCTTAAGAGGTTGTTTCGGGCGAGTTGGAGGGGTGATACTAGCACTGCTAATACCATTTCCAATTGCATCGTACATTTTCTTTGCTATATTATAAAACTGTACAGTGTCAAAAAAGCATTCGAGCTCGTTGCCATAGCAACATATTACTCATAGACATGTATATACACGTAGGCGTTCACAAATTCATAGGTGCAATAAGGTACTGAATAAACAGTGTGGTCACCGTAGTGCCGATATGAAATCTTATAACCTCACAAGAGTACGCATTATATACGTCGTTTTAATTGAGAGACATGTAATAATAGTGTGAAGCGGTAGCTGTTTTGATAATTTCCTTTAACTTTTGTTTATTTGTCATTAACTATAATACATTTTACATTTCGGTTGATTTTTTTGTTTTGTTTTATTGCATCCGTAAGATCTTTTTTCAATACATAGCTGTACAAAGCTATTGGACAATTCAAATTACAGCATACAAAATTTATACACTGGACATAGTAAACACACAGAGAGAGAGAGAGAGAGAGAGAGAGAGAGAGAGAGAGAGCATTTACACAATAAATTTTTTGTTTAAAGAAAAAAAAACTTTCAGCTCTTTTTTTAAAGAGTTTTTGGTTAGAGAAGCAAATTTCTTGAAGGTGTTATAACTGATTGAAAAGTTGGCTACGATGGTAGGGTGGCCCTTTCTGGACATGTTTTCAGTTAACTGTAGCCACATGTGTTTTTTATTCTAGTGTCATGCTTATGAAAGGACTCATTTTACTTAAATAAATTACGGTTTTTGGACATGAATATAAGTACAGAAAACATGTACTTACATGCAAATGTTAACATCTCTGAGCTCTTGAAAATAAGTCTACATGAGTCTGACATTCTTTTGCCATTGATTATTCTCACAGCTCTCTTTTGCATGGGAAACACTTTTTTGCTGTTTGTGGAATTCACCCAAAAAATTATACCATAACACATAATGGAATGAAAATATGCGAAATAAACCATTTTTGCTGTATTTTTGTTCAAGGTCTTTGCAACACTCCGCAGGACGAAACGTGCTGAACTTAGTTCGGGTAAAATATACGCAATGTGAGATTTCCAGTGAAGAAAATTGTCCACTTTTAAGCCGAGAAACTTAATCGCTGCAGTTTCATTAATTTTGTCTCTGTTACTGCTAACATATGAATTAATGTTTTTTTTTTTCTGTTCTTTGTGAGAAAATTCATAAGATATGTTTTATCTAGGCTGAGATTTAATTTGTTTGCAGTAAACCATGCATTTAGCTCTGTAAATATTGTGTCCTTTTTTTTTTTTTTTTTGTGTAAGATCATTTACTGAGTCTCCAGAGACTAAGATGCTAGTATAATTTGCAAATAAAATTGGAGTGGTTGCTGAGGTTAAGGCACTAGGAGGGTCATTTATATAAACTAGGATGGTTAGGTGGCCTAATATTGATCCTTGTGGGACCCCATGATTGATTTATCCTTGTTCAGGGTAGAATGGAGTAGTTTTTTCTTTGATCCGCACTTGTTGTCTGTTTGAAAGGTATGAGCTTATTGGTTTATTTGGTATACCTGAGACTCCATAAAACTTGAATTTGTCTATAAGTATGTTGTGATTTACACATTCAAATACTTTAGTGAGGTCACAAAATATTCCATTAGATGGCATCTTTTATCAAGTGCATTAAGAATGTTATTTGTTTGTTTGAAAATTGCATCATTTGTTAATGTGTTTTTCCTAAAGCCAAACTGGAAATTTGATCAGATTTTGTGATTCTCAAAATGTTGCAGCAACCTCCTGTAAATTAGTTTTTTAATTACTTTTGAAAAGGATATAAGAAGTGAGATGGGTCTATATAATTGTTTACTTCGGTCTTGTCTCCTTTCTTGAACAATGGTGTTACCATAGCCCACTTGAGTATGTCTGGAAACAATCCTGTATTGAAGATGTCATTACAAATATGGCTTAATGGAACACTGCATTCAAAAGCGCATTGCTTTAATAATCTACAGTTAATGCCATCATAGCTGCTAGATAATTTTGACTGCAAATAATTGTTTGTTTTCTCCACTTCTTTTGGAGTTGTGTTTGTAAAAGATATAGCAGGGTATTCTATACCCTGTAGTGTAGGAATATGGTTTATATCTTGTTTAATGTTTTTGAAATCATGTTTTCTACTACATTTATGTAGTATGAATTAAATGAATCTGCGACTAATTTAGGGTCTGGCGATATGCAGTAATTTACCTTTAGGTTTACAACTGGACATTGCTATGTTGTTTTTTTTTGTTGTGTGTTTTACAATATTACATACACTTTTTATTTTGTTTTGAGACTTACTAATGAGGTTACAGAAAAAATCCTTTTTGCAGATTTTATGACCTTACTCAAAATTTTGCTTTATTTCCTGTAGTGGTCCATTGTGTTAGGGTTGCTGTTGGTTCTGGTGGCATTGCATATATTTCTTTTGTTTTCGCAGGAAATCTTTATTCCTTTGGTGAGCCATGCATTTTTCTCTTGATTTGTATTACTATGGGTTAGTTGGGATGGGAAACATTTTTCAAAACAATGGAGAACTTGGTTAAGAAAAGAGTTAAATTTTTCATTTGCTTCAGTACAAGTATAAAATGTTGACCATTGCTCCCTGCTGAGCTCACTTTTGAATTGTAAGACATTTCCAGCGAAATATTTCGCATTTTCTTATAAGAAATGCGTTCGGAGGGCATTTTTATGGAAGGCATAACTAATATTTGTGCATCGTGATCAGATAAGCTATTTAATATTTATTATCCCCTTTATGATTACCTTTATCATAGCTCTATTTGAGGTCATATTACAATGTTTTTTTTTTGCAAAGTTTGGAGAATTATGTAATATTTACGATGTACTGTAACACCTGGTTATGTATGCTTGTTTTATTTTATGTAGGGAAATAATATTATCTTTGATTGCCATAATTTCAGTTGTGATATCAAGTGTGTCAGATGATAGTATGCAAAGTGTATGTAAGAAAACTATTCTGGAAAGCCTTTGCAGATGGTAGTTTAATATTTTATTCTAACTACTTTATCTTTGCATTTTGAATGTTTAAAAATAATTTTCTTTGGTAAATATAAACAAGCCAGGTTGGCATTGACAACTGCGATTTTATTAGGAACAAATAATCGAACACTGGGGGTCCTTCTAAAAAGTGTTCTAAGAATGGAGGTAGCATAAGTAAAAGGCACCATGTAGACATTAATTGAAAGAGAACAAATATTGGAATAAGCCTTTAAGTCAGCTGCATAGAGGCGATGTTGCCACCATGATGATGTGTGCCACATATCCCAGCCCTAGATTTTTCACCACGTCTGGAGGAGCAACCCGCCAAGTCAGCTGACCACCACCGTCCGCTATGTGTACAGCCAGTCTGCACGGTTCAGTTTGATTAAATGGGTAATCTGTAGAAAGTCTATATGTAGTTTGTTTACATCTGTTTCTGTGGCCCTATAGTGTTTGTTTTTTTAATTGGTTAAGTTTCTTTCAGTGTTAATAAGTTTTAAATATATTAATGTAATTTCCAGGCCATTTTTCAGAGATAATATTATTTGTTGTCATGAGAACCACGTGGTCTGAATCACGCCGCACCGTGTACACAAGTGTGACATCTCTGCACCATGTCTTCCATGTTTGTGTATTGTGTATATCGACCGTGCGATAAAAGGCCTAGGTGTTATTTAATTTAAAAGGGTTTTGTAATGTTTTTATTGTGTTGTGTGTTTTAAATAAATGTGACATATTGATGTATGCAATGCTCATAAATACAAACAACCACACAGCCATGTGGTAAGACGTCACGCACGTGGAATATTAGAATATAATTTTCAGTGCCCATTTATTTACTAGCATCTGTTTTATTATATATATATATATATATATATATATATATATATATATATATATATATATATATATATCGTAAAGGGAACAGTACTAACTAGTACCATACTGGACATCCAGTAGTTGTGTTATGTCGGCTGCAAGCCATTGGACATAATACCACAACGTAACACACATGTGTTAAAATGCGGCCAAAAATATTAAGTGTTCTTTTTTATTTGTTTTCCTTTTAAAGTAGATGTGTTGCACCTCCAAAGGTGCTAGGAGAACAGGAACTGGTGATGTGCCCAGCGCCACGTTTGGTAGAGAGAATGGTGATGAATTTGGTCGTACGGCCGATGGTGACTTTCGATATGTGGTCAATATGAACGAGAGCTAATTTAATTTTCAGTTAAATTATGTTGAATGTAAAATATTTCCTTTGTGGTGAAGCTGTCTGCCACTTCGCACGCCTATATTATCGCTGAATTTACTCTGCTTGAGGGAGGCGGCCCTGTAAATACAAAACATACACTGAAAGACACTTTCAAGTTGATGCTGAGGTACAATGAAATGTTGCTGCACATGAAAATGTGTACTCTTGGTTAAGCGGCCCTGGCACTCTGGACCTGCCGGTGGTCACTAATGTGTAAAGTAAGGCATAGGCCTCCAGTTAGAATTACGTAACATAACGCGTCTCGCATGTGAAATCCTGGTATGCTATTTCAGGATGAAAAAATGGAACTTACTAACTAACATGATAAAGGAAACTGACATTGTACATAATTATGATTACTAAACTAAAACACATTGGTGACCTACTCATGAATGTCTGAGCCCCAGATATGGCTAAGAATGTGATGTCACGAGTATGTCACCGCACTTGAAGGATGATATTAAATGAAATGATGCCTCAGGTGGCTGATTCTCGATAAATGATTACATGTACACTCTTATAATTAACATATTAAAATTGGCATTTGTCTTAATGGTTATAATTACAGGAATCTGTATGGATATGATGACACACGGATTTCATTATTATAGTATGTTATCTACTCTCTATGCTGGAGCAGTTGGTTTCCCTAGTTAATTGTGGAGTATATCACCGCTAAAAATGCCTAAAAATGCCCTTATCAATTAATGCCGCTAGGGAGCCGCTCACCACTTAAAACTTCCTGCGGAAATGTGATTCCCTGTATTTGACACTACTAGGAGCCACGTCACACTTCGGATTCGGCCATGGGGCCCGTCGACATCGCACAAATCAGAAAGCTGTGGGAATAAGCGGCGCCACTCATCCCAATGTTCCCTCCAATGGCTACTATGTCTAACTGTCGTGACTTCAAGGGACACTCTCGTTTAAGCAACATATCCATCCATCACGAGAGATACCTCTTGTGATCAATGTTCAATATTATGACCCGTGCCACTAGTTATAGGGCGGCAAGAAAAGTGTAAACACCGTTCTTGTCGACCTGCACTGATCGAGACCGCGACCTAATGTCGATCGTTCGAGTGTTGAGGTGTGATTAATACATCTGTTATGGAACAAACGGGCACAAGGGATACGTGGACGTCAGGAACACATCAAAATGTTGTGTACATTAAATTGATAAAGTACAAATGAATGAAAACGAATCCCGGCATCCTTGTCATTCAAGTATGATTTGTCATGTGCATTTTTTAGTGTTTCGATTCATTTAGGGCCACATTCAATAACTCAATTAATTTTTTTTGTATTTTCATCTAATTTATGGTCATGTGATATGGTGTTGGAGTTTGTGCCGGGAAGGTGGCAGCCAGCTGCCATAGTCCAGTAGTCGCCTCATGTTTTCCGTGTGGGATGGTCATGCTGCGTGACCTTCCCTGGTACTTCATCACTTCGGTACTAATCATGAAACTTGCAAAAGTTTAACTTAATTAACTGGGATCTCTTGTTTATTTCTAACCCGGGGAGTGCAGTATTCCACAACCTGGTCCATTTATACATGGCCAGAATATGATCACTACTTAATATTCATGTAGGCACTTCGACGCCTTTTCCGCATCAGTGTGCACCCCACTTTAGAGGGGCAAGTTTTGTAAGTGCTTTTATTGAATGTCTAGAGAAATAAATATTCATGTCATGCATTGTGAGACTATGTATGTTTCTTCTGTCACCTTTTGACCGCGTAACTTGTTTGAATATTTTCACAAGGCTTAAGGCGACCTATAACAGCCCGGGAGAGAGCATAGCCCTAATAATTCCCACTAGACGAGGCATTGGATATGAATATTGGGATAACTGTTACAACTTCTACAACAACAAGATTGATACGTCGAACATCAAGGAGAACCCTGTTCAGGCCGTCGACCAATCGCCCGAACTGAACTCGTGCTCTTTACTGAGATGCTGGTGCCCCCCTGACAACATGGTGGTAATGTTTTCATCATTTTCACATAACCTATTTTCCTCCTTGAAGGTCCAGCCTAAGATACAGAGACACGTCAAGTGGCATTTCCAAATTACGCCATTGTATCCGCGAGGTTAACTGGCTTTCCCAACTAGGAGGTCTTTTCTTGTACCAGTTACACCTAGTACTGTCCATCTTTCTGCCAGTTTTTTCTCAAATTTTCTGTAAATTTCCTTTAAAAAAATTTTTTTGCACCATGTACAACCACGTGTGACCACAAATCTATATTTTCCTTTGACAATAACTGTCCCAATAATCACTACTGACGATCCTCCTAAATATCCCACCACATAAGATATGCGAGGAAAGGAGGAAAACGACTAACAACAACGGCAAGAGAAGAATTTGGCGCCAAGTCGCCATTGGGATGACAGCGTGAGGAAGTGCTCCATTTTGGAGCGCGTCTTCATCAAGGGTGCGACCATGACATCAGTTAACCACCATCTTGAGCATGTGACCAGTCGAGGGGAAGCGCACCATCTACCGCCACCCTTCCTTCAGCACTGCAAGTACATCAGGATCCACCCCTACAGTGCTACATGCATGGGCATTCATTAAAATAATAACTCACGAATCATTTTAAAACTACACATTATTTGCGCATATTCCGTGATCTATGTATCGTTATATCGTATCACGCTACGTGTCCACCAACAACCCAACGAGTAGTCGATCTTCCGCTGCAACCGAGCGAGGTGGCGCAGTGGTAACTCACTCGACTCGCATTTGGGAGAACCCGGGGTTCGATTCCCGGTCCGGCCATCCTTATCTCGAATTTTTTAAATCGCTCTGGGCGAATGCTGGGATGATTCCCTATCAAAGGCCATGGCCGATACCCTCCCATTCCTTCCCCAATCCCTCCTCGCTGCGCAACTTGCACCGTCTCTAATGACCTCGCTGTCGATGAGACAATAAGCCCATTTAACTACCTACCTATTTACGTTTATCTTATGCGTCACTTGTGGGGCAAGTAGATAGTAGTAATTATATCTTTCTGAGGGATGAACAGTGAGTTCCAAAGGCTTTAGTACATTTTAGCGATTGTTTAATTTCATTCTCTCCCTTCGAAATGATGCGAGGAGGTTAACTATTTTCTTTTTGCATTCCTATTTAGATCTTCCCATCGCACTTCCAATCTCCCTCCACGCGTCTTCTTTAATATTTTATTTTATGTCCGCAATGTTCTGGGTACCATACATGTCTTTTTGATCTATACACTTCAATGAGCTGAAGTGACTGCTCATCAGTACACTGCGACATTGTAAACACACTGATAATAACCAGTACAGGTTCGCGAGCACTGTCGAACACACGAACCTGCTGCGAGCGTTTCCACACTGCCACTGCGAATACCTTTGTGTTCGTCGAAAAAACCTGACTCTCGTCGGTTCGGTGCTAGTGGTCCGCGAGCAGTTCGTATAGCGCTTGTGTCCCGCTCGGGACAACGTACACACTGGCGAGCGCGCGGCTCACGAGCGGTTCGCGAACCACTAGGCTCGTCAGTGTGTATGTGTGTGCCCGGATCGGCATAACCATTCTACTAGAGCTGTACGATGGTGTCTTGGACTTTTCAGGAATCCGGATCATTTAATACACGAGGCCTAACATTAGTCGAACTTCTTAAGGCTCGCCTTTGCTCGGTAGGCTGCATCCGACATGGGGTGAAATTAATCGCAATTGCTTTGAGACATTTTTCTTAGCTTGTGTCTTGATTCGCGATATGACTCGCAACCAGCTTTGAGGCACTTTTCGTTGCTCAGGCCTTGGTTCGTGACGTGGCTCACGATGTGTTTTGAGACACTTCTCGTAGCTCGCGTCTTCGTTCGTGACGTGGTTCATGTCAAACTTTGAGGTACTTTTTATAGTTCGCGTCTTGGTTTGTGACACAGTGCCCAATATACTTTTAAGATTGTTTTGTAGCTCGCGTATCGGTTCACGACATGGCCCATAAACCATGTATTGCTTTGGGGAATGTTTCACAGCTCGCGCACTGCATCGCCATATGGTTCGCTATGAGCTTCACATCATGTACTGCACGATTCGCTGCATGATCGCAATGGGCGAGGTGTTTTACGAAGTTGTATGCGAAGAGGATAGGAATGAAATTCGTATTATGCAACATTTTTCGAGATTGGTCATCATCTTATGGTTTGGATGGTTGGTACGGCCAGTTGGTCTTGCTGGTTGGTCTGGTGGGCGGGTGTTGGCCATTGTTCTAGTCATTTTGGTGGGGTTAAATTTGGTAGGTGTCAGTCTCCTCAGAAACTGGTCTTGTTAGGAACTAGTCTTGGGTGGAGTCAGTATGCATGGTTTGTCGCTATGGCTGGTCGGTCCGGTTGGCAATACTGGTTGGTAGAGGTTTTCCGGGTCAGCTGGCATGGGCTAGGGTTAGCTATTAATAGTCAGCCTTTATATCTGTTCGTTCTGATAGGTCAGATTGTCAGGTTGGCTCGCATGGTCAGACCGTATTACCGGTTGGTGTACGCTATTGGTCTAGTCGGTATGATCGGTTAGTTATGGTTGGCTGATATCGATGCTCATTAAACTTGTCAGTTGATATGATCGTTCACCATGGTAGTCTCGTTTTGTTTGCTGGTATGGATGGCTGATAGGTAGGTAAATATTTTTTGACTGATATTGTCGGTTTGTATTACTCATATGACTGATTCGTATTGTTGTCTGGTATGGTATGTTTATGTCTTGCTGGTATGGATTGTTTGTATGGTTAATGAGTATGGTGTGGTTATATGGTTGACTGGTATGGTTGTTTTTTTTTATGGTTTTCTGGTATAAATGGCTGGTAGATCGATTTATACAGGATGAGTCGGTTCTGTAGGCTAACCTGATATGAGTGGAATCCTTAGGACAAATAAATAAGGAAACATATATACAACATAGACCTAAAGTTATTTCTGAGGGTGGTAGCCGCCCTGGAATGTTGTGGCTGGAAATGCGTTTTGCAACGAAAGATCGGAAACCACTTGCGATTAAGCGCCGAAAATTGGAATACAGGCAAACGTTTACAAGGCAGGTTACCACACGAACCGGCGTTATAGAGAGTTCACCCCTCCATGCTCTAAATAGGGATTGGCACCCTCCAACTGCTTAGAACTTGGTATCCCTACGCTTCAAGCAATTTGACATGACACATTAGCAATGAGCATAAAAAAGTAATAAAAAAGGGTTGCCTTCGTAGTAGTATTCGTTAATCTCGACAGTTAAAGCAGAAGTTACTCGTTTAGTTGGGCAACATATTAGTATTTGCACGGTGTTACGATTACAGCACAAGAAACGAGGCCGGGTAATATCAGAATGCGGCAAACGATTGTTACTAAAACAGTGTTGATAAGCAATGGGGACTGAAACACAATAACTGAAAATGAAGGAATATGCAGAAGTACGTAGAATAATTGGGCCTGGTTGACACAATGGGGTTGCGGCAATTTCATCATATAACGGCAGCGTCCCCGCCCAGGCTACAAGGCAGAGCTAATAAGAATCAAAGGATATCGGAGAAAGTGGGCGTGAACGATAAGTGTGTTGGAGACGTTGGCTAAGGGCCGGTGTGTCAGCCGGCGTTGGTCCTCTCTGAATGGTGTTATACGAGCGGCGATTGGCCGTAAGTGTCTCTGATGCTAGGATGAGAGAGCGAACCCGGAGTCTCCTTATATCATTGTCCTCCCATGACAGACTGTCCTCCACACCTACCCCAATTCCTAACCCCACTAACCACATCACGCTGTAATTATTGTAAGTTGAATCAGTAAATAGCCTCCTGAGTTAATATAATTTACTTAATTAATAATCCCTCAACTACCCTTCATGAACTGTGTTATACTCTCCTTAAGGATATATAACAAGGCGAAGTAAGCAGCCTTTACTACTCACTGATGTGCAAGACATAACAACTTACAGCCTGGTTCATATTTATGGTGTATGTCCTAATGCAGATAAATTACCCTTTAGTAAATGGTGGTAGTGTCGAATGGTCAAAAAACCTAACACCGACTCCCAATATTAGTCCTTTATTTGGAATGCGAAGAGTTTACATGTTTACAGCATATGCTCGAAGTGTGAGCCATCCATTTCCATACATGTACGAATGCGGGATTAGCCTGTACGGTATGTCATGCATTTTGAGTATGTTGCCAGAGATCCTCCACACTGTACACGTCAGTTGCACACACTTGTGACTTCAAGTAACCCCAAAACTAGAAGTCGGCTGGGTTTAGGTCCGGTGATGTGGGTGGCCAACTCTGTCCAAGCTTGGCTAATCCATCGCGCTGGGTACCGCGCAACCGTGTTCTGAGCTGCGGCGGGCCGCTGTCCAAGCGCCGATGGGAAACTCCAGATAGCAATACTGGAAGGATGTGTGGCCCAGTTAGCATTATATCGATAATCCATACTCCAATGTTCAGGGAAAACCGGAGTTGGAAGTGGGATTTCCATGCTGGATTTTGGTCGATGTGTTCACACATACGCTCGTGGAAGTCGCAGACATCTTGCCTCGTGAAGGATGCTTCGTCGGTGAAGATTACAGTGCCGTGTAAACCTGAGGCTCGCCTAACTATCGGATCTCAAGACCTCGCTGCTAAGAGGCCCACAAATCTCTTCACTCGCTCGCCTAATTTGGCCTTGGAGCCCCTCACAGTACTGTAAACGAGCAGGGCGGTCACGGAGAAGAAGTGGCTGCACTGGATGGTAGTTATATGCGTGCAATCTGTCTTGCCGTAAAATGCGACGTACTGTAGACTGTGATGTGTTCAGTGCATTAACGATTCGTCAAGTGCTGGCACGTGGGTTAGCAACGGCATAGTCGACTGCATCGTGCTCGATGTATAACAGCGGTCGGTCAACATCGCGATAACTTGCGCGTACGGTTCCTGTGCTTCACGCACACGTCGATGATCTGAAGTGAATGCATCTGCATTTGGTAAATATCGAGCTGGAAACTTATCGGCATATCGGCGACGCGCAGCTGATGCATTGCACATCAATTCACCATACGTGAGATGTACGACAGTCGGTTCCTCATTTCTCCACTTCACCACACACACACTGTAAATAACTGTCTGCTGTGTAAACTACCAACGCGATGCTAGCGGAACCAATGCAATGAGGCGCTTGCCCGCAGTATCTTCTCAGCCGTACACGATCTTATAAACCTGTTGCCATAGGACAGGGACATTAACCAGGGTATCTGTTCACACGCCATGCACGACAGTGGCACAGGCTGCCTATCTCCCAGGCAACCACTTATCTGCTTTCCAACTAAGCGCGTAATTTCTGCCTTAACAGTTGGGATTAGAGGATACTAACAAGGCGACTTTTTTTTTATTGTTGTTTGCATGCTGATTAAGAATGTCGTAAATAGTATCGTATTAATGTTTTAAAGAAACTCGCCACGTCTCTTGTTCAACGCACAGGTAATTGTCACTATTGCCGTAGTAATGTAAATTTTTACAAGTGGCGGAAGAATACATAATGATCAAAGAATGTAGAATAACCGAGCAAGGCAGCGCGTTGGCAGCACACTACACTCACAGTCAGAAGAATCCGGGTTAGATTTATCATACAGCCATTTTGATTTCGATTTTCCTGAGTTATCCAAAAGAACTCCAGGCGTATTTTGAAGCTGCATTAAATATTTTCTGGAATTCGTATTACTTGTCTTGTGTACTGGCTTACAATAACCTGAAATTAGGTACTGAACGTTAATTGTATGTCCCACGGCCTCTTTACTCCGTGTAACTGAACGTGTGTAATGCTGGAATCACATAGCCCCGACGAGCACAGCACGACACGACAAAAACTGCAACCACTACCATTTTCAATGTGACTGCCCGAATTTACAGCCCGACAGTTTACTGACGCGACACAACGAGTAGAATTTTTCGTATCCATTTAGAAGGCGCTCATTAACTACGCTGGTTTCAAAGGCAGTGGGCACACATTAAAATCTGGAATGCATGATGGTGACAAGGTTTTATAGCTAATGCATACAAAGTAAAAGTATTATTTATAAGACTTAAATATAATAATTTTCATAATTTGATTTCTTTTAAGCTTCGTATTTCCCATTGTTGGGAAAGCTTGTCATACAATTTCACTTTGCAAGGTTGTACACACTGTGCGTCGTGCCGCACGACACGACGAAGAATAAAAATAATTTCTAATCCAAAACTGCTGGTCGTACGACAGAAATTGTTTAGTTTTAAGAGTCGTGCCGTGCTTGCGGTGTCTTGCTGGTCGGAGCTAAGTGATTACGGCATAAGAGACGCTGGGTGGGTATCAGTGGCAACTACGAGCAGCGATAACTGAATTATTAACTAGATTAATAGAATCTGTCAAATTTCCCACCGCATGTGCTGCATTTGAGTCTACGCTGTATGTTAAGAACGCTGCAACGATTGCTAAAAAAAAGGAAAAATCTAGCTCTCACCTTGTTTAAATGAACAACTAACATGGTTGACGGCCAGAGTAAATAAAACAGCAACAACGTGGAATAAAATAATTTTTTCCCGCTAATTATTCGATGATCATTAATTTTTAAGTAGCTTCGGACATTTTAGTATCTCGTTTTACTGCAATACACCATTTTCTGGCACAGATACATCTATCACGCTTCTTCATGAAAATTTATGTAAGCTATTCATTGTAATGTGAGCACTTTTGAAAGCCCTCTCCTTTAGAATAACCGTCAGTAAATATTTTTTTTTTAAATTTTAGCCTTAGACGTAAACTTCCGAGTGCGGTGGAGTATACACATTGTGCTTATTACTTACATAGCAATATTTGTTCAAAAAGGTTATTAAATTATACAAAATGGCTGAAAGGAAAAAGTAACTAGGTTTTCAAAAGTGCTCACTTTATCGTGAATAGCCTATAGGTAGCTGAACAGTGACAGTTATTGGTCCAACGGCACGGCCCAGCTGTGTGCAGACTATTAAAGGCTGTTCACGATAAAGAGAACACTTTAAAAATGAATCTTGGAAGAAAAGCCACTGTCCTTGTATGCATTATATTTCAACGTGTGCACTGAGTGACATTCGCCCAGTAAAATTGGTAACAATGGATGGAAAGTAGTTCCATATCTTAACGTCGAATAAAAAGTGTTAGGTAACCATTTGTGATAACTTAACTTATTTCTTTCGCTTTCTGTTTTCTTAAACATGTTTTCGTAAACATGAGCAAATTTGTAAAGTGTTTACTTTCTAAATAATTTCACAGGTTCATATGACCGACGCATTGATAAAGTGATGAGGACCACGCTAACGTTAACTTTACATAAGGCGGAACAATACACAACGCGCATACAAGTAGGTCTTACGCAGGGCTTTCGAAAGTGCTCATTTTACCGTGAACAGTCTAAGTTTGGAGTTCCGGTCAGTACATTTTGCGATAAGGCAGTGTGAAAAGGCAGCTTTTGGTTATGTTCGAGAGCTTGGTGACAGTGTGCGTGGTGTCTTGAAAGAAGTTCTCGTACCTCGTCTCAAGTGTATTTTGGGGCCACGGTTGTATAGTGGACGACCCCGCCTAGACGAATAGGGCTCCTGGATCTCCGCGCGTGGGAACTGAATTGTGCCCTAACGATGCCGCTGGTCGGCAGGTTTTCTTGGGTATTTCCCGTTTCCCCCCCGCCCCC
The DNA here is from genome assembly GCA_029891345.1 of Dryococelus australis. Lineage (NCBI taxonomy): Eukaryota > Metazoa > Arthropoda > Insecta > Phasmatodea > Phasmatidae > Dryococelus > Dryococelus australis. The sequence goes on along the minus strand of CM056998.1, from coordinate 185,740,115 downwards.
GGATCACGGCTGCGCTCCATACCCACCTCGCTTCACCCTCATCGGCTCTTTAAGACGTCGATGTGTTAAGAGCCGCCCAAAAATCCCCACTCCCCACTCAGATGTAGTTAACATTCGTAGGCGAGTACAAACAACGCACGTATAGTAGTTCCATAGCGTGTATTTCAAACACTCTGCAACGTGGTTGAAGCTTCAGGTACATAGTGCCGAAGAGTGAACACTAAGAAGCAGACCCTGGGGCGGAGCGACACTAAGGCCGTTTCCAAATTCAGGTATACGCATGCGTACTTGCATTCTTGCATACCTCACTTACCCTTGGCACCAAACTTGATGAATTCGGACAACCTGTCTTGTTGGCTTCGTTGCCAGTTATTAGCCAGTTGACCACTTTTAATGTACTGTACATGTATTTCGTCTAAGAATTCGATAACTGCTTAAGGTTTTAGGTGTTAAATAAAATATTAAATAATAATTCAATTTGATTTAAATTAGCATTTACTGTCTTGCATTATTGTATGTAAGTGCAGTTTGGATTGTTTTTTTTTTTTTTGTCTTAGCTTCTGTAGGTTAGGAACATAGGTCTAATACGAATTTATTGTTTAGACCTTTTTTTAACCTGAAATTTGCGATAATTATTTACTCAGTTCAAAATTCGATGTCTACGAAGTAGTAACGTTGTCCTATTAAACTTTAAATAAAATTATTACGCTGGAAATCAATTGCAACCTACAAATTGCTTCTCAAAATGGCGGCACATATTCTGCAAGTATGCGGGAAGTATGCAACTTCTTTACTTGTATACTTGCGTACTTCACTTGCAGTTCGAACAACACTTACAGCGTCACTTCCGGGACCAGTTACGCACAAGTATGTACTTCAGGAGAATTCGGACACAGCCTGAGCGCCAGTGTTGCCAGCCCTACCATATGTAAATTCAGGGGATTGAACCAAAAAACAATAGCTTGCAGTAGATTTAAATTGCAAATATTTACTTTCCAGTTAATACAAAACATGTAAAAAAAAAAAAAAGTCAGTTATACACATTTGTTCATTCAGATAAATAACCAGAAAAAATATTATTAAAATACCAAAACTGTATGTGGGTCTACTCGCAAAGAAATAACTGAGAACATGTCCCGTGCTCCCAACAACTTCAGTCCTCTTCCCAAATAACAACAATTCAGAACACTGTAAATAAAATCATGAGGACTTGCTGTCCTTCTGAAACAATATTATAACCAATATCATATAATTCCTCGATTTCTAGCAATCTGGCCTTATATACTATGTAGTCGTGTGCTGCAGGTTTGTAAACTTAAAATATAAAATTTCAATGTAGACATGTGCAAAGTGGCATTGCAATATTGTGTTTGAATAGATCTTGTTGAAAATTGGCTACGAGAGAGTAGGAATTAGGTTGTGGCTGTGTTGGGGACACGGCCGTTTGTTTTGCGTGTATACGTCTACGTTGACGCGCTCGGACGCCTTGATTTTTACGTTCCCGGCACCGCTTCACTCGATCATATGGAGTTTTATGGGTATCACTGGATTGCTTTCAAGATGCCCTTTCTAACCGTATATGATTTCTGTATTTCGACTTGGATTTTTGAAGAGTATAGGCCTAAATTTTGTTAAGTTTTTCATAATTTTTATTTACATTAAGCTCATACAATTTCGCCATAACCACGGCCACACAAATGTTTTTGTACACGCAATCGATTGATCTTGACTAGAGCTGTCGATTGAAACCTAAACGAGCATCGTAACTTCTCCTAGTCAAAAGTTATACTACGCGGAAGTTATGAGATGCGGCGAAACGAACTAAAAATGCCCCCCCCCCCTTCCCCTTCTCCCACTCCGCGATCAACATAACATATTCTTTGATACTTTGTCAATCGAGTGGCGTAATTAAATTTTGAACGTAGACGATAGATTCGAAACTGCAATGCCAAACTGTGCCCACCCAATTTTTTTGTTATCATAGGATTCTCAGCATTGTTCCCCACTAAGGTTGCAAATCCAAAGACGTGTTCGCGTCCACAGGAGATCTATCAGCAGACCTGGCAACGCTGCTCGGAGCGCACGCCACGACGCCCCTGCCTGATCCGGGTCGACTGCACTGGACGTCAGATGGCGATAGCAGAGGGCGCTCGCGGCAATCTGCTACTTCTGCCGTCGTCTCGGGGTGGGAACTCCCCGCGCTATCTCGGGGACTTGATCTGCTCCAACAGGACAGGATAAGCGCGTCAGCTCGCCTGGGGCCACGGTATCCTATCGCCCATTCAAGGCTGTTCCAGCTGATCACGGACCTGGGCACAAGTCCGCCTGCCTGCCTGCCTTCCGGATCTACTTGAATTGCCCTCTACGGCCAACATCCTTCAGCAAGATTCTGACCAGCTATTTTTTTAACGAAGGATTGGAACATTTTGTGAATTCGTTTTCGGACAAGTAAGACTTCAAACGCACGTCGGCTACATTTCTGTTACGTTTGCAACTGGTTCACAGATCATTTAGACACACCCAGGTGAACCCTGGGCCAACAGCGGACCTGCAAGGAAACAAACACCGAGTCCCGTGACACTTGTTCTCAAGTTAAACTGGCTACAAAAAGAAACCGAATTGGACTAATTTATTTTTCTAGACCATCATCAACGCACAAAAATTATTTAAAGAATTTAAAATTCTACCCGTTTATTGTGAATATTTTGTTACAATTCTACACTTTAAATAATGTTCGTATCCAGGTCACAAGCGGTGATGTACACTTGCACTGAACGCGATATACACAAAACCTCAGGATGTACACAAAACCTCAGGATGTACACAAAACCTCAGGATATCCTATCACTCAACACGCCAGTATGCCAAAAACAGCAATTTCGTAGGTATTCGCCTATATGATTATCTGCCACAAAATATTAAGTATCTATAGAAAAAGAAAATTCACGCTGGAGATAAAAATAATAGCGGAAAACAACCTTTTTTAATTCAATGCAGGATCTAAAAGATTACATGAACATAAAACCGAGCCTTAAGTAACTTACTGGTAAACTAAGAACAGTTAAAACGAAGTAAATCTTTCTACCACCCAGTGAGGTAAAATTATCTATTAGAAATGAATAACACTTTAAAATGTTTCATAAATAGCTTGATATACGCATACATGGCTAAATTGTATTACTATTACCTAGCATTAATGCATTATTTTGTACACTAATTGAAAATGTGAACTTTGTAATTTATAGTGGTACTATTGTAAACCAGTATTATTGTCTATGCGCAATTTCTTAGATACGTGTCAAATAAAAAACATGATGAATAATACATATATTGCTGTAGGCATGTGCCAAGAAAATGTAAATATTAAGAATCTGATATAATGACTGTAAAATGGTGGATTGGAAGTTTTAACATTTTGTATTACGAAGCAGTGATGACTGTTTGTATTATGGATCTATTATCAATTTTGTGTATTATTTATTCCTGACTTGTATTATTTTTGTAAATTGACATGTCTCATATTCTGTAAAATGGATCTACGAGATGAAAATAAAATCGAATCAAATCAAAGCTGAGACTCAAAAATAACTACGACCTCTGATGGCGTTGCTTCATTTTATTGTCCGTTGCATGATTTTATTTTTCGCTTTAGCATTTGGGTATACCGCATGGGAAAGTGAGCACACAATTTTCAGGAAGCGTATATGTTGGCCAAGTCAAGGGCAGGTCACACGATAGCCATCGAGACTACCCCTAAAAGAGTTAACCAAATTTATAAACACGTGACTGAAAACTAGGAAATCAGATAATCAGACTTCAGTGCAGATACATGCAGTAATTTACAATGGAAAGTTCGAGCTGCGTGTATTTTAAATGGAGTTGTTCTGGTGTTGAGGATTGACGATTTTGCTCCTTCGAGTCTAGTCGAAAGTGCTCTGCAGTCCTCACTGTTAACTCATTTGATTGCTCGTATGCCCTCTGAGAAGGAACACTGTCTTTAAAGCAGTGACAATGTGAACTTCATTTGGGCAGAATCTGTAATTGAGCAGTGAGATTTGTTAGGTCCATAACTACCGATTCAGCCTTTTCCTTTACTCTATTTCTAAGTGCTCCTATTCGTAAACTAGTGTGCAAAAATTAAGGATGGTAATGTTCTCACATATAATGTCGCGCAGCAGTGTTTCAAATACGTACAAAGCATGCCATAACATCGTCGAAATGTAATAGTACGGGAAAGACGAACCACAGCGACCAAGAAAGGAGTACAAACAGCACCTAAATTTTTAAGTGGGTTCCGAGCACAACAGGGCAGAAGACAGAAACGACCGTGAGACAGGCGGCAGGCAAGAAAAAGGCATTCATCAGTAGGGCATATGCTTACTCCTGAACGCGATGTAGGATGTGCACTGCCTGTTCATGCTTAGCACGAGGTTGTCGACGCGCTCTTCAGGCATCAACCCATTCCTATAGCAGTATCGATCGCAGCTGCGGAGTCGTTGCTAGCAGCTGGAAGCGTGCTGACATGTGTCTCTTGACAACGTTCCAGATGTGTTCGCTTGTTGGACCAAACAGGCCTATATAGGCTGTTCACGGTGAAATGAGCACTTTTTAAAGCCCTGCTTAGAATCTACTTGTATGCACGTTGTGCATTCTTCCGCCTTCAGTAAAATTTTCATTGTCAAGGGCCTCGTCCCTTTATTCATGCGTCGGTCAAGCGAAAATGAGAAATCATTACAAAAGTAAACATTTTATAAGCCCAAATCTGCTAATTTTTTCACACTGATCCAATACAAAACAAGAAAATGAAATAAATAATTTAAATTATCATTAAAGGTCACCTAACACTTTTCATTCAACGTTAAGGTATGAAACTACTCTCCATATATCGTTACCAACTTTACCGGGTACATGTCATTTAGTGCGTCCATTAAAGTATATGCAGGAATGGGCAGTGACTTTTTTTTTTAAGGTTGATTTAAAAAGTGTTCATTTATCGCCAACTGCTGTTACGTGGTGCTAATATATTTACTCTCCAAAAGCTCAGCGACAGCCATTTAAAAATCAGTCGTCTATGAAGTAGAGCTCAGGGCGCATGGCGCACGTGATGAAGGAGAACCTCGTACAAAAGCGATCACCAGTGGCTGGACCTCCTTGGAAGATGCGGAACTCCGTATGGCCATCAAGCATTGTGCTCCCCCCCCCCCCAACGAGAACTCAAGTTACCAGCAAACCCGTGTCTTTCGACGACGTTGGAGGAGTGAGTGCATGTTCCTAACTTTCTTCAGATGTATAGACGTCCGAAATCGTTAGTGAGACTAAACTGGCTGTAATCTGCATAGGGAGCTCGACCCCGTTGTTGAGCTGCCAAGTCCTGGATCTCCCGGTACCACAGCAAATGCCGTCTCCGGTGGGCAGGCGTCAATGGAACGCGTCGTACTGCACGCCGAGCAAACAAATCATCTGTGTGCAGTCTCCTGGCCACGGTAACACAGTGTTGGACATTCACTGGAGATTTGCACGAGCCTTGCGATTTAGGTTCGACACTGTATCCCGTCGATCTATCCTCGTCTGTAGGACAATATTCCGGTCCTCCATCGCCATGGTTCCTCGTGGAAAACTTTTACTAAAGCTTAGTTCAGCTATTCCTGTCGTTCGAAACATCGCTCAAGCTCGGGACCCGATGTGGAGTGCAATCCCGAACTCCTTGACCACACTAGGCATACTTCGACTTTCTTCCAACTTCGTAGTGTTTACATCTTCAGTAAAGTTGTCCAGATGTTTACGGGACTTTCTACTGGCCATATCAGATATCAGACTTACTCTCGAAGTTGTTTAACCCGATGTGCATTGTGAAATAGTTTCCATTGCAATGCTGAGAGTACACCACAATCAAGCTTTATACCCTTCGAACAAGCCCACAGTACGTTATGCAGCATGTATGCGCATGGCCTACTGTACCGGACCCTAAGTGATATTCCGATTAGTATTTCGGTCTGTTCACTGATCGTCTTTACATCGTGTTTAATTTTTGTGCACCAATGTATACAAGCACTGAAGTTGCTAGGTACTATATAGGTATAAAGCGACGTATGTCGCAAGAAGTCTCAATTTTTTGTCTGTACGACACGTGATAGTTTATCTTCTTTTCCTTAGACTCCTCATCTTACAGTCTGTTGAGTTTTATTATCTCCAAGGCCTTGCCAAGCAAAACGTAATTTATAAAATACGAAAATTATTATTCTGAGACACCTGTAAATAAAACCAACACATTTAACACTTCTACAAAGAACTGTAGTCCCTACATATTTATTCTCTTCAATATATTTGCTGTTTCCAGGGAGACGAAACAAGTTTATAGCAGTAACTACGTGCTATTCTTGATAGAAAGTAATGAAGGCGTCAAGGACAAGAAAGAAGCACGTTAGACGATTAGTTAGAAACGACGGAATGCACCATTACTAATGACATGAAGTGTTCATTTTAAAGAATACAGAATTGTTGCACTACCAAATCGTAGCCCTTAGATGATGTGTCAATTGTAGTATTATTCGCCACCTAGCGCTCACGTATGTATTAGTTCCATTTAGTAATAAATTATTAAATTTTGACACGTCAGACTTTCGTTGGTTAACTTCATAGTCACTTCGTGCGCGTATCTCAGTTAGTCAATCTACATTTATGTTGGCATACAGAAAACGACAATCATAGAATTTATATGGCACTAGAATGTCTTGTTAGTAAGCATCATTTCTTAAATAATATGTATAATGTGTACTATTTTACACAATTTAGAAATACTCAACATAATAAAAGACTACAAAAACATTAATAACAGAATTTACCCATGAGTACCAAATGCTAAAAATGATAGCTCAAAATTAACTATATATATATATATATATATATATATATATATATATATATATATATATATATATATATATATATATATATATGTATATGAGTGTGTGTGTGTGTGTGTGTGTTTATCATATAAATAAATGTGTGCGTAAGGCAATCCACAATTGTGGTTTTTGTCCGACTACGCCCACAAAAGTAACCGAACATAGACCGACCTTGTAGAACAGTTTCATCAACAGAAATGTCCAGAGTCGTTAGTAGACAAGCATGTGATCCGTCGCGAGGAACGAATTACTTCACTAAAATGATGTATAACGATTCCCTGCCCATACATTGGTTTGCAAAAGTTAGAGGACAGGACATATTTACACATGTTACGTAACCGTAACGCATAAGTGTTACAAATAAGTATAAAACAAATAATAACATCGTATAGATAAATAGGAATATGGGGAAAATGAACAGCGCAGAAAAGAAAGGAATCCGAAGGAAGCTAAATACCTTTATATTCAAGTGGGTTCCGAGCACAGCAAGACGGAAGACAGATATGTTCATGTGACAGGCGGCAGGCATGACAAATTCAGTCCTTAGTAAGGAATATGGTCAACCCTGACTGCGATGCAATATGGACACAGTATGTTAATGCTCAGTATGCTGTTGTCGACGAGCCCTTGAGGCATCAAGGCTCATTCCTGTTGTAGTGCCGATGGCCGCTGCAGAGTCGTTGCTGTCGGTTGATGATTATGCTACGCATCTCCCGGCTTCGTCTCACGTGTTCGATCCGACTCATGTCCGGAGACTGTGCGGGCAAATCAGCGTGGCGAATATTTCCACTCTCCAACAGCTCAGCGACAGCTGACCTGTGATGAGATGTAACGTCATCCACTGAAAGGAACTCAGGGATTGCTGCACTGGAATTCACTGGAATAGTGGTCACCAGTGACTGAACTTTCTTGGAAGACGTGAAGTTCCGTATGACCAACAAGCATTATGATTCCCCACACGAGAACTCCCGTCACCTGCAAATCGATTCCTTTCGACGCTGCTGGAGGGGTGGTCGCGTGTTACCATATATAGGCTGTTCGCGGTAAAATTAGCACCTTTGAAAGCCCTGCTCGAGATCTATTTGTATATAGGTTGTGTGTTCTTTCTCCTTATGTATAATTAACATTGCCATGGGCCTTATCACTTTGTTCATTCGTCGGTAAAGTGAAACTGTGAAATTATTAGAAAAGTGAACATTGTACAAATCTGATCATTTTCACACTTTGGTGCATTCAAAAGTACAGAAACCGAGAGAAATAATTTAAGTTATCACAAATGGTTACCTAACAAATTTTGCTCAACGTTAATATTTGAACTTCTTTTCCCTCCATTGTTATCAACTTTACTGGGTGAACGTCACTCATTGCGCCCGTTAAAATATATGCAGGTATGGACAGTGACTATTTTCTAAGGTTGATTTCAAAAGTGCTCACTTCATCATGAAATTCCTTTATCAGGAATCGCTAGTGAGACTAAACCGGCTCTCATTCGTAAAGGGCACTCGACCCGGTCGCCAGATACCCAGTACTTGTGTACCTGACACCTCAGCAAAAGCCGTTTCCGATGGGTAGGCGTCAATGACTCCATGCTGGTCGCGGAGCCAACAAACCACCTGTGTGCAGTCCCCTGATGATCGTAAAACGACATATCGGATGTCCAGTAGAGTGTTCCACGTGTATCGTGATTCCACCTGCTGTCTGCTGTTGATTTCTCCTCGCCTGTAGGACAATATACTGGTGCTCCGTCGCCATATCTGCTGGTGAAAGACCACTGCTCACAACCTACACAGAAACTTTGAACAGCTGTTAGGTTAGGGCAGTATAAGCACCTTCCCATGCTTAAAGAATGTTCAATCACCCTGACTCCTCTATGTTTGCCACACGTCTGTTCCAAATCTTGGTATATAAAATCCATTGTGCGGGAGTAAACCGCATGATCACTGACAAATCGCTGGACCAATTGAGACCATATTTACACCATATGTTAGTGAGGTGGCGAATGCGGATTTTAGTTATGTTTCATTCCGATAGGTGGCGCTGTAGTCTAGCTTCTATATTTATGGGTCGATTTTGCTCATACTTGCAGGAAATGGTTGTTGATCTAAAATAGACAAATGCCAGCGATACCACGGGCAAACATCGGTCACCGTACCAGACGTAATAGAGAGGACGCATTGAGAAGGCAAAATAGAACGTGAACGAGGCGGAACAACGTTCGCCAGAAACAGCTAGTAACCTTATAAAAGTCACGTTGATAGTCACAGAACATTGCATGTGACCTTAACTCGTTCATCGCCACTTCTGTTCGTGTGTCATGACGCGTGCAATAGTCACTATCGCTACAGCGACAGAGAATCAGACGCGCAGTGTTCTGCCTGAAATACTGTAACACAACTTACTGAAATGCACCATTTTTTAAAGGCAAACGTGCAGGTGAATCAATTTGTAACACACATGAAATAATTAACGCGACCTCAAAATTCGTGATTTATTCTAGGTTATAAGTGTTTCACATTCAAGGATGAGCCATTGGGTGAGGGGGGGGGGGGAGGAGGGTGGAGGTGTGAGTGGAAATGTTTTGTCAGTATTCATCATGGCAATTTTTTTTTGTCTGAACATAAAATTATTTATAACATATATCACCAATAAACGTATGTGCCCACTAAAAAATTATTTTCGGTGATCACATAAGAAATCTGCTATATATATATATATATATACGTTTCGGAGCTGAGTGCTGCAAGCGAGAAGGAAGTGATACACATGTGTAGTCCCTTAAGACTGTTTTACTTTGTGAGAAGGCTTGTCCGAATGAAAAACGTCCAGAGCTACAGTAACGTCGTGCTGCCTTGGAGGCAGAGGGATGGGAGTGGAAAGTTAGCGATGGGGTTGGCGGTGGAGGGGGGGGGGGGAGATTTGGCAGCGCCAGCAAGGCGCCGGGCTGGTCCGCCCGCCCCCCATTAATTTACGAAGACTCTTACAAGCAGAGAAGATATTATTTATTTCCCATTTTTAAATTTTATAATAGAGCTCTGTGGAAGCCGAACGAGATTAATCGCGGCTTGTTTATGTAAATTGCTATTTTATCACACGTTCGCCTGTCATGCCCACTTGCTACTGGTTTTCAGAGCACGCGATGAGATATTGGACATTCGCGCAAAACGCGTTGCCCGAGGACAGGCCTGGCAAGCGGCCCGATGACTTTCGGATAGCAGCCACCGCGTACTTTTTGTAACGGTCAATATAGCTGAACGTCTGCCTAGGACGAGACGTTAAGTAACCACGTTCTCTTACGACCGCCGCTAGACACACTCATTCACATCAAAATGACGTCCACGGGAAATCTTACGCAGGAACAAAATAAACCCTCTAAATATGCTAATACAATTTACTTGCAACATTCATTAGTCTAAACGGTTCTTACGGCCATATCTTTATAGCGGTGACAGTAATTCACGTCCATTGAAATGTTTCGAATACATCTGGATTACCCGCGTATGAGTTGGACATAACCCACATTCAAAAAAGTTGACAAACCCCCCCTCTCGTACCCGAAAGTGGACCAGAAACACAGAATCCTCTGATCTGAAAATAGGAGTCGTGGCCAGTACGTCACTGGGGACCGCATTACGAAGTTCCAGGACAGAATTCCAGGCAAGTAACGGTTGTGCAGATTGTTTTTAAATATTAATATGAGTTAGGTTAGTGCGTAAGCCTCTCTCCATTAAACCACTGACGTACAGTGTAAGCTCTAATAGGAGTCGTGGCCAGTACGTCACTGGGGACCGTATTACGAAGTTCCAGGACCGAATTCCAGGCAAGTAACGGTTGTGCAGATTGTTTTTAAATATTAATATGAGTTAGGTTATTGCGTAAGCCTCTCTCCATTAAACTACTGACGTACAGTGTAAGCTCTAATAGGAGTCGTGGCCAGTACGTCACTGGGGACCGTATTACGAAGTTCCAGGACCGAATTCCAGGCAAGTAACGGTTGTGCAGATTGTTTTTAAATATTAATATGAGTTAGGTTAGTGCGTAAGCTTCTCTCCACTAAACTACTGACGTACAGTGTAAGCTCTAATAGGAGTCGTGGCCAGTACGTCACTGGGGACCGTATTACGAAGTTCCAGGACCGAATTCCAGGCAAGTAACAGTTGTGCAGATTGTTTTTAAATATTAATATGAGTTAGGTTAGTGCGTAAGCCTCTCTCCATTAAACTACTGACGTACAGTGTAAGCTCTAATAGGAGTCGTGGCCAGTACGTCACTGGCGTCCGTATTACGAAGTTCCAGTAACGAATTCCAGGCAAGTAACGGTTGTGCAGATTGTTTTTAAATATTAATATGAGTAAGGTTAGTGCGTAAGCCTCTCTCCATTAAACTACTGACGTACAGTGTAAGCTCTAATAGGAGTCGTGGCCAGTACGTCACTGGGGACCGTATTACGAAGTTCCAGGACCGAATTCCAGGCAAGTAACGGTTGTGCAGATTGTTTTTAAATATTAATATGAGTTAGGTTATTGCGTAAGCCTCACCCCATTAAACTACTGACGTACAGTGTAAGCTCTAATAGGAGTCGTGGCCAGTACGTCACTGGGGACCGTATTACGAAGTTCCAGGACCGAATTCCAGGCAAGTAACGGTTGTGCAGATTGTTTTTAAATATTAATATGAGTAAGGTTAGTGCGTAAGCCTCTCTCCATTAAACTACTGACGTACAGTGTAAGCTCTAATAGGAGTCGTGGCCAGTACGTCACTGGAGACCGTATTACGAAGTTCCAGGACCGAATTCCAGGCAAGTAACGGTTGTGCAGATTGTTTTTAAATATTAATATGAGTTAGGTTAGTGCGTAAGCCTCTCTCCATTAAACTACTGACGTACAGTGTAAGCTCTAATAGGAGTCGTGGCCAGTACGTCACTGGGGACCGTATTACGAAGTTCCAGGACCGAATTCCAGGCAAGTAACGGTTGTGCAGATTGTTTTTAAATATTAATATGAGTTAGGTTAGTGCGTAAGCCTCTCTCCATTAAACCACTGACGTACAGTGTAAGTTCTAATAGGTCAAATTTTAAAATTCAATAAAATGCACTTGGTTTAAGTTAAAATGTAGCTATGTTGAAAAAACCACATAATGTATTTGTAAGCAAGTCGAATTTTTAGACATGAGTTTAATCAAAGAAAATGAATACACCTATTGTTTTTAAACTTTGGAATAGGCATTTAAAAATCGTTTTGAATAATCAGTTTTTCACCTATGTAAATTCTTTTTCATCAGCGACGTTCTGAAAACGTAGCATGATACGAAGAGAGATTTCTGTCGGTTTTCTTTGCTGGCAATATGCATTGAATTAACAACTGTTCATGGCCTGCCTTGGAATGCCACATTTTCCAAACGATCCTTAAAGATACATATTTCGAATCTGAAGATATGCAGCTATATTATTTTATAAAATCAACAGGACTACAATATCCATGATACTATTTTACAAATTTACTTTTCATTTAGTATTTTATGCTGTCATTTTAAAGACAACCTTCGCTGCCTATATAACTGACAATACTTCCATCTGAATTTTTGAACTTTTCATATATTAAAGAATAATAAAATTTCTTCATGGACACAAAAGCATAGGTTGTTTCACAAAAGAAACATAAACAAGCAAAAATACCCACTAAGAGTTAAATCGATGTACCGTAGCCTACAGGTAATGGCCTACAAGAAGAGGAAATCGTTTCTCTCATAGAATATCTCCAAATAATAGATTACTACGCCAATAATTACATGCTGTTCATGCTAAAGTGAGAGCTTTTTAAATCAATATTTGAAGAAAAAAATAAAACTGTCCCCGTTCACTGCAAAGATTGCGCCGTGCGCACAGGCGGCAAATTAAGACAAATAGTTCCAGGATATATGGTGTTTTATCACAAGCAAAGTGGGTGTTTTTTCCTTTTTACGCAATAATAGTATAAAATAGCATATTATTAACACATTTAGTTTCCCAACAATTTTCGCGTTTCAACTTGACTGACGCATGACCTAGCCCCATGGTAATGTGCGTTTTACACAGGTGGAAGGATACGAAGTTAGGAAAGAAATAGATCTCAAGTAGCGTTTCCAAAACTGCTCTATTAATCATAAACAGCCCATAGGTCCACTTCAAATAGGTTCTACACTATCGGCATGCAGAGAGTTGCAGGCCTAGTAGTGTGATGATATACTTAATAAATGTTAGATGGCAATCATTAAAATAATAACTCACGAATATATTTTAAAACTACACATTACTTGCGTATATTCCGTGATCTATGTATCGTTATATCGTATCACGCTACGTGCCCACCAACAACCCAACGAATAGTCGATCTTCCGCTGCAACCGAGCGAGGTGGCGCAGGGGTAACTCACTCGACTCGCACTTGGGAGAACCCGGGGTTCGATTCCCGGTCCGGCCATCCTTATCTCGGCTTTTCGAAATCGCTCTGGGCAAATGCTGGGATGATTCCCTATCAAAGGCCATGGCCGATACCCTCCCATTCCTTCCCCAATCCCTCCTCGCTGCGCAACTTGCACCGTCTCTAATGACCTCGCTGTCGATGAGACGTTAAGCCCATTTAACTACCTACCTATTTACGTTTATCTTATGCGTCATTTGTGGGGCAAGTAGGTAGTAATTATATCTTTTTTTCTGAGGGATGAACAGTGAGTTCCAAAGGCTTTAGTACATTTTAGCGATGCTGTATACCAAACACATAATAGTTAGTTTATTTTTGGCAAAATGTACACGGAATTTCGCCAAAATAAACTAGGGAGTAACATGGGTCTTGTGTCGATCGGTTTGAAATATCCGAGAGCCATTAACTAAAGGGTAACAACTTCACACTTCCATTGTTGTTTAATCTTACTTTCTCATTTCTTTGCAACAAGTCGCCTATAAAAACTCCAAAAACTGAGTGTTCATTGCCACATAAAATTAACGTCTGCGATTTGGGAATTTTTTTAGACACAATATTGTCTAAATTGGCTGGAAAATTTCAATATTACATTTGTGTGTGTGGAAGCCCATAAAATTTCGCTGTTCCAGTAACAACCATTGGAACTGAGCTCAAAATATAGTTTTGTTCTCGTGCAAGAATATAGAATGAAGAGGACAAACTGACGATACTTAAATATGGCTACAAATCTGTGCGAGAGGAAAGGGCAGATATTAAAAAGTATTTTTGAATCACAAGCGAATCCCCACTGTTTTGAAAATTCAGGAAAGGCATGTTTCTAACTGCAAAGAAGCAACTTGATTTAGCCGTTTATGCACAACACGTGGAATATAAAGTGACTAGACTTATTAGAGTTATAACGAGTTTTCATGCTATACTTATACTTCTTAAATTATATATTCGACATCATCCTTCTTTGATGTGTTCCAAGTTAATAAAACCTTATGTACCTTACATTTTTTAGCTTTATAAATAAAAAAAGTCTTTATTTCTTAAGCTAGTGGTAAAATAACCTAAAACTGACCAAAAATTAACATATCCAGACCGCGCATTTGCCGTAGTAAGTTTCTCTGCACTTATTCAAATATTTGTAAAGTTGTTTTATTTTTGTAAATTGTCATATTAATATAATATTAATTCATTACAGTAGTTACGTCTTAACGAATGAAACTAAAGACTATTTATCTTCCATAAATGTAATAAGTAATGTCAAACCATTTTTAAGATTCAAGTGGCCGGTATTACAAAATATTTCTAATAGAATTGTCCACACGCTCGTCCACAGGGCGATTATTCGTCTTCGGTGGCAAATTTAAGTTTGAGCGACTAAATCATATTTAGTGTTTTAAGTTTTCAAGTTATTTAACTGTGTAGCATGTGCTTTACTTCATTGGCCCACGAACGCACGCCTTTTAAAAGAAATTGAGACCGTATATGCGGACGAACGCTGTAGAGCAGTGTTAGTTGACGCAGTCGAAGTGATGTTAGGAACAGATTCGAATCTGTTATTTCTGAAAGGACACATATGACATTTTGGTCGGGTTCAGACATGCATATGTGCACAGGATGCCAAGACACATCGATAGGTGCAGAAAGAACTCATGTGCCACATAAGCCTGTATGAAAGAAATCACTTCCAAGATCGAGATTAGTGCAGAAACAACACATGTGTTCCACTTGTGTCATTTCTGCAGTTCAATGCCTTACGAACGTTGAGAACCACAACTTTATTACTTATGTAATAGCATCATGTTTGTGTATAGTTGTTAGTAACCTGGTCATAAATATATTACGAGTAGGCTCTGAGACATCGCTCAAGACAATGTACAATGGGATAAAGCATTTAATTGATTAGTATTAAAGTTTTCAATTTAATTCCCAAAAACAATTTTGTGTCAGCACATAGTACTTTATGTTGTTAGTTTTTCAAAATTATATGACACCTATCACAATACTGTGAAACACGTGTAATTGAAATAAAATTTATGGAGTACTATATACAAAATATTTCATTATTAAAAATGCAGGACTTTTCCAAAATACATAGCAAATTACAAACGGTGCCAGGGTAATTTAACTGGCCACACCATTTGCGTTGGCAATACTGTTCCCCACCTGTTTTTCTCCTCTTCATTATCGACTCTGAAGACTTCGATATTAAGAGGCGCCCAAATCTTTCAACAACTCTCCTCTTTATTAATGTGTATTTGCCGTTGCAATTCGTATGTGTTCATTATAGTTTGCGCGTGTTTACTATCAAATAATTTGTTCGCTGAACATTCTAAAAATGTCCAGTAATTCACATGACAATAGTGGGGACGATGTTCGAGTGAAGAGAAGAAAAGGCGTGGTTAATCCTGGTAAGTACAGGTGAGATGCTGTTAGAAATGCGAGGATTGAAGGACAACCTTATCAGTCATATTCTGGTAAAGATGTCGCAGCTAAAATATGCAAGAACCATATATATGCAGATGTGCAGCAAAATGCTATCCAAACGTATCAGAGAAGAACAGAAAGTATTTGTGGGATAATTGTTATTCTTTAGAAAGCACGTATGTGCAAGATGCATGCTTGCAAGGGCTTACTAAGTACGTGCAAGATGCATACTTGCAAGGGCTTACTGAAAGGAGCCCACCAAAAAGGAGGCAATTGGGAGAAGCAAAAGGAATACAGACTGGTTCAGAAGACATTAATGGTTTGGAGAGGCCGGGGGGAGGTGGTAACCGATAAGGAAAAACCCAAGGAGCATTTTTTAAATCATGACATCAAGATCAATGGGAAACTTCGACGTGTGTTGCAAGAAAACTTTACTAAAGGTGCACAAGATACACGGCACATCTGTTGCTAAGCATTCGTCGAAATTTTGTGATTTGCTGGTGTCCGGGGAAAAATCCTCGTGACTTGAGAGGTCAAGGTAGAAGTGGTCGTGCAATCAGTGGCGACATCCAATTCAAATATGAGGTCAAGCAGAGGGATAAAAATTGACGCTAGGCTTAACGTAAACATCGTTCACGAGGCGCTCACGAAAGATCACCTCGAATGTGCAAACGATGCGAAACACCATTATTATTTTTTTTTTTTCCCCCGGCAGTTTTTCCAAGAATATTTTGACTACGTTTTCGGGAGGCCTCGAGTGGACGTATGTTCCGCGTGCGAAAGTTTTCCGGTGTAACTGAAGGACCTGAACCTGTCTGAGAGCGTAAAAAATAAATGCGGTTGCGGAACAGATGGCACGCAAAGGACGTCTTACACGCGTCTAGCAAATGCATTTCGTAATAATAATGAAAACAACGTAGCCGCCGCAGCGTTCGATCTCGCGCAAAACAAACCACCCCCCCCCCCCTGATTCCAGCGCAAGAGTTGTTCTATTTACACCAGTTATGGGTTAACGTGTTCTTCATACACATCCTTAAAAAACTAATTAAGCAGATCTGTATGTTTCTCGTGTAGAAATAGGCAAGAACCTCCCCGACGATGTGTGGACTTTTTTTTTTATGGATTTACATTAAACAGCTTCCTTCCTCAGTTAATAAACTTATGTTATTCAGTGACGGTGCTGCTAGACAAAATAAAATCCACACTGTTGTTAGGTATTTGCTCAGTCTTCGTGGCAGCGTAAAGTTTGAAAGCATAATACATTATTTTCCGGTTTGGGGACAAACGTTCCTGCCACGTGGTCGCTATTTTGTATGCATTAGAAGAGTGATCAGGAGAACATATCACACCTACACGCCTGAACAGTTTGCAGAATTTCTTCCCCGTGTCAATATTAGGAGAAGATTCTCCATTTGCAATTTGAAAAACTGATAAAATCGTTTCCTTTAAAACATGGAGCCAACATAATACAATAAAACAGCGTTTACAGACGAATATATGAGTAGTGAGTAATAGGCAAATGGGGACTTTGGCATAACGGGATGCGGAATATGAGTTAGTAGCCAATAATTCTATGTCGTTCTGGTCGTTCGGCAGCCATTTTATCTCAAAATTTCGCTTTTTTATCTCTCTCGAAATTGACTACTTTTCGCTTAAAATTTCCCTTTTTCCTTAAAATTCCCCTTTTTCCTTAAAATTTCCCGCTTTCTCTCAAATAGTACCGATCCCCTCAGTGGTAAAGAACGAGCCCCTTATCTACAAAAAAGATCAATTGTAAGGATTTGGAGGGGTCATTTTTAACCTGTAACCTTGAATTACGACCTTGAGTTTGGAAGACCTTGAAATGAAACAAATCTAAAAAAATTCCATAAAATTTGAAGGAAAAAAATTCGAAAAAATTTAGAATCGAGAAAAATATTACAATAATGACTCCGAACACCATGTTAGGCGTCAGTGATCTCGTCCCCAATTACTTTGAAAACTAAAACTCGATAAAAAAATTTAAAAAATCGAGTACATTCATAAAAGTCGTCAAACACATTACGTTACTGACTACGGCCGCCAACTTGGATCCAGACACTTAACCTTGACCCTTGACCCTATTCCCGTAACCTTGGATGACCTTGAACCCAAAAAAATTGCAAAATCGTTTTAAAAATTCCCAAAAAATATATAAAACTGCAAAAAATAATTTTTTAAAGATATGACAGTTCTACTTAAATAATGCATCAACAAATATTATAATAAATAAAATTTTCAAATGTTCTGGGTTAGAGGGGACGAGGAACTGAAACCGACCAGCTACCATGTTATAACATCACACAACCGCCATGTTGGATGTCTATGGTTTTAACCTTGACCTTGTATGACCTGGTACCAAAAAAAATCACAACACTCCCCAAAAAATTAAAAATTAAATAATTAATGAATTATAAATAATTTAAAAAATTTATTATTAAAAACTTGATTTAAAAAAACTTATACTTCCGAAGGTTCCCTCAGCCCCACGTCCAGAAAACGACTGACCCTCGCAAATGTTTCTCATTGGTTAATTAGTCAGTTCTCCCCCCTCCCCCCAAAGTGATTTTTATTGTTTGATTACTCAAGCTCGTTCGGCCCGACACCAATGTTTATCATTGGTTAATTAGTAGACAGACCTCCAACCTCCTCGCCTTGCTTATTCTGTTGAATGCTCCCTCCCGCCATATTCATTTTTTCGTTTGTCTGTCGTTTTCATTTTCATAACCTAGGTGATGCTAGTGTATTAATTATCGATTTCGCCACCAAACGAGTTGCGAATTAGCCACCATGTTAGTTGTTGTCGACCTTGACCTTTATCACAGGTGACCTTTAACCCAAAACACCTAGAAAAAATCACAAAATCGAAAGAAAAAATCGAGGAAAAAATTACATTATTGGCACCTACTACCATCTTGGATTCCATTTTGTTTGGTCACCTTTCCATATGCTCAGTCATTCTTTCTCATATGTGCTCCATCCACCATATTGTATTTTATTCATTATTTGTTTTTCCATGTCAGCCATCTATGATTTAATTTTTTTAGGCTACCAGACGAGCCTACGAAACAAACATTCACTCATGCTCTGTCATGCCATGTTCACCACATTTGATTTGGTTTTTTTTCTTAGTTACCTACCTTCCTTTGTAACCCTAGCATTCCTACTTGATATAGTCACAGGCTATTGTATTAGATTTTATCCACGCTCTACCATTTAACCTCGAATTAGTAACCTGCTGATTGCTCGGTCCCCTCGAACCAACATATTGGATTACATCACTTCTGCAGTCATTTATTATAACATATGGTATTGTCCTTTAACAATCAATATCCTCCATTTAGTTCGCAATTTGTGTTTATTTGAAAATAACTGTGGTGTGTTAGAGCAGAACCCGGCATGTAGACATTTATTTAGGACCTCTCTTCGCCATGTACTGCACTGAAGCAGGTCTAGCCAGACTCTACTCAGTTTTAGCCCTCGCCTCCCTCAATATCTCAGGGTAAAATTTCCAGCACTTCAACAACTTACTTCTAAAACTGCTACATCCAACCTGCTTGGAATGTTTTACCTTATTAATCAACTATTTTTGTAGGCTTATCAAATCATCATATTCTGCCCACATCATTTCATTCATTTTTATTATCATGCTTACGTACAGTATCAGCTTGGAGTGACAGATCGTAAACCAATGCTACCATATTCCTTATATCAGATAAAGTAGGCATGCTATGTCGACAAGGTACATCAACACTACCGAGAAATAAAACACTTTTTTTATTCATTGAAAACATTAATTTTTTACGTACATCAGACTGCAAACTTAAAAAAAAGCTCATTCCTCACTTGTCCATATGTCAAACACACACGCACAACAATCAGCACCACATGCACTACAATCAGCACCACGACACCAAAATCAGCACCAACACACCACAATCAGCACCACATGCAACACAATCAGCACCACATATGCCACAATCAGCAACACACACCACAATTAGCACCACACACACCACAATCGGCACTACATGCCCCACAGTCACTTCAACTGACTCCTGCATATGATATCTCAGTGCCTGCATACTACTGGCCAACTGCAATCACATGGCAACTCTGTGATTGGCTGATAGATGTCCTCTAAATGTCTTAATGGTGAAATATCATTGGTGCAATGTCAACATGAAATCATAGGACTTGCATACGGGTATATATTGTAAGCATTTGGAGGGTCAGCTGAGAAGCTATTTTGACAGTGGCTGATATAAAGGACGATCGTCTCTGCTAGCTTCTACTGCTTCGCGTCTGTGTCAAAGTCTTATTCGGCATCTGCGATGTCTTCGGACATTCCAAAACTAATAGGATCTATGGAAGTGTCTTCGACTTCTTCGGACATGCTACCGGCGAAGCCATCAACTTCTTCGGGAGTGTAACTGCAGTGCCTTCGAATTCTTCGAGAAGCGTGCCTACAGCAGCATCGCCATCGACTTCTTCAGGCATGACGCCGGAAGCACCACCGACTTCTTCGGATGGGTCACTTACACCAGCGCCGCCATCTACTCATTCGGAAATGTAATCGACTTCTTCGGATGGATCACCTAAAGCAGTACCGTCATCGAGTACTTCGTCAAGGCTTCGTTGTTGTTACTGTGACAAGATATTTGCCTACAGGCAATGTGAAAGGAAGCACAAAAAACTACTGTGCTATGCAACAATGTGCTAGTGCAAACGTCTGTTAAAGCGAGGTGATAAGCTGAAGAGACATATCAAGTACTGTAAAGCCACAGTTCGTGCAGCTACGAAACATCCTGTACTACCACATCGAATGGATTCTACCTAAAAAAAATCAGCATTCAAGGGCATTAAAAAATATTATGTTGTTGTAAATAACTCTGTTGGTACCGAAGACATATGTACATACCTGGACCACATTAAGCAAAGGATAATCAATCAATAAACAAAAGCATTCGAAGAAGGTCCCGTAAAATATAACGCTGGGCTGGAGTGTGCCTATGAAAAGCCTCAACCTTTGGATGAAGAAATCAATGGTGGGTGTTCAAGACTGCAAATGAAGCATTGTACAACACTGATCGCATTCCAGAGGTTGTAAAGACATAGAAAGAAGAACTTTGTCGTGAAGAAGAATATATGGCTAAGGGTTCTGTGTGGATGCTTACTAGCGTAGACTTTTTTGAGCTGTGTATGTGCAGATTATATTAATTGTGTGGAAAGTAAGCATGTTGCTGGAAATACAATGCATGTATAGTGTGGAGAAAATTAAGTGATGTGGGCAAGATATGATGATTTGAAACTTAGTACTGCAATACTTCTCGAGTAGGCAAATTATTGAATGTGCATAATTATGGATAATGTAGCAAAGATATATGCTGAAGCGTACAAAGAAAAGAGTAGATTAATACTGTTATACAGTCTAAGCAGGTTGGGCGTAGCAGTCTTGGAAGCAAGTTGTTTAAGTGTTAGAAAATTGATACTGTGTCATGGAGGGAGGGGAGTGCAAATACTGAGTCGAGTCTGACAGGACCTGCTTCAGTGCAGTATATGGCGAAGATAGGTCCTACAGACATATCTACATGCCCGGTCCTGCTCTAATACGCCACAGTTATTTTTCTAGTAAATGCAGATTACGAACTAAATGGAAGATCTTGATGGTTAAAGAACAAGATCATATGTTATAATAAATGATTGCAGAAGTGATGCAATCCGATATGGTTGTTCGAGGGGACTAAGTTATCAGCAGGCTACTAGAACGAGGTGGAATGGCAGAGCATGAATAACATCTATTATGATGGCCTGTGACTAAATTAAGTAGGAATGATATGGGAATCAAAGGTATGTAACTAGGAAAAAACGAAATCAAAGATGGTGAACATGGGATGACACAGCTTGAGAGAATGTTTGATTCGTCGGCTCGCCTGGTAGCTTAAAACCAATGAAGAAATAGATGGCTGACATGGAATGATAGCACTTAAGTGTGTGGGAAACATGGTGACGATGATATGTAAGATGGTGGTAGAGCTGTAAACTAAGATGGCGGACATGGATAACCAAACCATGGATAAAATACAGAATGGTAGATGGAGCACAGATGAGAAGGAATGACTGAGCATGATGGAAAGTTGACTAAGCAAAATGGAATCCAAGATGGTAGTCGGTGTCAATAATATAATTTCGACCTCTATTTTGGGATTTTGTCGGTTATGGTGGCTTGAGTGCTTTTGACAGAATGAGCAAATGTGAGGAGTGTGGAGGTCTGCCGACTAATTAAACAATGAGAAACATTGGTATCGGGGAACGAGCCTAAGAAGTCAACAAATAAAAACATCTGGGAGGGGGTGAAGCTAGCTAAAGTATTCAACCAATGAGAAACATAGGTGGAGGGATTGGAGGGGAACCGACTAACTAACCAATGAGAAACATTGGCGAGGGTCAGTCGTCTGTTGGACGTGAAACTGAGGGAACCTTCGGAAACGTAAGTTTTCTTTAAATCAAGTTTTTAATAATAATTGTTTTATAATTTATGACTGATTTTATTTTTTATTTATTGGAATTTTGTGATTTGTTGGGTTCAAGGTCATACAAGGTCAAAGTTAATACCACAGACATCCAACATGGTAGTTGTGCGGTGTCTTAACATGGTGGCTGGTGGGTTCCAGTACCTCGTCCTCTCTAAGCCAGAACTTTCGAAATTTGGATTTTTATACTATTTTTTAATGAATTGTTTAAATAGAATTGTCATTTTTTTTAAAATAATTTTTAGCAGTTTTTTATTTTTTTGGGGGGATTTTTAAAACATTTTGCAATGTTTTGGGTTCAAGGTCATCCAAGGTCATGGGCACAGGGTCAAGGTTTAAGTTCAAGGTTAAGGTTATCTGGATCCAAGATGTCGGTCGTAGTCAGTGATGTAATGTGCTCGCCAACTTTTATGAATTTACTCAATTTTTACCATTTTTTCTCGAGTTATTGTTTTTAAAGTCATTGGAGAGAAATGACTGGCCTCCACCATGTTGGTCGGAATCATCGTTGTAATATTTTCTTCAATTTTAAATTTTTTCGATCTTATATTTTTTTTTTTATTTCTTTCAATTATTTTGGAATGTTTTGGTTTCAAGGTCATCAAAGGTCAAGGTCGAAGGAAAAGATCACAGGTATAAATACGAGCCCTCCATATCCTTCCATTGGATACTTTTTGCGAATAAGGTGCTCGTTCTTTGTAAATGGGGGGATTGGTGCTTTATGAGGGAGAAATGGGAAATGTTACGGGAATAAAGGAAAATTTTAGGGGAACAAGGGACGTTTTAAATGAAAAATGGTCAACTTCGAAGGGAAATAAGGAAATCGTGAGATAAAATGGCTGCTGGACAACCAGAATGACAGAGCATGAAGGGCTCCTAGCTCGTATCCCGGATCCCATTATGCTAAAGTCCCCATTTCTCTACTACTGTCGTGGCGTGCTAAGAGCTCAAGAAGAAGCATTCACGATATCCACATACAAAAAGTTCAACTATAACCGGAACACCAAAGGATAAGTTGTGGGGCAAACGTTCATCAACGCGTGTTGCAGAGCAGCTTCAGAAAAACTCACATCGAGCCATCTCTACCAACTGGAGAAGCCTATTCTGAAAGACGAGTACCCATCAGTCCAAAGAAAGTTCAAGATCTCATGAAGCTCGAAGATTATATTGCTGGGCATGAGAACTTCTATAAAGACATTTTTAACTGGACTGCAGCCCAGGGACCAGCTACTGCTGCCCTCGATTCAGAGGAAGAGGATGATGATTTCTAAATTTGTCTGCTTCTTTTTCTTACATCATTTCACTAAGCCGTATTGTGTTAACTAAAGTGTGATATTTTTGCCATTAAACTAGTAGTTTGGATATGAATGAAAAACCAAAACAATGTGAAAAGCTGGTATACTGCAGAAACAACACACGTGCAAATAATTTAAAATTGTTTCTTAAATTTCATTCTGTCTATTTGGTCATTGTAATGTCATAAAACACTAGATGAACCTTGAGTATAAAGCATATATTTCTCACAGGATTATGGGTCAGAAGTTATTGGAGTGAAATTTTTTTTTTTTTTTTTTTTTTTTTTTTTTTTTTCAAAATGTAGAAAATGTAACATTTGTCGTTTCATAATTAACCGATTCATTTGTGATATGTCTAGAAATAACCAATGTGTTAACTGATTAAAAAAAAAAAAATTCTACAACTGAAAGACGAGAATTTAATGTGTAGGATAATGAATATGTGCCTACATAACTACTGTACACGCAGGAATGTATCAAACTTGAGTTTGAAATGGCATTATAAACAGTACTTAATTTTTTTTTTTTAGCACGGGAAAGATTTGCGAGCAAAATTAGACACAATTTTCTATGATACTGCTACTGATGCATAAAAATACTTTCCTAAAGTATAGGCTCAATCAAATCGGCTTTGAGTTAACAGATATTAGCTTCAGAATCATGCCGCAGTGCTCTAAGGCAACCACCAAACGAGTTTAATATTTTCAAAGCCAAGGATCTATATTTTCTTACCGACTTAATGGATATTACTATCATCCCACTGAACACACTGCTTTCCGAGTGGATATACTCTACGTTGAAAATTCTGCAATTCAACATACAGAAAGCGTTTTGGACAGTTAGATTTGCAGAATTGCAGAAAACTCTTGAAGAAAACAATTTGGAGAATTCAGCGGCCCTCTACAACTGCTGTACATCCGTGCTTGAAGGTTCATCTACGTGAGGGACATTGTATTTGTTCTGCATTCGACCACTGGGTCAACCTAGACATACAAAAATATTTTCTCACCCATGAAAGTTATTTTAAGTTCACAGAGAAGTCACTACATGCCAATACTTTCAGAGACCTGTTAGAAACGTTAGAAAATGGACGCCTTACTTTGAAAAAATTAACCAAGAATAAGGATAGAAAAAAACATATAGAATAGGGCAGTTGTTAAACGTATCAGAAATATGTTAAAACTTTACGAGATCAAATTAATTTGTTTCAATGGTTGTGTTGTTTATAAATGTTGTGGTGGACTTAGGATGGCACACTGAGTGCCAGTGCATCATTACTTCAACGTAGCAAAGGGTCATGGTGGTGTACTGGTCAGACTAACCCCCTCCCCCCCCCCTTATCAAGGCGAACCGCGTTCGATTCTCAGCGGGGTCACTCCCCGGATTTTCTCACGTGGGAATCGTGCCGGACTATGCCGTTAGTCAGCGGGTTTTCTCGGGGATCTCCCGTTTCTCTCGCCCTGGCATTCCGGTGCCGCCCCATACTTATAGCCTGTCCACGGTAAAATGAGCACTTTTAAAAGCTCTGCTTAAGATCTACTTGTATGAACGTCGTGTATTCTTCCGCCGTATGTAAAATTAACATTACCATAGGCCTCGTCACTTTAGTCATGCGTCGGTCAAGTGAGAAAGTGAAAAATTATTATGAAAGTAAATATTTCACAAATCTGCACATTTTTAATTTTTGATGATTTAGGAAAGAAAAAAAACAGAAAGCGAAAGAAATAATTTAAGTTATCACAGATGGTTGCCTAAGATATTTTATTCGACGTTGAGATATGGAACTACTTACCATGAATAGTTACCAACTTTACTTACTGGGCGCATGTCACTCAGTGCACCTGTTAAAATGTGTGCCAGACAGGAGCAGTGGCACTATACTAAGGTTGATTTCAAAAGTGCTCACTTTATCGTGAACAGCCTTTATCTTGCTTCACCCTCATCGACTTTCAAGACCTCGATGTTAACCCTTACATTCCCAGATTAGACAATCGTCTACGTGATGCACAGGAAAGTTGCGTATGACCGGTGTTGTACTTTGCGAGGCTCAGTGATCAATGACCTTCCCTGTGACTAAATGATTCCTTAACCACTCTACTGTTGTACGTTGTGACTGGTTCATATCTCTGACCACTAGACACAAAGTATACAGCTTATTGGTTGTGTTAAGGTATATTTCTCTTTTTTGGAATTTGGTATCTGAGAGAGGTTTCTAAAAGTTCCCCCTTAATGCAGTTGTCAGTTGTCAAATCATTATAGTTTTCAAAATATAACACCCAAATTTCGACACAAGAGTGTTATAGGCAGGTTCGAAGTGTTGAAAAAGAGTCTAAGCGCAGTATACTTCATTTGTGTTACAGGCTACGAAAGTAACAAAAACAACTTTTCCTCTACAGTTTATGGTATAAACTATTTATTAAATTAATTTTAACAGTTTCTCTTGAATGAATAAAAAATTGATTTACTACAAGTCTGGCCCCTTGTTTTCAACAAAATTCAGAGTGCCAATACTCACTCACCTGCTTGTAAATCGCGCTCATACTGAATCAGTATGTTCTACACACCATAGAGAGTGCAACAAATGCAATTTGACTGAAAAAAAAATACCTAGGAGCAAAGCCTAGTATGGTGCAGAATTCGGGAAGACTTTCGAGAGTTATATCTTGGAAACTATAATGATTGGACAACTAATAACATCAATAAGGGGACACTTTTCGAAAGCTCTTTCAGAGAACCAAATAAAAAAGTGAAATATCACCCTAACGAGACTATTTCCTGGTCAGTTTGAGTACAGCACCCATCAAAAAATGCCCTGTTATTTGCAACATCAGAAAGTATACATTTATGTGGGAATGAAAGGGTTAAGAAACACTCCACTATATTCAATGCATCACTACTTAAAGATTGACGAGCCTTGATATAAAGCATACTTTACCGTCACATTGTATTTCTTGGATTAAAAAGAACATGACAATAATTGTCATTTGCAGTGATTATCTTTACTATGTATCATCTGCTTAGACTTATCACTTGGATCGAAGAACGCGTGGTTAATTAGTGGACGAGTAGCTTAATCATTGAGCTAGTTTTTCCCTAGAAGGTGTCGCACTTAAACGCCACAGCCTTAGAAATCTCTCTAAGTTTATAAATCGATCAAGCATACTGTTAGTGAATTTATTTCACAAAGTGAAAAAGCAGATTTTCTCTTATTCAAGACTGAGCAGTTTTCACCGACTGTGTCAGCCGTAATCCACTTGATAATGATGGATTGTATACCATTCCAATTTAGAGTGATATTATTTAATAGTCGATGACGCCTGGGTTTATGATTACAAAAATTAATTTTTATTTTGATGAAACAATGTTATTTTAACACTCTGTAGATGAATAATTGATTTCAGTAATTCGAACGAAGTTCACTGAGAATTAATATGAAAATCTGCAGATCTGTGGAATACGCCGTTTGACTAATGAAAGACATAGGAATATTAAGTATGATTTCAGATGTTCCACTAAATCAGTTTCCAGTGGTTTTCAGCTACGTTGCGCTGCTTTGAAACGCGTTTCGATATTTTAATTGTAGATTAATCAACGTCTGAACTCCGATATCAGTTTTATCTAATACTTTGCTCATCAGCAGAGAGCATTCACGTCATCTGTGGCTACTCCAGAGATTTCACAGTTACAAAGTTACTACACGTACCGGGGGGGGGGGGCACGGTGGCTGAGTGGCTAGCCTGCTTGCCTCCAACCAAAGCGATCCTGGCTCAATCCCCAGTCCGGGTCACTCAGGATCTTCGCATGTGGGAATCGTGCCGTACGATGCCGTTGGTTGGCGGGTCTTCTTGGGAATCTCCCGCTTCCCCCCCCCCCCAATTCCGGCGCTGCTCCATACTCACCTCAATCACCCTCATCGCCTCTCAATACTTCGTTGTTAAGAGCAGCCAAAATCTCTCCACTACACGTACTGTACTTTAATATCCCCCTTACATAACAAGGATAGGTTGGTAATAACGAAAATGCAATAAATAACATATTTTCGTAGTATAATTGCTTTCGCAATTGATTTTTAATTTTAATATAAATAAATACAAGTAAGGTTTGGGTTATGAATACATACAGATATTGACAAAGTAATTTGTAAATTTCCTTCAACAAAGAACTCTGTATGGTGTATATGGGAAAGAGTTCGTTCAAGACTTCTTTAAATGGAGATATATAACATGTTTCAGTGCGCATGGTAATTGCCAGAAAAAATAAACCCAAGTCTTCTTTTAACACCTGTACACGTAACTGGACATTACGTTACGATAGATCTTAATAAAGTCACAGTAAATTATTTCTTTGTTGACATGTTGTAGGCCTAGACGTTAAGAAGAGACACAAAAATATTTATCGTTGAATATTAACAAGTTCTGAAGGCAATTTCATTTCCATTAGTTCATGAGTCTCTCTGGCAAGTTTCGTATTCCTCGTATTCCAAATTAGCATAAATTAAGAGTCATAGTTTTTTTTTATTTGCACAGACTGGTTTTCATTCGAAGCGCCTCGCATCATGTATTTATAGCCGGAATATGCTATAATTACCAAGCTGTATATCAAACGCTCGATATTTTCGCAATTAGATTAGTTGCTGAGATATCAGAGGACATTGCCTCCAAGAGATTAATATTTCTAGATATAAATAAAACACACATTATTTCGCTACCTAACCTACTCGCTACGAAAATTAGGGACACCATCAGAAAATCCAGTCAAATATTAATTTCCTGCAGCAACGGAGGCATCTCCGTATATCAGATGTTGGAGAGCTGACAGCACAATATATCGGGCCATGCTTTTATTTTTTATTTTTTATTCAGCTCGTGGAGATCACTGACCAGCTTTGGGTTCCTCTGGCCTTTCTCTGGACACCCTCAAATCTGGTTATTCCGGACGAGGTCACACTAATAAGGAAGTATCATGCTCGAAAAAAAAAAGGCTGCTTACAAACCCGGACTTTCTGAGATCCTAACACCATTCGTCTATGAATTTTCGGTCACGCGTCAATGTTCTTTGACGCCATGCTTTTAATTTCAGGGTTTTCATTTTATTTGAGAATATTTAAGGCTAAAAAATCTGTAAAATTTTTAACCAATATTTTTACGAATAATGCAAATTTTTTATAGATGTTTATATAAGAACGTTTTGTTTTCTAAGCCAGTCCTCTATTGATCACTGACACGTCCTTCGTAATCACGTATATACTTACCTTGTATATACTAGAAGCATGCAACACCACTTTAGTTTCGGAAATAGTAGAAACAGTTGTAGCAATATTTCGCAAACGTGAGAATTCATATCTGGCCGACACTTCAATCGCGGTATTGAAATTTTTACCATAATTACTTAAGTATAAATACAACTGAGCTTATCGTATTTTATGGCCTAAACATTATAAATATTTACGAGGCAAATAGGATCACCTCTTGTTCACGGAAATAATATAATTTTTTACTTAATGTTTTACTGTTCTTTCTAACTTCCTTTCGTGCATTGCTGGTACAGCTGGCGTAGTTTCACAAGGAGGCTGGCCCTACCCACTGTCACCTTCAGGGGCAATCACAGCGACATTAGACGACATGTGTTATGCGCCAGGCATTTCGTCACATCAGCACACACTGAGGTCGACACAACGCAAGTTGATGACTTCCTTCGCCCGCTAGGCGAGTCCATCAGCTAAGAACGAAAACAGCTCGCGTGGGTTTGACTAAGCACATGGCCGTGTGCTATGTCACTAAATTCCTCTTTGCACGTACTTTAAGATGCTGTTTAAATAAATGTATGATTTCAGGGGAAAAATCATACATGCTAAAATTAATTCTGTCCATACACGTGTTACGAATAGTCACTTTGCGGCAAATTTCTTGCCCACGTACGTAATTTCATTAAGTGAAAACCGCATTTCGTGATCTGCACCCGTTCCAGAAATTTTGTGGGTGTCTACGTTAGGTGGACCATTATATATGTATACTTTTGACGGTAAAATGAGCACGTTTGAAACCGCTCAAGATCTACTTGCATGCACGTCGTGTATTCTTCCGCCTTATGTAAAATTAACATTGCCACTGGCCTCATCACTTTATCCATGCGTCGGCCAAGTGAAACTATAGAATTATTAGAGAAATAAATATTTAACAAGTCTGCTCATTTTCACGCTTCGAATCAAGCGAAATAAATAATTTAATGTATCACAAATGGTTACCTAATACTTTTGGTTCGGCGTCAAGATATAGAACTACTTTCCATCCTTCGTCCGCCAACTTTACTGGGCGCATCACGTCACTCAGTGCGCCGGTTAACATACATGCGGAATGGGCCAGTGACTTTTTTCTGTGGTCGATTTCATAAGTGCTCACTTTATCGCCGTGAACAGCCTTTATACAGAATGATTTGCAATTAGACCGACAAAATTCGGGAGGTGATTTTTCATGGGAAAGTAAAAGGAAAACCTTTGTGGCACTTTATACCTATACACCGAATATTAAGGGACGCATGAGCCCTTAAAAAACGAGGCTTTAAACCGTATTTGTGCAAAATATCGGTAACGAAGTAAAATACAATGACAACTTTCGGAACATTATTGTATGTTATCGGGACCTTCAACGTAAGAACCGATATTTTGCACAAATATGGCTTAAAATCCCGTTTTTTTTTTTTTTTTAGGGCTCATACCTCCCTTAATAGTTGGTGCAGGTGTAAAGTGTCACAAATGTTTTCATTTTACTTCTTCACGAAGAATCACCTTCCGAAGTTTGTCGGTCTAATTTATAATCATCCTGTATATATATATCATGACCACCAGGCAAAGGTTTGAACCACGCGTGGATTTCCACCCCTACAGCGACTGTACCCACCCTTTCTGGGCAATACAGGGTACATCCCTGTGAGCCTTCACTCGCACAGCGGCAAGTACGAGGGGAGTGCTGATACGACGAGAATGGAAGGGGTCGCGGCGGGAGGGAAGACGGCGGAGAGAGGCCTAGTGGCAGCCGCAGCTGACGGCCACCATGTCGTTGTAGCGCTTGAGCACGAGGTTGTTGTCGTCGTCGATGTAGAGCATGCTGAAGGCGGCGAGCTTTTCGGGAACGCAGCAAGGCGGGTCCACGTCCGGCTGCATCTTCAGCTCGTGCATGATGCTCTGCACGGTGGCGTGGTTCGTCGGGTGCTGGTGCTGGCCCAGCGGGGCATCGCAGCCGCCCTTGCACTGGTTCGCCATGTAGCCTGCGAGCACGCACACACACACACACACACAACTAGAGCCCTTCTCGCACACTTCACAAGTCTCCTCAGAGGCCAGTCACTAGGGCCGTGTCCGAACTCAGGTATATACTTGCGTACTTGCATCCTTGCATACTTCACTTACCAAACTTTATGAATTCGGAAAGGCAGTCTTGTTGGCTTCGGTCCCAGTAATTAGCCAGTTAACCACTTCAAATGATCATGTAATCCGACTAAGAATTTGATAATTGCCGAAGGTTTTAGGAGTTCAATAAGTATTAAATAATATTTAAATTTGATTTACACTAACATTTATTGTCTTGCATTATTGTATTTAAGTGCAACTTGGATTGCTTTTTTTTTATCTTAGCTTCTGTAAGTTAGGAACGTAGGCCTAATATGAATGTATTGCTTATACCTTTTTTTAAAGATGAAACGTACGATAATTATTTACTCAGTTAAAAATTATATGTCTATGAAGTAGTAATGTTGCCCTATTAAACTTTAAATCAAAAAATCGTGTCGGAAATCAATTTTAACCTACAAATTGCTTCTCAAAATGGCGGCACATATTTCGCAAGTATGCGAGAAGTATACAACTTCGTTTACTTGTATACTTCACTTGCAGTTCGGACAGCGCTTACGACGTCACTTCCGGGGACAGGTACGCACAAGTATGTACTTCAGGAGAATTCGGACACAGCCTAGGTTTGTTCGCGTGGTATGCTTTTTCTGCTGTCTAAGAGCAAGTGTAACAGCAGTTACTCTCGGCAGGACGGCACGAACGACTAACAGCAGTAAATTAACGTCAAAAATATATAAACGAAATTTTATTTTAACAATGTTGATAATCATTATTGTATCCGTGTAATGTACGTATAGTAAAACATATTGACTAATCAAGATACCTTACTTTCGAGGATAAAATTTGTCTTAGTAATTTTATTTCTCTCTGCACTTCTTACAGGATACACAAACATACTCTTTATCAATATACGTTACTTTTTTCTTTGAGCCATTTCCCATTCTTTAACCACCTTCGAAAATAAATATTGCCATGTAAGTAATAAACACAATGTATATATTCCACCGCACTCGGAAGTTTACGTGTAAGGTTAAAATATAAAGTATTTATTGACTATTATTCCAAATGAGATGGCATTCAAAAGTGCTCACCTTACCGTGAACAGCCTATAAAAGCAAATTACTATTTGCAATCGTCACTCTCAAGATACTTCGACATTTGTAATTCTATTTTGGCGGCCATTTTTTTTCCCATCTTGCTCGTTTTGATATTTCTGCTGTACCTCGACGAGCAAGAGCAGAAATTGCTGCTTTTTATACCTTAAATAGCAATTGCTACCGCCAACTGAACAGCATGCAAAAAAGTGCTTCCGGTAACAAGTAGAAATAGCAATAAACTAGCAGAATAGCAAACCACGCGAACACTCCTACTATATAGGACTTTCGCTGTTCTTATCGAGCACTAACAATTCCGTTTGTACCAACATAGAAAAGTCATTCGACTGTAAAATAATTTATTCATCGGATTTCCGTTCAAGCAGTTATCCTTTTTTTCGTTTAAAACCAAGTCAACATTACTCTTATACACTTTAAGCATTAACCAAACAATTTAATAAATGTTTTCAACTGTTTATGTTGTAATTATTTCATAAAGTTGGCGTTCTTGACCAAGTTGTTTACAAGCTTCGTAATGTAAATTGAATTGAATTCCAATTTTGAAATGGGGAAAATTGAAAAGAAATGTGTAACAAGATGTTGGATTCCTCACTGTGAAGATTTGAGGCCAAACACGCTTGTGAAATGCTTCACCTCTCCCAGAAATCCAGAAAGGTAAATTTATAAACCAATTTTGTGTGTTTTGATTGGTATCTAGGTTTGGGCTGTTTATCTGGTTACGAACTTTCAATTATTTCCTATAATAATCCATACTTTGCCTAAATATTTATCTCTTTTATTCAAATGCTACAGGTAGCTGACAAAACAAACAAAATTGTTTTTGAAACGTAACTTTTTGAATTACTGGGAATCTAGGATATAGGTACCGTCCAGCAGAGAGAAAAAAAAACAGAAAAATGCAAACCAATTTAATTTCATCGATTTGGTAATTATTAGACTAAAAAATCCTTACCAATTCCTATAAAATCATGCTTTATCAATCTTAGTTATAAAATAACGCTGACAAAATTATGATTTGTTTTTATGTTGGTCACAAGAGAAGCGATAGTGGCTCGATCGTAGAGAGGTAATAAGCAAAGAGGTTCAGCCTGGATTTCTCCATTCCATACTCTTTGAGTCTCCTCACGGCAAGAGACAGGTGTTTTTTGCG
This sequence comes from Dryococelus australis, assembly GCA_029891345.1. NCBI lineage: Eukaryota > Metazoa > Arthropoda > Insecta > Phasmatodea > Phasmatidae > Dryococelus > Dryococelus australis. Next base: position 185,706,885 of record CM056998.1, on the reverse strand, counting down.
AAAAGATTTCAAGACCAGTTGTACTCCAAAACACTTTTGTTCGCATGCACTTTCGTGGTTGGATTATTTTTAATGTAATGTGCATCAAGTGTCTGTCCGCGAATCATGGACGTTCAGTATCGAAATACTTTATTACGATTGGCCCAGTCAAACGAGAACATGTCTTCTCACGTAGACACGTGGCCAACAACCAAATGAATTCGTGGTTGTGGACGTAGGATATTGAAGTCTAGCATGAACATAAACATTTTCGCGAAATACACCTGTCTCTTCTGAAGAATTCGTGGATTCATTTTTTTGTAACAAGTTATATTTCAAAACATGTGTGTTTATATAACGTTAGCCATTGGTCCACACGGTGTTTGACACCTCCTGGAGAACGCTGGCCCAATCGTCGCCTTCCACTGTGACAGCAGACAACCAATGCACAGTTGACATCGACAAATTTGTACATAAGACTGTAAAATCTAGCCTGCAGGTCTTTGATTTCGCGAATATTTCAGGTCTCTACTTATAGACGATAAAGTGAGCATTTTGAGGCAATAGGCCTATGAAAAAATTTTTCCTACTTCCATCACTTTGTAAAATAAAAATTGCCATATAAGTAATAAACAAAGCTTAATTATTTCACCACGCTCAAAATTTAACGTCTAAGTCTACAATAAGATTTATTTATTGACTACTATTCCAAATGATAGGGCTTCAAAAAGTGCTTACTTGAATAGCCTATATTTGGTGTTCACGGTAAACTCTGCACTTTTGAAAGCCCTGCTTTAGTGGAGTGGAGATATTTGGGCGGCTCTTAACGTCGACCTCTTGAGAGCCGGCCCTACTTAAGATCGACTTGTTACGCACACTGAGTATTATTCCGCTGCATTATAAAATTAACTTTGATATTGGTCTGATCATTTTATTCGTGCGTTGGTCAAATCGAACTGTGAAATTAATTTTAAAAAGGCAAATACTTACACATATATACATTAAAAACAAGCAAAAGAAAACGTTTCAATATTCGCAAATGGTTACCTAACCTTTTAATTTAAAGTCCAGACATGATACTACTTTCAATCCATCGTTACCAACTTTGCTGGGAGAACTTCGTGCCCGTTGTAATACACGCAATTAGCGGAAATGGCATTTTTCAAATATTGATTTCAAAAGTGCTCAACTAACCGTAACAGCTTATAGTCTTTTTTTATTCTCCTAATGGCCACAAAGAAAATTCGTTATTTTATATTTCTACCACGTGTTTTCCAACTTGCAGACATTATCCGTAACTACTTTTACCTAAGATCATATTTTTTTTAGACGCATGGTTTTTTTTTTTTTTTTTGCGAAAGTGAACGTAAAAGTCAAAATCTTACAATATTTGCAATGTAGAGCCTACAAATAGACTCAAACATGTTATTAGCAGAAAATTTAACAACGGCGACTAAGAGGTCTTGCTTCGTTAATTTTAAAGTCTGCTTTTCAAAAGTTATTAAATAAAAATTGAGGAGCAGCCACAAATAAAAAAAAAATGCGCAAAATAATTTATTTATACGATTTTATAGATGTCTGACAGTAGCTCATGGCATCTTATTTCAGTGTTAATAACCTCATTTCTTTGCGTAGATTTGTTTTCATTACTTGTACGTTTCCAGAACAGTAAAATTGTGATTTTCACATGTAATTGTGCGAAAACTACGCACTCAACTTTTTTTTGGAGAGGGAAGCGTGATTACTGATAATGTCTAAAAGTTTAGCAGTAAGTTGTACAAATAAATAAATGAATATATATGTATATATATGCTGTTCGCAGTAAAATAAGCACTTTTGAAAGCTCTGCTTAAAATTTACTTGTATACACGTTGTGTATTCTTCCGCCTTATGTAAAACTAACACTGCAATGGGCCTCATCACTTTATTCATGCGTCGGTCAAATGAAACTGTGAAATTATTTATAAAGTAAATACTTTACAAATTTCCTCATTTTTACAATTCAAAACATTTAAAAAACAGAAAGCAAAAGAAATAATTTTAGGATATCACAAATGGCTACCTAACACTTTTTACTCGACATTAAGATATGGAACTACTTAACATCAATCGTTACCAACTTTACTGGGCGAATGTCACTCAGAGCACCCATTAAAATATATACATGCACGGGCAGTGACATTTTTCTAAGGTTCATTTCTACAGTGCTCACTTTACCGTGAACCGTCTTTAATTAGCAAATATTTCCGTGGCCAACGCTCTTAACGTGACCGAGTTCAAGGACAGGGTTTTACATGTTAAAGATTTTATATTGTCTCGGCCATCTTTCACGCGGTATCGCTTTAAGTAAAACCCTTTGTCCTTCTTTGTGGCTGGGCCACATTTCTACAAAACGTGTATATTTTTTTTCGTAAATTATTTAGTACCTTAAAAATTGCTGGTTAAGAGTGGGATGGACCCGCACATTCCAAGGTCAAGAAGCGAGGGAGCGATGAGGGCGAGACTTCCACGCACGCCTAGTGCCTCATCGCTCCTACGCGCAAGGCGCACAGTGTTTCCGTCGTGACGCTGCACTGTTCAAATCAGATCTGTATCAGTGGGGTTTTATTACACGCGACGAAAGACCACAGATTAAACTATGCCCGTGTGTTTGTACTTTTCTCTTGCCGCTTAAGGAAACTGCGTAGGCAAGCTTTAGAAATGCGATATTTGACCATCTTTCACGAATTTTTTCTCCAAGAGTACACTTAATATGACACAATTAAAAAGATAGGGGCAAAGACTATTGTTTTTTTTTTCTGACAAAAAGTCGTATTTGCGGAACATTTATTTACCGAGATACGATTATTCGCGCAAACAACTATTTCAACAAAAAAAGCGTGCAGGTCCATCCCACTCTAAGATTTGTAGACTCGATAAAAACTCAAGAACACAAATTTGCATCAACCTACACGCAAGGGCGCAAAGTTTGTTGTTTGAATGCGATACTGCGAAAGTTGGCCGTGGCGGGCCTGAAATCATTTGAACATGTAAAACTGTACACTTTCCGCTTAGCCGGTCCCGCCCTCGCCAGCGACCCACACGTCATGTTGGATTATTATTTTTTTTTATTACTAATGTGTTTAAAAGAAAAAAAAACATGAAAGTACGTTTATAGCGAACTAGCTCTCGACTTTGCCCGGCAGTTCAGTTACAAGCACTGAACTATGAGCTCGTGATTACGTCGCAATACCGAGTCTGCCAAATTTGGGTATGACTGATATTGTGACATGATGTTGGTTTCGTAGTTCAGTTACTGTGTCTCTACTGTAGTGTAGAATGAGTATAATGTTCGCAATGGATATATAGATGAGGTAGACCGATCTCACTGGCATCGCACAACCAATATCTGTGTCGCAACATTGAACTGCCTTCCTGCCAACACGTCTAGCGAAAACTGTATGGTTTGGATTTTAGGTTAGAAAACTGGTTTCTAAACAAATGCTTTTTTTTTCTAATGTATGTATACTTACTTCCTCTAACCAATTTGTAATGCAGTTTGATTGGATTCAAACTGGCAAAATTAGTTTATTCATATAATAGTGCTTGTCGTTTAAAAATAAATATATAAACGAAGACTTTAACTCCTGTTAACAATGTGACTTTGACAGTTGTGTTTCTTTGGGGTAGGTCAATGTTGGGCACATGCGCAGAAGGCGAATAAGCAGTCTAACCTCATCGTTAGTCTATGGTCACAAACGGGTCACTTTTTTTTGTACAAAAAGGTATTCATATTTATTGTTCAAGACATCTTGCACCACACGATTGGCAAACTTCAGAGCGGCTTGAATGGAAGTGCTTGCATGCTTGCTGGAATCAATTACGGCCGGTTCTAATTTTGTTAACCTCCTTGGACAAGGTTTTTGTTGATAACAATGTTTTAATATGTTTATGAGGTTCGCGTGTTTTGGGTTTTGCAGCCGCTGTTAATTTGAGAGAAAAGTTTTTAATTATTATATCGTAGTCATTCATTTCTTGTGAAGATTTTCTTTGTACTGAGAAAAAATGAGTGACTGGAAAAGAGAAGCTATTGAGCTATTAATTGAATAAATTTCTTTCACCTGAATTGCTACTGTTTGTATGGTATATGCAGCTCGCTTGAATACAAGTAGGTGTTCATTTTTCACCTTCAGGTGTTCAACTCCTTGTTACAGAAAGATTCCCGTCTGTACTACACTTTACATAGCCATAACTATGGACTGTTTGCTGTTGAGCGAGAACTTCTGAAATACATTTTGGAAAAAATTTCCAGCTCCAAACAGTAAATCTTTTAACGGACTTGCTCATATTAGAGTTAATAACGTGGTGGGAAAATTGTTATGTGTCCTACTGTTGCAGTAAAAGTGTCATATTTAATTTTTTGGACACTGAATACATTTAATTTTCTGTTTGCATGTGAGGGCAATAATTGACATTTCTGAAACATTTACGTTCCAAACAGTTTTACACTTTCACTTGATTGACACATAAATAAAGTGGTCGGGTCAACGGCAGTGTTGACAGATAAAAGGAAAGCAGATCCTAGGCAAGACATTCAAATGTACTCAGATATCCGAGAACTGCCTATACAAATTATTAATAAGAGTTTATAGAAGAACTTGTAACATAATTTGACCTTTAAATTGTGTTGGTATACTTCAAACAGTCTCACCATCAACTTAATTAAACTTATATGACCTATAATTTTGAAGCGGCAACGATTTGAAGTTTTTTCAAGTCTCCTGTGGTATAGCTGATAGAACAATTTTTTTTTTTCACGCAGTCATATTTACTTTATAAGCCAGCTTGTATGCTTAAATTTATATTAAGAGGACAGTGTTTAAAAAAAACCTTAGTTATTGGTTTCCAGTTGCGTTCATTTTTCAGTTACTTCCTTTTAAAGAGTATTTTATATACCTAATCATATTGTGATCAATACAAAGCGTTATACTGTAAAGTAATACTCAAGTGCATTTCCAATCTATTCAAACTGCTGCACTACATGCTTTACGTCTCACTTTTTAAAAGGCGTATGTAAAACCGGACGTAAAATGTTACACGTTACAATAGGTTACAGGTTTTTGACTCAGAATTTGGAAATTCTTGAATCAGTTCATAAGTCTGTAAGATTTAGAGCGCCGGGTGATCATTGAGTCATTCACGTGTATGTAGGTGTATTATAGACTGTTAGTGTGATGTTTAATGGTTTTATTATTTGTCTGAAATCAATTAGATTTTCTTTTGCATTTTCCTTTTCATTTTGTAAATTTTTTTCTCCCACTTCTATTTGTCAGTGTTTTTTTTCCACACCAATGTAGTGTAATGACTATGAACTGAATACGAACATAACGTTATGACATGCAATTATTTTTGTATATTTCATTTTTGTTATTTTAAGGTCTGCTAAACCCTAAATGTATTTTTTATGCTTAAATTTAAACGTGTATTATATTTACTTCTCCTTGGTTTAGTTTGAAGTTTATAACGAACCTGTTGATATAATTTATTTATCATTTGACATGAAAATGCCGATAATATTTTTTTATTCAAGTCAATTCGACATTCGCCACTCGTTCTGCTTTATAACACTATCTGGTTTCTTTAGATTTGCATATTTTTTCCCAGTGATATTCTAGAAAATTTTTATTTGTTTTTTCTTTGTTTTATCAATATAGATTTCTTGGTGGTTAAATGTAAGGGAAGGTGGTCTCGCCTTAATTTATAAACCAACCACGATAGATAAAAATATACAAGACATTTTTAAGGAGACAACAGATTATTTAAATTTTACAGTTCTTAAATTGTGCAAATGTATTTAAGATATAAGTTCGGAAAATAATTTAATTTTTGAACAATCTTGCGTGACTGATTTGTGTTGGAGTATCTTCAATTATGAAGTACCTTTATCCATACTACACCTATGCACGCGCCCTTACATTCTTGAGTAAAAGAATGATATCGTAACATTAGTAATGTTTCTGAGAAAAAATATTACGATTAATCTACAAGATAAGGGTGTAAAAAGGAAGTTTTCTGGGTCCTGAGACTTGTAAATATTATATAGATTGTAATTACTCACATAAATTCCGCACTTATTTGTCCAGATTTGTTGGCAAGATGTATGGGGCGCAGGAACTAAGCAATACAGCATAAACAAACAATACCTCAATTTAAAATACTACGGATCCAAAAATTTATTAGATCGGCATTTCAATGGAAAAAGGAAAATAAAAATCCAGTAAAGAGAGTTTTTCCAATTAGTGGAAAATTCGAACACGTTGAATTAGTACGGCCTAAATGACAGAATGCGTACGGATACTTAATAGTAGCAAACATAACACCAAAAAATAAAAATATTTTGTTTAAATATGAGTCTTTCTATGAAATTTAACAGCATTCCTGACTCCCGACGACTGGTAACGATACATATTTATAGCTACGAAATATGATAATGCAACAGCTTATTTTCTCAGCTCAGAACCAAAATGCATTTTTTAATTTGGTTCCTATTTTTTTACTACCGGCCACAACAAGCGAAAAAAAAAAAAAAAACCACCGTAAATCATACTAATAACTATAGGTCGACGGGAAATGCAATTTCAGAAGGCCATGTTACAATGAGGCGGTGAATCGTTGGCGCTCGTGTCGGTGCCGCTCTGAATTCTGATTGGTTTACTTGCTGTGACGTCACTATGTTGGTAAACTTTCACCGACAACGAGCCGACAGAATACCAGCATTGTGCACGTGATTGCCTCTTACTTGCGCCACAAAGATCGTGAGCCAATGAAATTAATATCCACCTACAAGCGAGTAAACTTCAGAGCACCACTAAAATTATAATTGTAATATGAAACAATATAAAATTAATACAGCATATTGGGACTTGAAAATATCATTATATTGCGAAATGCCGAAATAATTCGTTATAAAACATGCGTGGCTATGCGTTATCGAAGTGTTAATTGCCCGAATCGCCCACGGTTGGTGCTTAGAGATTGGAGGGGGGAAGTAGGTAGCAATATAACAAAGCTTCAAAAATGTGGAAAACAGGAATAATTTTTGCATGTGTAATTACGTTAGGAATACATAAAAACAACAGACCAGATTTTTTTCTACGCGGTGATTGGTATTCGAAGCGATAAAGTCCATTTATCTTCCATCTATCGTGAGTTAGAGGAACTAGCATCTCCAGCCAAGCATTGACATGTCACAGGCGGCTGACAGGAGTATCTTACCTACAATCGACGACTCACTGTAGCAGGGCCTTTACTAGTATCATTTTGTGTCAACGCATTTATTTTTATGTTCTTTTCTTTGACTTTACCCCATATCTCCTACATATCAAACTACATCGTATTTGGAGACGGCGATGTAATTTTCGTAAGTGAAATCCAGATGATAGTATTATTTTGAACTGCGATGGTCTACATATTTCGTTGAAAGATGCAATTATGTGGGAGCAAGTATTCGTGAAGTGTTGAATGTTAAGTCATCTAAGTTGTTTCCATTATATATTTTTATAACTCTTGGATATTTCGTAATATACGCCACATCGTTTTCGCATAGAATTTTCTATAACCTCAAATTTTTATTTTACAATTTACCATGTTAACCACTACAATCATCAAACTTTCCAAGCACGGAGTTATCTAAATTCTAGCTATTTTATGTGTGGTAACTAGAGCTATTAGCCCAAAAATGGACTACTGTTTTTAGTTGTACAGTTAACATACAATGAAGATTACCACGTATTTTCTAGCATGGGTAGAAGGAAACCAAACGATGCGCGAAAAAAGAAATAAGGAAATTATGGAGTGATTCTGACATGGAAGAGGCTATTAAACATTTAGTGAGAAGAAGAACGGGAAACAGGAGGCTTCAGGAATAGTTCATTTGCACCGTACAAAACTGCAAATGTTAAGCAGGAGGCAATTTATTACTCCATCCTGTGAGGCGGCAAGAAAAACCACGAACTGGCACAATAACACGTTAGACATTTTCTTGCTATGGCTTTTCAACCAGCTACCCAGGATTTCGCAGCTTCTGTTGACTTGAACCGGTGTCATGTAAACCATTTTGCCGTGCTGGCTTTTCAACCAGCACGGCAAAATGGTTTGCATGACACCGGTTCAAGTCAACAGAAGCTGCGAAATCCAGGGTATAGATTGTTCACGGTAAACTGGGCGCTTTTGAAAGCCCTGCCCAAGTATTCTTCGACCATGAGCAAAATTAACATTGCAACGGACCGGATCACTTTATGCATGCGTTGGTGAACTGGAAAGGTGCAATTATAGGAAAAGTAAATATTTTACACATATTGGTTATTTTTACGCTTTGTGGTTCAAAAAAATATAAAGCAAAATAAATTATTTCTGTATTTACAAAGGTTTACCTAGCACTTTAAAACCAACAGTAATACACTGAACTATTTTTCCATACGTCGTTACCAACGTAACTGGGCACACGCCTGTCAGCGTGCCCGTTTCAATATACGCAGGTATGAGCAGTGACATTTTTCTTAGGTTGATTTCGAAAGCGCTTAATTAACCGTGGACAACTTATAGTAGTAAGCAATAGCCGATTCGGGGACAACTGGTACCTCGTTCGGGATCACAGGACTATATTTTGGCCGGGTCACTTTACCTTCGTGCGTGATTTCTCCAGCTGTCATATCGGCCGGGATACGGCCATCTTGGAATTTATCTTGCAATAGACCCTGGACAAAGACTTTGACCTTCGTCCACCATCCTGTTTCCAGTTAAACCTTTTTGTGATTTTCTTTTTGTAATTTGTTGGCATCCATCTTGTTGTTTACCAGTGTTTCCGACGTCCCCTGCTAGTGTGTGTTACTGGTGGCATCCGCCTCTGTTTCCGATGTCTGCTTCCAGGTGGCACCAAACTTTGTTTCTGTAATTGTCTGCTAGGTGGAACTTGTGTATTTATTTTCCAACCATGAATTTAATGATTAAGTGTAATTTGCCACTCATGGGACCTTCCCCTCTACGGAGATATTCACTGTAACTGAAAAAACTTTCTGAACAGGAGCAGTTCTGAACTGGTCACCCTTGCATTGGTACACACAAGCTTAACCGATAGAGCTATTGCCAGATGCGTCAATACGGAGGTTTAAATTAGGTGTAAGCAATCTTAAATAATTTAATTGTTATTATTTTGGCTAAACTAATTATTATACCAATATTTTCTGGTTGGAAATTTTAAAATCATGTAATTAGATACTATTAAAAATGAGCCCACAATAAAATTTATTTCAACTAAACATTCAATACTTTATTCTATGCTTTCAAAATCTTATTTCATCTATATATATTATAAAAACCTTTCAATTCGCCAGATTTCAGAAGTTATTTTTGCAACTACCACTCAAATAGAATGTACAGTTAACCTTAACCCTGCATGAATTTCTAATTTTATCACCTAGAATACTAAATATATTAAATCAATATTTTTCTTTAAAAAACGTGAAAATTTCTAATTTTTTTTAAAAGTTTGTGTGAAATCGAATGCACAAAACTACAGAACCAAATTTGTTGATTCTATATCTCCAAAATTTTATTAAATCGATACCGGTATTTTAATTGAATAACTACTAAAAAATCCAATTTAATTTTTTAAAATATTAGCGAAATTAATTTTACAATACAGCTTAACCCTGTAAAATATCTTAATTATAATACTAGGTTCAAAATTTAATAAAAAATTATATCTTTAACTAAACAGTTTATAAGTTATTCAATTTGATTATTTGGTTTCAATTAATTGGCAAATTCGAATGCTGTGAACCGTCTGCAATTTATTTATTCTAGAGACATAATTCTGGTGTGTTAGAGCCGGTTCGACATTGCAGAAACTACGTAAGAACTCTCTCCCCTCTTTTCAATATACTGCACTGGGGCAGCGGTGGAGCAGTGGCTAGCGCACTCGCCCTCCACCTGGGCGATCCGGGCTCGGTGCCCGGCGGGCTCGCTCCCGGATTTTCGCATGTGGGAATCGTGCTGGACGATGCCGCTTGCCGGCAGGTTTTCTCGAGGTACTCCCATTTCCCCCGCCCTTGCATTCCAGCGCCGCTCCATCCTAGGGTCTAACTTCATGTCATGTTCAGGGATGACGGGCACCTACGGGTCGCAGCTGGATAACCCGTCGCTCGGAGGGTGTTGCCTCGCCCTGGGTGGACCCAGGGCGAGGCATTTATTTATTATAATGTACTGCACTGAAGCAAGTCCTGCCAGGCTCAGCATTATCACAGAGTTGAAACGGCAGCTTGTACCACGAACTCCAACCTCGCACTATCTCAAAATGGCGTCATGGGGATTAATTTCGCAGCATGCAGTAGTCAGTCAGACACAGGTCTTGCACCCACAGCCTCGCGCACAGTAAGTGGTCGAATTTACTTACGTCAATGGAACCCCCACAACATCTCGCTTCTGTGTAATTACCTACTCTATGGCTCTAACTTCCATTGGTTTGCTTCCTCCCTCCCATCCGCCTTCAAGTTAGAGGCTCTAATTTTTATAATCACAGCAGCTTACTTCCAAGCCTGTCGCATTTACTTAACCTACGAACCACGCCTGCCCCGCCTCAATTTCCTGCAACCTGAGCATGTCTGATGCTACCAATCAAACTTCGACTCTTCCCTCTCCCCTTTATCCAGCATAGAGCCCACCACTTTCTGTCCTCTGAAGTTATACCCATTAAATCCATATCATGACTAACACTCGCGACCCGAGAATATATGACGCGTTAAGCCCTATGATCGTTTATAAGTATATTATGGATCATGCATCTACCAACTTAAAGGCATAGTTGGCAACCATTTACGAAACATTTGGGTCCGTTCATTGAAATTAAGTACACAGGCATCATTTACGGCCACGAGAATGTGTGTGTGTGATACAAGCCTTACAACTTTTTATATGCATAGTTGACTAAAATATACAAACCAGTAGGGTTTACGTCCTTAAAAATCTGGTATTTAAGCATCATGAATGATCCCGAGAATATATATGTAATACATTATGTCCTAACCTTGCCGACAATTTTCGATCTATTAGAGTTAAAGCCACCGAACAGAGATCGCATGTAACACTTCGACACTTATATGATGTAAGAGGCGAAAAGAGAGTATATATTCACATTTCGCTTTACACACTGTCAGCCGTAGCTTTCATGGCCAAGATCAGAATTATCACAAACACGATACCAATATACAGACAGGTTACCAACTACAAAGACTACCCGACCACAAAAAGTGATATCAAGGCTGACCAACCAACTTACAAGACCTACAACATCCTCCATCAATACCAACCAGAAACCAAACCAACAAAACTGACCATCCAAACCACCTGATTAACAAGTCAAAACATTCCTTAGAACATACTTCAGCCCATTTACCCCTCAGAACATTCCTCAGTTCATTCCCCAGTTCATTCCTAATTCCATTCGTTCCTCAAATATAATTCAGACGCCTTTAATCACCCTACTGGATCATATACGTACTTGTGAACTTGTTCGCAGAAATCTTACCTAAACCAAACACATACAATCGCTTATATATGAATGAATTGATGAGTTTCCCAGCAAATTAATATGGGCGATGTAATAAATTAAACACACAGTTATATAAATAAACAGTTCATTTATTTTGTATACTAGAAATTGAAATCTCTCGGATGTTTGCAGATAATTCATATTGCCAAATTTTCTCATTTGGTATAACGATATAACCCCTGTCTTTCAGTTCACTGATTATTGACGATATCTCCTCTATGCACAAGAAATATCCGTCATTTTGCTAAGTGAGAAAAAAATATCTGAGCCTACAAACAAGTTCATTCGAGTCTTTAGGAAATATGTACATAACTACCCAATTTTCTGACCGACTCCTGTCGAGACTAACTCCATATGTGGCTGTCTCCAAACGAGGCCGACTCCAAATGAGGCTAACTCCACATGGGGCTGATGCTAAATGTAGTGTATTGTGATTTTATTAAATTGTACTTTGTTAAAACTAGAGTACATAGTATGTTTATGAAATGTGTAACTCGCAATGTGGAAGATAAAAATGGTTACATCCAACGAATTACTATGTATACCCAGGTGCATTAGTATGTACTACTATGTATCACTCCTCATCTTCGCTGGCCTCCAATCCCCCGTGCCTATATAATGTAAACGTTCTGTACAGTTACTGTATGCGAACGTAAGATCTTTGGAAAATTACCAATAAATTAAAAAAAAAAAAGGTTAATTGATTGGGTTTAGTATACGCAATATTTATGCGAACAAGTGCACAAGTAAGGATATGATCCAGTCCAATCTAGAGTTGGTTGTATTCGCCTGAGTTCTGTTTGAGGAACGAGTGAACTGTTGGATGAACTGGGGGATGAACTGAGGAATGTTTTGAGGAATAAATGGACTGAGAAATGTTCCAAGGAATAAATAAACTGAGAAATGTTCTGAGTAATGGACAGAGGAGTGTTCTGAATAAACTTTTAAGGAACATTTTGAGGAATATTTTGCGTAATGGTTTGGAGAATGTTTTGATGAATGTTTTCAGGAATGTTCTGAAAAATATTCGGAGGAATGTTTTGAGGAATGTTCGGAGGAATGCTTTGAGGAATGGGTTGAGGAATAAAATGACTGAGGAATATTTTGTGGGATAAATGGACATGATGTATTCTCCGAGCAATGTTTTGAGGAATAAATAGACTGAGGTATGTTTTAAGGGATGTGTTGCCTCGTTGGTGAGTTGATTTGGACGGTCGGTCTTGTTGCTTTGTTTGTCTGGTCGGTATTGATGGATGGTAGGGTCGGTCTTGTAGGTTGGTTGGTTGCCCTTGATATCACTTTGTGTGGTCAGACGGTCTTTGTAGTTGGCAACTTGTCCGTATGTTGGTATGTGGTGTGTTTGCGACAATGTAATTTCGGCAATGGGAGATAAGGTTAGTGCAAAATACGATAAAGAATCATTGAACTGAATTGGCAATGGTAAGCTAGGCTGACTAAAAAGTAACATAAATTAATCTACAGTGTGTAAAGCGTAATATTGTTATAAAATCTCTTCTGATACAATGCATCATATCAGTGTCTGAAGTGTTACATATGGTGGCCTTAACTCTCATGGATCAAATGTTGTGAGCAACTATGCTTATAAGAATGGTTAGGGAATGATATGTGTATATTCTTAGGGTCGTACATAATACTAACATACTGGATTTCAAGGGCCTAACCTTACCTGAGCATATATAATAGTCGATAATGCTTATAAAAAACTATGTAATGCTAAAATAATGTATTGTGTCAGACATATCATTAACATATTTTCAGGGTAGTACTTATATTACACACGTAACACTTTTGCTTGATTACCCTATGTGTAAATATAGTTTTCATATGTTTTGCACTTGTAATATGTCATATGGTTGGCATTTTTCTGTACATGTAATAATTTTAATATTTAATTTTTTTTTTTTTACAAACACGTTAGGATATTTAAATTCTGTTGTAAGGTGGTAAGCTTTATCCTGTTTAAGCTAGGATTTAGTTAGATTATCGTATGTTTGTTTTGCTTATTTTAATAATTAACCGTAGCTTCTTTTTGGTCTCATTTGTAAGTCATTCTTATGTATTAAATATTGTATATTTTGCTTAGAGACCCTTAACTCTATGTTTTGATAGTTTATGACGGAGAAAGTGGCACGTACGGGGTTGGTTGATAGTTTTCAGGATCCTATTGGACTACAGGTATGATCCCTGACTCCCATTGGCTGAAACATCTAGGCCCTTTGTGCATGTTCCAGCCATTTGAGCAAGAAGCTTTCTTTTTCTTCGCACGAAGCCATACTAGTAAGATGTAGATACAAGACTCTCCCATGTGAGTGGGTAGAGTGTAGGCATTTTTGATTAGATAGTAGGGTGTTAATTATTTTCCCCGATTGTTTTATAAGTGTGCCAGCTGATGTGTGCGAGGTTTTGCGCCCCAGCTAAGATTCTTAGAAGTCTGGAGGTAGAAATAATTATGTCTGCGTTAGAGCTAGGACTCCAAACGCCTAGGATGCCCCATAGCCTACATCACTGCAGAGGTCCTTTGACGTCGTTGATAACCGATTACGAGAGGAGATTTTACATCTACAGTAGCTACAGCGATTTTTAACTTCAGATTAAGTAATAAGTAACCATACGTTGTACATGGTTCTTCTGACAGCATCCTTTTAAGCAGTGAGACGACGCCATTTTTACCACGTAATTTTCTTAGCTGGCATTTTGCTTATGTACAAACCTGAGTAGATTTCTTACTTTACCTTGAGCTAGGCATTTAACATCTAAAATTTTAATACAGAAGAAATATTATTATTTTTGTGTAATTTGTATCTTTCTTTAAGTACCAACTTAATAACTTTAGTGACAGCTAGCGAACTACATTTGCAAATTTATATAGCCATTGGAAGTTAGGTACGGCCACGTTTTCCTCGCCGCTAGGAAGGTATGTGTTTATTTAGATTTGCTGTTTGCCATCACGTTTTTCAGAAATTAGATAGTTCAAGTAACTTTGAATAAACTAAAAATTGAACATAATGAGAAAGTCAATAAAATAACTCTGGACTTTAAACTAATCACCAGTGTTCGCCTAAAGTATTTGTAGCTATCATATGTTGTGTTTCCAGGGCTACTGCATGCAATTGTTTTGTCATAATTACTTACAGGCTATGTTGCTTGTTTTTAGTGTTGGTCTTACATGCTAGAAGAGTGTATTTGGTTACTGAGTTGCTTAGGGTCATTATACGGGGTGTGGTAATCCTCCTGACTGCCAATAAATCCTGCAAAATACGAAGTATTCAACTGTGTGAGTTACACTTGGAAATATTACGTGCAAACAAAACTACACATCTGTATCTGATTAAGATTACACAAAGCATTTTTTTTTTAGGTTATACAGTAGAATATTTGGTTGTGTGAGGTGATTTTTAGGATATTATTTGCATACATTTGCTCACACATATCACAACTAAGCATGAGCATAATTAACCTAACCTATTTAGCCTTTTCAGAACT
Source organism: Dryococelus australis (assembly GCA_029891345.1). Classification (NCBI taxonomy): domain Eukaryota; kingdom Metazoa; phylum Arthropoda; class Insecta; order Phasmatodea; family Phasmatidae; genus Dryococelus; species Dryococelus australis. Next base: position 185,691,815 of record CM056998.1, on the reverse strand, counting down.
TTTACAGAAAGAGGCTTACGAAAGAAAGAACGAGTAAATATTCTGCAATGGAGTTATCTCTCCATAACAGCTTTTAGGCTTATTGTATCGTACATGCATTCTTGTGGTCATAAATTATGACTATCTACTGAATTTCAAGGACCTACCCCAAATGGTTCACAAATGGTAGCCAACTATGCCTATAAAAAGACTCGGATTGTAATAGGTCATACATATATTTTAGGGGTAGAAAGTAATTCCGAAGCACTGGATTTAAAGGATCTAACGTAAATGGCTCGCAAATAGTGGAATATTAATTGGTAGAGGCCGAGTCCATACAAAGATTATAAAAGATCGTGGAGGTTAACATACTATACATACTGCTGTGATCGTCACAGGCAAGGGTTGCCAGACCGAGCTCAAAGGCTGGGAGGAAGCTAGCCTCGGCCACTCGAGCTTGAGTTATGAAAACAACCGGGGGAATGAATATCCAAACAAGGCCAGGCGCCAGCGTAGCCAGGCGTAGCTCGTGGCCATCTTGTTCTCGCCTACGCCGGAGGCCCTGCCCGTGGAGCTCCTGCCGAGAGGACCGCCATCCTTGCGGTCCGCGATCGACGCCTGGAGGAAGCCGCCATTGAGAGAGCCTCAGCGTAGCCGTCTACGAAATACAGGATAAATATATATCCCATTTGGGCATCTTAGATTGCGTGAGACGAAGGATAGCGAGACTAACTCTAACCGCTCCTTAAGAGCGATTTTGTACTTGAATTAACATGTACTCTGTTCACTTAACGTAAAGATAGCTGTATTGAGTAATAGAGAAATTGCAGTAATTGAGACGCCTTAAATGCATCATATCTTGTAAGCGTTTGAGTGTCAATAAAAGTAGTATATTCTGTGTAGAGTGTCTTGCCATTTATGAACTAAGCATTACCCCTTTATGAATGCATGACCATCTGGCGAAAGCGGGGTCACAGCAATACGTTCTCGGCGGGGCGAATGTTACTTGATATAAATTTGTTGGCTATAACTTCAGTGGACAGAAAGTGTTGGGATGAATGCTTGAAGAAGGGGAGAGGGGGGGAGTAGAAGTTCGGCAGCATCAGGCATGCTGCGCAAATACGACGACCTTGGAAGTAAGCTGCTAAGATGATAGAAATTTGGAACCTTTGATTTGAAGGGCGATGGGGTGGTGGATGCGAAGCAGTGGAAGTTCGGGCCACAGAATATGGAAGTACACAGAAGCGAGATAGCACTGTTATCATCTCGATGCAAGCAAACTCGGACACTTAAGACGAGGCTGTGGGAGCAAGCGTTGTGTTGTGTCTGACTGACTACTGCATGCTGAGAAAGTTTCCCCATGATGCCATTTTGACGTGAGGCTGGAGTTCGTGACACAAACTACTGTTACGCTTTTTAATTTTAAGTGCTCTATACTCGAGCTGAAACTTACTGAACCTTCTTCAATGCAGCCCTTTGAAAAGAGGGGAGATTGATTAAAAATTATTTCTGCATGCCTGGCACTGCTTTAACATACCACAGGTTGGTCTCTGGAAGGAGCAAATCGCATATGGTTGACAGTGTTCCAATTTTCTATTAATTGAAAAAATCTCAATTGATTTTTAATTTTTTTCCCTTGAAATACCGATCTAATTAATTTTTGAATCCCTAATATTTTTAATTGAGGTATTGTTTTTTTATGCTGTATTGTAGTTTCTATTTTACTGGTACTATAAAAGAAATTAAATTATGATTTAAAACTTTCTTCAAAGAAAATATCGGTTTAATAAATTTCCGGAGGCAAAGTATCAAAAATTTTGCTTCTGTAGTATTTTATGTTCTATTTCAGTGGCAATCAAAAATTTAAATCGTAAGAATTGGAAATTTAAAAAAAAATCGATTTAATAAGTTTTGTAAAATGACACCAGCTGGTTCTTCAATTGGTCCCACACATGTTCGATTGAAGACATGTGTTAGGCCAGCCATGGTAGTCTTTGGAGATGAGGAAAGCAGTCTTCGGCGACCTGTGTGATGTGTGGTCGTGTGATATACAGTTGGAATATCGCACCTGAAATCCCAGAATAAGGGGGAGCAGGATCATATTCTTATATCGCTTCTCTATCAATGTTCCACGTAACATGATGAGAGCCGATCGGCTATCGTAAGCCATAGCTCCCCAGACCATAGTGTCTGATTGGAGAAGGGGTGATGGGGGTCGTGCCATTCAATAGCGAGATTGGATACCCGGGCACGATGATTATCAGTCCCAATAACAAAGCAGCACTCATCACTAAAAACCACACATCGGCCAGTTTGTGGCATTCCACATTTCTCTGGCCTGGCGCAACTGCAAACAGAGCTGCTGTCGTTGCAGATATAATTGCAGCACACGTAATGTGCACTGGGATCGCAGATTCTCCTCCACAAGGCACTGGGAAATTGTTCGTGGGCACACATGAGCCCTAACACATGCCAGTATCGTGGACCATAACACCACGGGATCTCTCCGCGCCTGGTACATGATCCATCGATCCTGTCGATTGATAGTCGACCTCGTCTATCCTGACCAGGTTCTCTGTAGGTGGGTGCCTTCACGTATCCACTGTTCCCAACAGTATTGAACAGTATAGTGAGCTATACGGCGGTATGATCGCCCTGCGGCTTACATCCCGATTATGAGAACTCTCCTGAAGTCTGTCAATTGAGTAAAGTAATATCTTTGGCATCTTGCTGGCATTCTTCTTCACTCTGCAAGCTTGCTTGGTATCGTCTGATGTTTCTCTCGTTAATGTGGCTTTGAATACATGCTAGTTCCTACTTGTGCTGTTCGGTGGCGGAGGCCGGATGTGCGGACAAATCCAAATGACCTAACTTGAGATCATGTGCATACCAACATGCACCCTTGCTATTTACATCGTTTCGGGGTTGTCGCATACTTTCTTCGTAATTTTTTTTTTTTTCGTGGTCTGGCAGCGTATCTGCCCAAGAGAGCATATAACGTGGACGAGAACTAGTTTACACTCGTCCAAAGGAAATAAACAGTTGTAGCTGCAAGGAGAATGATGTAAGAAAGCTGCGGCGAGATCAGCTGAAATACTAGCAACAATCATCATTATGTGATTATGAATGTCAGTGGACAATTTATACCACCTGTTGTTATATGTAAAATAAAACCTGTCCAATCAGCTTGTCAAATAGAGTCCACAGGGTTTGATTAGTTCGCTCATCCATCTAGATGGGTAACAGCTGGTATCTCTACAAAACAGTTTGCTCATTTAATTGAGAAAGTAAATACAAACAACGACTCTCCTCTTTTGTTGGTATTATATGGTCACTGTAGTCATGTTGGTAATGCATACATGAATGATATGGCCCGAGATAGTCACGTAATCATTCTTTCATTGGCACCCCAAAACGTCAGTTGCAGTCCGATTATAAGAATTTCATGAGTTCTCCAAACATTCACTACATTAACGAATTTAGGAATTGGATTCGTAACTTTCGGGGACCTATTGCACCTTGAAATGTGTTGGAGCTGTTGCACGAACCTATTTGAATATACAGACTGTAGAGAAAGCTGTGCATTGCTTTAGGATGACAAGAGTATTTCCCTAAAAACTATATCCCGATGCGATCTTCGTAGTCTCTGAAAACCAAGCGGGGAAAACGTGCAATTCGCAAACAGGAACAAGGCCTGAAATTATCGTGGATCCCTTGCCAGAATTTATGAACGCGCTGTCAAACACCTTCACTTTGGCCCTAGCCAGCGCCACACTGAACCACTTCCGGTAGTCTGACGAAAAGTTTCCAGCCTAATATATTCAAAATCAAGAGGATATTGCAAGGGTTCCACACGAATTATCTTCACCAAATCGGTGGGTTGTTCCTTGACCTTCAAGATAAGTTAGCCTTACTATTTTACCAGTTTCCGAAGTAAGAAAGCAATCCGTATCTAATCGGCGTTACAAGGCTACGGGATACTGTAGGATAACTACTAGCCCAAACAAAGCGATTGTGTCTACGGAATGATCTAAAGCTTCAGGAGAGAGAAGTATGACGAGAGTAAAAGTCAAAGTAAAGGTACAGAAATCAGGAACATGAGGATGAACTCCCCCAGATAAACGAAAGATGGTAGATCAATGCAAACCCAAGTCGCAGAGTAGGCCCAGAACGAATTTCCTCGTCTGGATAACAGTGATAGTGGCTGGGATCTGCCCGTTGGGATGATGCGACCTGAATGCATTACGATGGTATATAGTCTCTGGCGATTGTAGGGGTGAGTTGTGTGCGACATATTTCATATGCTCCATCATGTAACACAACAATTGCGCAGGTAGAGAAAAATATGAAAATATGTTTGAATTCTGCAAACAGTTAAGACACTATAAGATTTAGACTGTAGGAGACTTGTTTATTCATTTATTTTTAATTATTGATTGTTTGGAATGACACCAATTATTTATTTTATATTTGTATTGTTTTTATTAGCTATTTTAGACTAAATGCATTCAAGGCGACTTAATTTGCGGAAGTGACAAATTTACTGTAAGGGTTTGTTTTTCATCTACCAACTATTGAATTTTTGTTTTACTATATCACCTCATTAACTTCGTTTCACTAAAGGTTTTTAAGGAGTTTCGACTTTATTATTTTCTTATTGAACATGTTTCCTTAGTCAATTAATTGCCTGTTTTAATGTAGTCATTTAGATAATTTCGCCTTGTTTTGTTTTAAATATTGTGTTACTGAAATGTAGTTATCGCATATTTTGAAGTATCATATACTCTGTTTATATTACTGTATTTATAGCTTTGAAATTTGCAACCCCTTCAAAATAAAAGTGATAACGAAGCGAGGACCCACATTTGGACATTTCATCAGAATAAAAGCTGTTCATTGTACTTTCGTGTTTGCCCCACATATTATATTCCTGAATAATTTATTATCATCCCTAGCTACTTAACCAAGAATCTTAAAACAAGTTAACCTTTCCATGTCGTGTACATGCTGTACATCTTACTCAGGGAATTAAATAAATTAACTGTCAACTGCAAATGTACAAAAGTATTATTTTCAAAGTTCGGGTTCATTTGTTCTTTTTCCCCCCTTATTGTGTCTTGCGTTAGTTGGGGTGGTCGACGGTGGTTAGTGCACAAGCACTCGACCACGGCGTCCGCGCTCGATTCCTGGCAGTCATGCGTGAATTATTGCATGTAAGTTGTCTCTGGCCGGTGGGTTTGAGTTTCCTCGGAGCACTGTCGTTTCTCACCCCCCCTCTCTCTCTCTCTCACTCTCTCTCTCTCTCTCTCTCTCTCTCTCTCTCTCTCTCTCTCTTTCTCCGCATTCCGGCGCCCGCCATAGGTTTTAATTCCACGCCACCTTCAGGGAGCGATATGGCACCTGCAGCTCCCATCTTCAAAGTGCGTATCTTGGTGGATACTACCCCAAGTCTGAGGTGCGTCACTCTTTCCTTATAAACATTACTGTCATTATTAAAGTGATTTAATTAAAACATATATAATTAACTATAAAAACGCATGCCAATATTCAATTCCTTCGTCAACAAATAGAATAATTCTTTCTCATTATTTACTGAGACAATTTCATAAATATCGGATAGTTATTGAATAATATTTTTTTTATTGCCAATACAAAATTTTCCTCGCAATTTTTTCGTCATTCTCTAATCATTCTCCAACTTTTTTTGTCACATTTACGTATTTAAGTTCTTATGTTCATGTGATGTTATTCAATGTTGTTTTTTTATTATTTCTGGATTGTAATTGTCTGTAAACTGATGTGTGTGTTATTTCAAATATTTTTGACAGTTTTATGTATTTCGTAATAATAGTTACTGGATATATATATATATATATATAATATATATATATATATATCATATGTATATATATCATATGTAATATATATATATATATATATATATATATATATATATATATATATATATATATATATATATATATATCATATGTATGTCACCCTGGTTAGTTGACCTTAGCTCTTAGATGGCACAGCATTTTAATAAATAGACTTATTAATGAATATTTTATATAATCTAACAACAATTAATTATAAAATGATTTCATGCATTGCAATGCAATTTAGAAGTTATCACTAAACAGATCACGTAACTACATTTACCAAGGAAAAGTTTGTTTATGATGAACATTTGATGCCCTTGCTGCTACTGAAATTGATTCGTTATTACGTCTATATCATTCTTGATTAGAAATAAATTGGAACTTTGTTTAGTATCCTAGGAATAAAATACTAGTTGTGACAGTTGAATAATGATAAATATTTCAAAATCGTATTGAAACTTATCTATAACAAACATTTATCTAACTGAAGTAATCATTGAGTGTATACATATGTCCCATGCTTTAAATATTTAAGCCTTACAGTATATCAGAAAAATATTTGGCCCAGTATTATTACTGACCACGCGACAACTCGGTGATTGGCTGGTCTGTGTCCGAACAATGTATTAAAGGTTCAATATGATTGGTTCAAAGTCCATATGACGTCATAGGGCTTGCATACTCGTATATAAGCAGTAGGGAGGTCAGCTGAGAGGTATAGTTTGACAGCAGCTCCCGTATAAGGTGGGTCGTCTTGGTTTGTTTGTGCCTCTTCGCATCAAAATCCTATTCTGCATCTGCAATGTCTTCGGACACCCCGGAGTTAATGGTAGCTACAGCAGTGCCATAGACTTCTTCAGGCATGGAGCCGACAGCACCGTCGACTTATTCGGGCGGGTCACCTACAGCAGTTCAGCCATCGACGTCTTCAGGCATGACGTCGAAAGTTCCATCGACTTCGATGGGTGGACTACCTACGGCATCTCCATCGGCATCGCCAACTGGACCATCGACCTCTGTTCCAGTAGCATCTGTATGGTCAACCACTTCTGCTGAACCATTCCGATGTTATAAGTGTCGCTTCTGTGAAAAGACCTTCATGGGCAGCAGCAATTCTCGGCGACATGAGCGCTTGAACTGTGCTAAAAAATATCTCTGTTGTATGCCATATTTGTGTGGCAGGTGCGGTAAGCAGATCAGCCGTACCGAAAATCTACTTAGACATATTAAGGAAATTTGTAATTTTTTGAGGGGTTAGCAACTCTAATAAACTAATTGAATAAAAAAATGTATGTGAGTATAATTGTGTGTTATTTCAGGTTTTCCTACTTTGTAAGAATATAATTAAAATTTAAAAGTAGAGAAATAAAATAAATTTCATTAAAAAGAATTGTACTATATGTACAATTATATCATTACATAAAAATACCTTTTAAAATTGAATAACTTAAAATTTTAAATAACAAACATATATCTAATACGTCTTTTAATGCCTATAAATATAAAGGTCGATAGCCCGCTCGCTTGGCCTCCAGCATGCTCACTTTTACGAATTTATTCTCGAGCTTTTGTTTTCAACGTCATTCAAGGTCATGGGGTCAAGGTAAAGGTAGTCTGCATCCAATATGGTGGTAGTAGTTTGTAATGTATTATGCTTGCTGACTTTAATTGACTTTTTCTCGAGTTTTTTGTTTTCAAGGTCATTCAAGGTAATGGGGTCAATGTCGAGGTAGTCTGCATCTAAAATGGCGTTAGTAGTCTATAATGTATTATGCTTGCTGGCTTTTAGGTACCTTTTTCTAGTTCTGGTTTTCAAGGTTATTCAAGGTCACAGGGTCAAGGTCAAATAAGTATGCATCTAATATGGCGGTAGTAGTCTGTGAAGTACTATGCTTGCTGACTTTTATGTATTTATTATAGTTTATGTTTTTAATAACATTCAAGGTCATGGAGTCAAGGTCATGGTTAATGACTTCTAATATGGCAAATGGGTGATGTCTATCAAGATGATGGTCGCCTGGCCGAGATGGTGGCCACCTACCAAGATGGTGGCCTCGAGTAATGTATAAATCAAATGACCAACAAAAAATAAAGATGGCGGAATGAGTACTGGTGAGGGGAGTGTGGGAGAGGGAGTCAGTCGTCTGCTGGATGTGGTGCTGGGGGAACCTTCGGAAATGCAAGTTTCTTTAAAAATTTAGAAGTTTTGAATTAATTTTTAAAATAATTTATTAATAATTTTTTCACTAATTTGTAATATTATTATTATTTTTTTTTGGATTTTTGAGATTTTTTGTATTTATTTTTATTTTTGCATTTTCAAGGTCAAAGGCCAAAGGCCCTGAGTCACTGATCCCGGTCACCTGGCTCCAAGGTCACTGGTGTCACAAGTTCCCCTCACCTGTTTGGGGGAAAAAATGGGTAATATCTGAGAATACTTTTATAATTCTTTAATAATTTTTAATAATATATTTTTTGAATATTTTTATAATGTTTTAATAATTTTTTGGCCAAGGCCAATGTCACGGGTCAAAGATCATGGGTCTGGTGTAAAAGGCCGATGACATCAAAGATGACGCTCGGGTGACATAACAACATGGCGGCCGCCGACTCCTGCGCCCCACGCCCTTGGCCGTCAACCTCCCAAACCCTACTACTGTAAAAGTATCGTTTTACGAAACGCTATATCGAAAGAGAGATATCGATATTCGTGAATCGATATTTGATGCATTAAAGGACTTTACAGATGTCAAATCTCTTGAAGTATGATATATTGCATACAGGAGGCATTGCAAAAAGATGTGGTGCCTATTTTTGGTGCATATTGCCAATGTAAACATATTCATTTTTAAATTCAATTCTTTTTTGTATTCACAACAGAACTTATCAAATTATGCAATTTTAAAAATATTTACTTCGTATACAAGGAAATATATACTGATTCAGATAAAATATATTTGAAATATATCGTAGATTTATATAGATGTAACGTATCGTTGACATAATATAGTCAGTTCGATATATATATATTCAAGACCTGTACCGCACTCCCTATTATTGTGTATTATTTATTCTGAGTTTCTGTCTTGTATTGTTTTAAGGACGTGGTTTTAATTATCTCTGTGGATTTTTTGTGTACGTAGTGGTTTATTTATTTTTTATTATTTCTGGCACTGACCTGTTAAGGGCTCCGCCTGCCTGCAACTATTCGGTTAGTTCAACGTCTCCAAACGAGTAAGCTATGATGTCGACTTTTTCTCACTCGCCACTTGTTTCATCGCCTCTACGCGCTAGGCGCTCAACTGATGGGGCCAGTATTCCCGTCGGTGAGTCGCCTGTCCGTAACTTCAAGAGGTAACACTATATATATTTTTATGGCACGCTAATAAAGATAAATTATGATGCGCGAATTTTTGTACCGAAAATTTTGACTGCTAAAACTGATACTAAAAGAATAGCCATTTCACACAAAAAAAAAATCCTAAGATTTTAAATGAAAACTTGAAACTTTTTTTCTGGGCACTAAACGTTTCTTGAATGCTTTTCGTGTTCAGACTCCGGTACAAAATATCAAACAGATTTTTAATCGTGCGTTTCCTACCAAACCTCTCATTCACACTTCGTGCGCTAGCCAGGCGAACCCCTTAAGGCCAGATTTCACGATAAATTGTAGTTTCATTATTGGGAAGAGATTTGTATAAGCACAACATAAATGTAAATATTTGTAATCAAATGATCATAGATAGCACCGAGAAGTTGACAATTTCGGAATATGGGAGCCCAAGTTTCTATGCTCCTAATTAACTTTGTCAACTTAATCCCATGTCACGTGATGTTTATCATATACACGGCATGTTGATTTAGTATCAAGGATAACAATCGGTACTCGAGTATTGGCATACTGAACCTATTTTTAAATAGATACAGATGTTTTTGCGATCACATTTTTATTCGTCCGAGAGTTAATAATATTAACAAGTATTGGTTTCTCTTAGAAGAATTACAATGTGTTGGCAAAAACTTCATAACCTATTTTAAAAGAGATTCGGGATACCGTTTTATACATCTCTTTCAGAAAATGAAATTGATATTATCGTGAAATACGGCCTTAAGGGTTCACGAATGTTGACCAACCAGCAAAACATCTTAAATATAGACTATTCACGGTTAAGCGAGCACTTTTGAAATGCCTCTCATTTGGAATAGTAGTCAATAAATATATTTTATTTTAGCCGTAGACGTTAACTCCCGAGTGCGATGGAATATACACACTATGTTTATCACTTACATGGCAATATTTATTTCACGCAGTGGTTAAAGGATAAAAAAAATGGCTAAAATAAAAAGTAACCAGGGTCTCGAAAGTGCTCACTTTACCGTGAACAGCTGATACTTATACTGGCTAGCGCCTGGAGCGTAGGCAGCCGTACACGACGGCGTCCCCGAGCTTGCTGAATGTCATCGAGTTGCGTGGTTGCCTACACTCGAGGTGTAAGCCAGTCCACAATTTTAACGACTGGGATACTAAACTAACAAATACATACATAAATGTTATTATCCATTAGTCGATAGCACGGGGTGTTGTCTAAGACATGTAACTCTAGTATATGCTGTTCTCGGTAAACTGAACACTTTTGAAAGCCCCGCTAAAAATCTACATGTATGAATACAGGGTATTCTTCCACCTCAAGTAAAATTATCATTTCAGCGGGCCTGATCAGTTAATTCATGCATGGGTCAAGTGAAACAGCGCAATTAATGAAAAAGGTACATATCTCATAAATTTGTTCATTTTCACACTTTTATGAGTGAAGAGATTTGGGAGGCTCTTAAGACCGAGGTCTTGAGAGCCAATGAGGGTGATTGAGGTGATTATTGAGCAGCGCCAGAGTGAAAGGGCTTGGGAAACGGGAGATCCCCGAGAAAACCCGCCGACCAACGGCGTCGTCCGGCACGAGTTCCACATGCGAAAATACTGAGTGACCCGGCCGGGGATAGAACTCGGATCACCTTGGTGCACTGTGGCCCCATTCTCAATTTTAGGATTTTCAAAAAACAGAAAGCCAAAAAGATAATAATTCCAGTAGTCACAAATGTTAACCTAACACTATTAATTCAACTTAAAGCCATATAACTAACTACCTTCCTCCCGTCGTTACCAACTTAACTGGGCGTATGCTAGTCAGTGTGCTTGTTAAAATATATGCAAGCAGGGGCAGTGACAGTTTTCAAAAGTCGATTTTGAAAAGTGGCCAACTAAAGGCGGACGGTGTATAAGGATGTTGGTAGGTGAGGCGAGCAGGAAGCTCACCGGTCGGCGCCGTGATCCATGAGTTCCAGCCAATCTCGACGAAGTCGACGTAGAGCGGATGCCTGGAGCAATCCGGCGTGCTGGAGTTGGCGACGCTAGTGGGCAGCCGCAGCTCGTTGTCGGGGCTCGAGCTCGTGTTGTCTGGCAGCGACCGCCTCGCCCTCTGACCTGCGCAGCAACCAGCCTCGTCACTTCCCCACCAGACCGCGCACCAGTTCCTCCTTTTGCCTTGGCCCCGCACTAGGTGTCAACACATGTGGTACGGCGACCATGCTGGCTGCAAACAACTAGTCTCCCTGTTATAAGAACAGACTAAATATGAGGTTAGACCGCTTATTCGTCTCCCTCCTGCGCATGTATGTACAGGCTGTTCACGGTAAAATGAGCACTTTTCAAAGCCCTGCTTAAGATATACTTGTATGCATGTTGTGTATTCTTCCGCCTAATGTAAAATGACTATTGTCATGGGCCTCATCATTTAATTCATGCGTCGGTTAAGTTAAACTTAAATTCTTACGTAAATAAATATTTCACAAATCTGCTAATTTTTCCACTTCGATGCACTAAAAGAATAACAGAAAACTAAAGAGATAATTTAAGTTATCACAAATGGTTACCTAGCATGTTTTATTTAACGTCAAGATATTAAACTAATTACCCTCCATCGTTACCAACTGTACTGGGTGTGTGTCATTCAGTACACCCGTTAAAATGAATGCAGGTAGGAGCAGTAACTTATTTCTAAGGTTGATTTCAAATGTGCTCACTCTATTGTGAACAGCCTCTACCCAATACTGACCTACCCCAAAACAACACAAATGTCAAAATTACATGGTCAACATTAATGAAAGTGTTTGTTTAAATCTTAATTTTTAAATGACAAGCACTATTATACGAATAGAATACTTTTACCAATTTTAATTTAATCAAACTGAATTAAAAACGGATTAACTTAAGTATAAAAACATCTGAAAACATTTGTTTGCAAATCAGTTTCCTAATGCAACATCCAGAACATGCCGTTTTCGCAATACGTGTTGGCAGAAAATCAGTTCAATGTCGGGAAACGGATGTTGGCTGTTCAGCTAGCGAGATCGGTCTACCACATCTTTAGACTATGGTTACAAAATAATTGTCGTGGATAGGTGTAAACCGTAGAGTGAATATGGGGTAGGGTGAATATGAAAGTATGTTACAAAACTTTTTGAAATGATTCCTTGTAGAAAATGAGGTAAAGTTATACAGGATGTCCCAGCGTTCACCTACCATCGTCAAGCACGTGCAGTGCGTTCAAATGGAGACGATATATATCGACGTTACAGAAAACCGAAATATACATGTCCGCCATTTGCGACAACACAGCTGCCCTTACACGGTCGATGTTCTCCCTGTGTCCGCACAGATTTCACACTTCCATCCGGTTTCTTGTCCGCAACAGACGCTGTAGCGCGAAACTTACCCACCCAGTTCGTGATGGTGTGACGTTCGGGTGCCCTCCCGCGACCTCCGATATTGAAATGTTGCCTAAACAATCGCTGTGCGATGACAACAGAATCGTTATGTTTGATATACACCTTCACTGCGAACGCGCGGTGGGCAGGTGACAGCCGCTCTTTGATTACTGACAATGGCGTCACTCGCCGGACAGGTCTGGCCGTGTCACGCCATTCCCACCCTAGGGACACACGAGTACTAGGCCAGTCAAGTTGGTGGGTAAACGCTGGGACATTCTGTATAATGCGACTTATAGCCTGGCGCAAATCGTAAGGGAGAAATTCGCCCCTGAAAATGGTAATCGAAACTCGAATTTTGGCAAAACATCGTAAACTACTTAGAAGAATTAAAATGCTAAGAAGATCGGCAATCTGTGAATAAATAGTTTATAATATCTTCCGCCTTCATTAAAGTAATGGGGGTGTACACCCCCTTCTCGGCTTAAATTTATTTTCCATTAGATATTTTTGAAATTCCATGCAATATTTAGTAACAAGAGGGCTCCTGTAAACAAAAAAGGACGTCTTGTCGCCAACACCCTCAGGCGAAACATTTTCGAGTACAATTGAATAGGAAATTAGTTGCCTGAGAGGCAGGCAACACACAAGACCAAGGAAGTGTTGCTGAATGATACGCTAGTTAGTAATAAATGAATAGCGGACGCTGTAATGTAAACGCACAAAGCGCCCTGTGCTACTCGTGAGTCTGTGAGAGTTATAAACAAGTATAGGCTGTTCACGGTAAAGTGAGCCCTTTTGAGGCCCCAGTTATTTTTTTCTTACAGCCATCTTTTATCCCTTAAACACATTTATAAATACATATTGCATTGTAAGTAATAAACAGTGTGTGTGTGTATTCCACTGCACTCGGAAGTTTACGTCTAAGGCTAAAATAGAACACATTTTTTTTACCATTATTCTAAATGAAAGGGCTTTCAAAAGTGCTCACTTTACCGTGAACAACCTATAACAAGCGATGTCTGGTGTATATTCAAACGCATGTGTGAGTAACTGTTGAGATGTTCGAAGGTCCTATCTCGAGGCTACACTGAAAATTTTGTCAAGAAAATGAATCACACCTACCAATGGGGAAAAATACAATGCCTTTATGAAAAGAGCATTTAGAATTACGTGGGATTAAACATTAAGCGTTCGGATCCTATTGTTGAACAACGATCGTATATGCCATCATTGAGGTTTGTCGATATCGTGTACTTTGTGAAGAACGTTGGATTTTGTGATATGATCCCTCGAAAGCGGAATGGCAATAAGCGTGTACGTAAATAGAAAAGAAAATAAGAGTTTTGACACTTGTACGACATTGGCATATTGAAACGACGAAATGTCGTGCTGGGCCACAGTAAGGCCGTATCTCAACTCATAGAATACTCTTTCGAGAGAGCACTCTTTCGCACAACCTAGCGAGAGCACTGCTTCGCGCTCTCTCACGCTCCCGCTATTGGAATTCAGACAACTACTCTCTCTTTTCTTTCTGACGCTAGGCAAACAGCTGATGCCAAAAGGTGGAAAATCATGTTAAGTTAAAACCACGGTTATAGATATAGTAAGTGATTCATGTGTGTTCAAATGATTCTCAAATAGTTATAGCACTACAGGAATAATTATTAGCACATAAAATACTATTATTTTTGTTTTATATCTTACCGCCATGTTGCAGCAAAATGACAAATAAAACGAGACTTAGTCAGACACACGTATTTAAATTTTTATAAATACGCGTTGTGTATGTTATGTTGCTGTTTAAAACAGTTGAAATTATTCTTTTACAGTTAAAATGCAACATGGTTTTGGCCTAGAAATCTACGATAACTTTATTCCAACGCGGAAATAATGAAATCAATATGGCGCCCGCGAGAGAGTTTCAGCGAGTATACAACTTCGTGCTCTCTCTGTACTCTCGCTCTTTCGTTCTTTCTCCGACGAACTGAGGCGACCAGAGTGCGTTCTCTTCGACGTCGCGAGAGCGATAGCGCTAGAGAGCGCTCTCTGGACCAGTCGAGACACCGCCTAAACCTTCCCTTAGCGAGAAGACGCGTTTTTAGAAGGTAGCTGTTCGCTGCCTTGGCAAAAGGCAACCAGTGTAATTTGTGTTGTGAATATGTTGCTGTCTGACACCTCCCTCCCCCCCCCCCCCCCCCCACTTCACCACTGCGATACACCGCCTCGGTTGGAAACGTGCTAGTGCGTCGCGACCACACACCAGTAACAGTAGGTAAAGCCAGTAACACACGGGCATCTTTCTTGTACAAGAAGGTGTACGTTCAAAAGGTGTACAAGATGGTGTGCACCCTCTTCTATGCTAGTCCCATGCACATACCATATACACAGTACTAGTAAGGGAATGTTGCAGCATGATGCGAGTCAGATCTGGAGGCTCTTTTTTGGGGATATAGGAGTGATTTCTGCATTGACGATAGTAGCGATTGTTAAAAACAAACGATTAAATCCGTTTTCTACTCTCAGATGTAGGGGAACTACATACAATGCAAATGTAAACAAACTATGTGGCACTTTTATTTTCACCACAGTACAAAAAGATTTTACAAGCCGAAGAAATCACTAATACAAAATTAAAATCAGTTTTGTGCCCTCAAATTAACAAATTTAAGCATTAATAGATGTACGGGAACTAGATAATGTAAACAAACGACTTGCACAAGAAGGTGAAGGAAAGATAGGACCGTCTCTAAACGATTCTAGCTTGCATGCAAGCCCTTGCATGCTAACAAGTTAGCCAGTCACACAATGCTAGTTGACTTGCACAAGAAGGTGTACACCTTCACGAAAGATGCCCGTGTATTACTGGCTTTAATGGGCTGCAATCAGACCAGAATGCCAGTAACCCTGTGAACATGGACAGGTAGGTACACACCTGCAGAGGTTGCCAACATGCTCTTGATTTATGGCGAAGCTAAGTGCAGTGGCAGGTTAGCTGCACGACTGCACCGCAAACAATTTCCAAACAGAAGGCAGCGCCTGCGAGATACAGGAAGACTCCTGCCAAACTTCCAGAACTGTGGTGTACAAGCGACAAAGCGTTCAACCACGCTTTGTAGAAGACGTCTTTACACGAGTCGAGGATCGACCATCGACTAGCCATTGCACATGCTTTGGGTTCATTACACGTGACGGTGTGGAATGTCTTGCATGGGAGGCAGTTTCACCCTTATCACGCATGTCGACAGCAAGCGTTAGAACCACGTGTCGTCCCACCCAGACATTAGTTATGTACATGGTTTCTGCAGAAGACAGCTCGTAACCCGCAGTTTACGAGGTATGTTCTGTTTACAGACGAAGCCTGCTTCACACGTAATTGTGTGTACAACAGCCACGACAGCCATGTGCAGGCTGATGAGAGTCCACGTGCCACGGTCGTGAAATTCAACCAAGATAGGTTTTCGGTGAACATGTGGACTGGCATAGTCCATGGTCACTTAGCAGGATCGTACATGTTACCAACACGTCTGGTTGATGGCCACGTGTACCATCACTTTTTACAATACACACTGCCCTAGTTTCTGTAGGGTTTACCGCCAATGATACGTGACCGCGTGTGGATACAGCACAATGGGACGCTGCCACACAATGCTCGGGCTGTACGTGAGTACGTACAGCGTATCAAGTATTTCCAGGGAGATGGGTAGGTAGGGGAGGCCCTGTCACTCGGCCTGCTCGTTCCCCCGATCTGTCACCCCTAGACTTCTACCTGTGGGAAGAGCCTTGTCTACAAGACACCGGAGGACACGGCGTAATAACTCGTAACACGCATCGTAGCAGCCGGCGAAATGATCCGAAGGATGCCAACATATTCCAGAGTGTGCAGCAGTCTTTGTTGCGGCGTTGCGTTGCCGGCATTAATGAAGATGGCTGGAGCTTCGAGCACCTGTTGTGATATTATCGTAAAAATGAATTAATTGGACTTGCTGCCTTGTAAAATTACGGTAGAGTGTTCGCTATCCGTATGTCACATGCGCATCTTTCAGTTACCCCATCTGTGTGTTGTGTTGCCTACCTCTCAGGCAACAAAATCACTATTAAATTTTACTCGAATATGGTTTGCCTGAGGGTGTTGAGACAAGACGACATCTTCTGTTCATTGGCCCTCTTGATACAAATTATGGCATAAAATTTCAGAAACATATAAAGGCAAAAAAAAAAAAAAAATTGACCCGGAAAGGGGGTGGCGACCCCCATTACTTTAATAAAAGCGGAAGGTATTTGAAACGATTGCCGATCTTGTTAGCATAAATCAGTAACCGGAGAATCGTAATTTATTTCTACGTAGTTTACGATATTTTCCCAAAATACGATTTTCAATTACCATTTTCAAGGACGAAATTCTCCCTTACGATTCACGCCAGGCCATAATCGTATTATATAACTTTACCTTATTTTCGACAAGAAATCATCTCGCAAAGTTTGTAACAGACTTTCACATACAACTTATGTATACAGGTTGATTCACAGCTTCCGTATTACCTCCTTTACTCGGTTACAACACGACGCCGACACCGGGGCTTCGCGAAAAAAATTGTGATAACTATACCCTATATGATTAATCGATTGGTAGTAATTACATCCCCCCGAACCTACCGATGATAGGGGCACGAGGGGTGAGCTTTGTAATTTCAAATGGTAACAGGGGTCGTATATGGTATCGTTTGATAGATCGTCTAAAAGGGAGCCGCATTTAGAAATACAGTTGTTTTCTGACGAGCATAGTTTACGCCAAATAAATTAAACCATCTAAACATATGCTTTGTGACGTGCTGAATTTACGCACAGTGAAAATACGCACAGTGGTTTTTTTCGTACAACATTCGAAAGGAGATCAACGACACATGTTGTTTTTTCTGGCGTGCATACATAGTGTACGTGCAATTAAAAGAACGCCGGTTGTGCTGTTCTCCCCAGTCTGTTGTGAGGGAACTACCGTGAACTGGGAACACTCATTCGCACACAGCACTCTTCATAGGTGTTCTAAATGTCGACCGCCCTGTATCGGATACGACTCTGCTCCCCATCTTACATTCACGGATGCTCGGCGGACCTCAGCACTGATGAGCGATCTACATGCTGCTCTGTTTCTGTCATTCATACAATGTAAAAACGAATGACGGTGTGCGACTCCCTTATCTCAAGGACGTGGCAAAGGGGCATAAGACACTTGGCCAAAATCCAACCAGAAAATATTTTAGATCCGATAAACAGTAAACTTATTCAAATGAGAACAAAACATTCATGCCTACCTACTATTAAAAAATTGAAGAAAAAAAAAACACACAGGACTTGGTTCATGGTAACTTTATATAAAGATAATTCAGGAACATCATAGACCATAATTCAAATATATCAGCATAGAAAAATATAGTTAATTTGAACAGGATTATAGTGTAACGTTTTGACTAGAAAACGTCATTCTGAGATATATTAAAAAAAAACTACAAAATTCTAGATTTATTATAGTCCACATGACTAAGTTGGCTTATACCTTGATATAAAGAATTACTAAAGTGTTCCATTTTAATGGGACTAGAGGTAATAATATCGTTCCAAATATTTATGTTTAATTTTATAGTGCCCCACACATGGGCAAAGTTCAAAATATACTAATAGATTCAACATTTGAAGATTTCTAAGGTCGAACGTGGACAACTTGATGTTAAAAGTGAGCCACACATAGACAACTTTCTGGTGTCCCACACATGGACAACTTTAAAGTGAAAGAAAACCTTTAAAAGCATTAACACATTCAATATTTTGAGTTTCTAAGGTCGCACGTGGACAACTTTATGTCATACATGAATAATTTCCTGATGCCTCACACATGGGCAACTATAAAGTGAGAGAAGACTTTTAGAAGTACTAGTATTTTGAGTTTCTGAAGTCACACGTGGACAACATTATATTATACGTGGACTACTTTCTAATGCCCCACACATGGGCAACTTTAAGGTTGATAACAAACATTACAACATTCAATCTTTTAATTTTGAAATCTCCCACATGGACTGCTGAATCTTAAAATACAACGTCCCAAGTGGACAATGATCTTAAAAGCAACCTTAAAAGTATTTCATTAGACTGAGTTTCTCAATGTCCAACAGGCAGCTTGATTTTAAAGAAAACTCTACCAAACTGAAGCATAGATGGCTTCAGAATTTACCTTTGCCATCATTTTACCCGTTTTAAAAGGTTCACAAACTTTAAACTTCGATTTCATTTCAACGTTCATATTTTCTTCAAAGTATTTTCGGCAAAAAACAAGATTTTAACATTTTAAAATGCCGACAAAAATATTTATTCGGAAATGGAAGAATTAGTTTTTAAAATGCGCTATTTTTTGAGCGCCTACACCTCAGGCAAATAATGGCCTTATTTTTTGCCTGAAGGGCCATTGCTTTAATTTTCAAAACATTACAATTTTGTCTCTACTTATCTATGGTGCTGCCGACCCCAGGCTGTCATTCTCTACCACATGAAACAGTGCTTGGGCTTATATACAGCAACAAATTAAATAACCCCTATAGGGGTGGCGATAATTAACAAACCAATCAAAAGGCAAGGATTGTTCTACCACATTTTAAATGTCTGTTGCAACTGTCCACCATAGGAAATGACGTCACAAAACCACCGACTGCCGCGCCACGGTCGCCAGCCAACACGTGAATCACAAGGTTGGATTTGGGCAGTGCAATGAAAACTCCCTGGCGAACACAACGTGCAGGAGACATGCCACCGAAGCAGAAAAAATCTTCAACGCAGAGTCGGCGTGGGACATTGTTTTAGGTCAGTCTTACTAGTGTATAGCAGGTAAACGTAGGAGTCCGCTTATTTTTGCGAAGAACTTTTGGTTGAGTTACGTGTTTGTAGCGGTGAAGACAGACGAGCTCGGCTTGCGCCAACGTCAAACGTAGCCAGTGTGACAAGTACACTGATGAGGGGGGAGGGGGGCAAACGGTATTTATTGAGACTCCGAGTCAACAGAATGAACGAACGTTCGATTGTCAATTAACATGCATGCAAAACTAGCAGTTCCTCTAAGTGGTATAGCCGATCTCCCATGATGTAATCTGTTTGTGCGCCACAAATCTGGAGTGTGGGAGGTTCTGGATTCGAGTCCCCGGGTAAGGCATGGGTGTTAATGTAAGTTAGGTTATAAGTTAGTATTAAAGCCGTCCCCTATTAAGCTTTCAAGCATAAAACTGGGGGACGTTAAAAAGCCCTTTACATTAAATTACATCTAAGTGGTAGATGGCGTATCTGCTTGTTACTTAGAGCTGCCTTATTCTCCACGTTTGTTCGGAAACAGTCTAATAGTAACAGCTAACTTTTTCCAATTATCATTGATTGTGCGTAAACTATGCACGTCAGATACACAATGTGCGCCATTGCGGTATTGCCGGTTGGAGTATGAGACTCGCTTTCATACTAGCAGTGACCTGTGTTTCCTTGTTAGAACAAGTGTGACATCATCCAAAACATGCCAGGCATTTTTTTCACAGCGCCCGACAATATTCACGCCCAAGGTCCCGACTTCAAACAATACTCTTAGTCAGTATCGTTTTATTGGAATAAAGATCTTATGGGTACTAGAGTTTCGAGTATTAATCCTAAGGGCGCTGTCTACCGGCTGGCAGCTGCAAAATTTAAATTGCAAATCCCGTGATAAAGAAATTTCGCCTCAGTGAGTTAATTTTAAAGATAGGCGTTTCAAATAAAATAAATTTTTTACGAATTTTTTCAGCCGAAGTTCCCTACGGCGAAGATATTTCCGTGACATGCATAGCCGATTCGCAAGGAATTTTTAAAATTTACGTTTTACAATATATTACGTACTGCCTATCTATATTGGCAAAATGCTCTCGTAGGGATCTCCTAAAAAATTCGCGAGGAACACGTTTTGTTTGAAACGCCTATCTTTAAAATTAATGCACTGAGGTGAAATTTCCTTAACATGGGATTTCCTAGTTAAATTTCGCAGCTGCCAGTCAGTAGGCAGTACCCTTAACCAATACATGTGACGTACGTGGCGAGTAGAAAATGCTATCTTTTGGCAACCGTCCCTCGCTTCACCAGTGATTGCGTGGGCGTACAGACGCTGAGTTACGTTCTAGCGGCTGTGGATTGCAATGGCTACATTTGCACTGCGCCCGTGCGATAGACAGCCCTGCCAGACAACGTCTCTCAAGTTGCATAGCAGGCAGGCGCTTTGCGGCGCTCTTTCAAACAGCGTCGTCTCAACGAGAACCATTGCGGTCTATGAAAAGGTCTCGCAGTGCACAAGTTCCCAAAATATAAAATCAAGGAAAGAATTTCAACTACTTAATATATTTTGATGGTGTTACATTTATTACGAAGTCATTTGGTCGTTGCTAATAGTTATATACAACGATAGTTGATACAGTCTACAGTTTTCGAATTAAAAATTGATCACTTCTTGCAAACCAAAAAATGTGAAAATATATTTAAACCATTTGTTCATATAAATAAAATAATTTTATCTTAAACATCATAATCATGATATTTATATATCGCAAAGAAAAAATATTTTTTTTTCAAAACAAAATTTTTTTTAATGAGTGTTGAAGTTGAAATTTGGGAATAATTAACAATGTGGCTGCGTTTTAAATTTGTTGTTATAAAGTTCTGCAGCAAAGTAAAATAGTGTAAATTTTTAAATAATTAATTTTTGTACGTTAATGTCGTGGTTTCTATACTACGTTATTATTCGAAAAAATTTATTGTAAAACTATACTTTGTATGAACTATTGCTGTTTGTGATGGTTTTGTTTATTGAAACGTGCAGGCAATAAAACAAATCACATTGAAATATAAATATATATGCGCGCGCGTGTGTATATATATATATATATATATATATATATATATATATATATATATATATATATATATATATATATATATATATATATAGACACGCACACACATATTAACTCAGTAGTTCAAATTCAGTTCATGATTTATGTTCAAAAAATCCCGTACAGTGAAACCTTGACATAGCACTTAGCATTACAGTGCAATACCAACGCAATCTTTTTTGGACAACTGTTGAATTATTCGTCCAAACAAGTTGAATAAAGTCCGCTGCCACAAAAATTTATCAAAATACAGGATCACGCATCCTTCACCCATGATACTAAATAAGTGGCATAATATAAACCCCCTATATTCGAGATTTTTACACATTCACACAACATATTATTGTATTAAAAGGTTTTGCTTAAAATCATGAATTTTGCGTAATTTTATAATACAGCTATTTAGAAAACTCTTGCTTTAAGAACGCATATATATATATATATATATATATATATATATATATCAGTGAATGCATTAAATAAGAGTCGTGCTAAGTTTTCTGTCGCATTTTCATTAAAGAATCGCTTCTCACATATTTTGTAACAGTTGTTCAGGGATATGTATGTATGCATGCATTAATGCATCTATGTATTTATGAATATATATTCATACTGATATAAATAAACAATAACGTGTACAAGAATGTTGTAATAGTGTAACCAATTTCGAGAGGTGATCAGTTAGACAAAAGTATCTGCAGATTATGCATACTACGTCTGACTAGAGGTAAATATTGAGAAAGGAATGAAGACCGCAAAATAAGGACACAAAATGGTTTTTATCAGACATTTATTTTTTACTTGAGGTTAAACATTTTAATTTGTTTAATATAGAGTTGATACAAGATCACAAACATTTGAAACTCTGCTTTTAAAATCGTCCCTCTTCATGAGCGAAATTGCTACTGCCAGAAAATTATCGTGAAAAAAAAAACATTGTAACTTATAAGTAATCTCTGGTTTTGATGCACGGAGTTAACGCGAGCTTACAAGTAAGTAAAGAAAGAGAACAATATAAAAAAAAAAGGTGCAAAGGGATGGATGTGTGGGCAGACAACAGCTCTGCCACACGTGAATGCGCAAGTGTGTAGCGGTTTATTGCGGGGAATTGGCATGGTGCGTTTTAAATGGTCAGAGAACAATTACAGTTTGTTAAATTATGAGAGAAGCCACTGCATTAATTTTTGTGTTTACAATATTACGCTCACCTTTTTATTGCGTCTATCATCAATATACGTAACATCTGAACAATCACAAAGTTTCTTACAGGTATAAATGTTCCTTGATATGACCTGGAATATCAAACAAAGCCTTTACATGCGGCATATAAACGCCAGTAGACATGTATATATTGCCAAGTTTGTCGTACAGCGAATAGAGCGATGTTCACTTCTACCGACGCTGTATTACAGGCATTGAAGCACTGCGCGCTACTGTGTGTCACGCTGTTATTAACGGCCAGTGAGGATGACAGATTGCATGTTCCTAAAGTTGACGGATACGCACTTGACTTAGGGAAAGCTGGCGGCAAATACAAGCCAGACTGTACCACGAATTACTTCCCAATCGACGCCAGCCTTGGTACATGATGTTCCTCGGAGTGAATTGCTACTTAGAAGAAACATGTTCTCTGTGGGTGAATGTGAATGAATGTGATACGAAATATCGAGTAGAAGTACCACTGACATAAGAAGACGTCTTGCAGATGGCTGAAGAAAACCCGTGGAAAAACACACGTGACACTCGAAACAGTGACAGATAGTTTCATGGCCTCGTGACGTGTCCTCCAAGACCAAATACTCTGATCATTCCGTTTACGAAATTTAGGCAGGATTCATGTGTCACTACCAGCTAAGTCCGCGCATTATAGTGTGTGTGTCTGAAAAAGAATATACCTACTTCAAAAAATCACCTTCGTGATGTGATATCAGGACTCTGATTGAAAAAAAAATGGTTAGATAAACTCTGCAAGATTTACTAGGTATTCCAATGGGCTACTAACAATATTTGCAACCTTCGTGGCGCAGCAGAGATCTAGTTAGTTCTCAATTTCGTCCCGTACTGGTATCAACATATATCTTGTAACAGCAGCAAAGGCATTACTAATACGTTACTCAGCACCCATCAGATTTCTTGGTAACGGAGGGATAAAGACTCTTTCCTTGAATAAGTCATACAATAAGATATCACATGACGTCATGTTATGGTGATGGTGGGGGTAGAGACCAACTTAGCAATGCATCACCGTCGGAACCAGAGCAACCCATCCACCATCGGGAAAGATGTTCATTGAGGTACCTTCTCACTTCATGATTGGTGTAAATATAGTGTTCCATATTGCTGGAAAATGAAATCCCGCGAGTCTCCTTCAAGTTGGGACATTAAACACACCTGAAGCATTTTAGGAACGTGAGCCCAGTAATATTGATTTCTGTAAAGAAAAATGTCCTCCTGGGCACTGTACAAAATGTGTTCACTTAGGGGAATCCTGTGAATGCTCAGTGACTCCATGAAGGTATTAAGAAACACACATTTGCACGTTATGTTTGTTGATACTCCCCTCATATTCATGAAGAAAAAACATTACGGGTAATTTTTCTTTTCAGTAAACACGATTACTAGTCTCGCGTACCTGGACATGATCCAGATTTGGCTAATGACCCAAATTGAAGAAAACTCGCGCGGTTTCGTTTTTCAGCAAGATGGTGCACCACAGCACTAACATTGTGAAGTGAAAGAGCACCTCAATGAACATTTTCTCCAATGGTGGATGGGCCACACTGGTTTTGACGATGATGCATTGCTGAGATGGTCTCCATCATCACCAGACATGACACAGTGAGATTTCTTCTTGTACAACTTCATCAAAAATAGAGTCTCTGTCTCGCCGTTACTAAGAGACCCGACGGAGCTGAGAGAAGGGTATCACTGACGCATTTGCTGCTGTTACAAGAGACATACTGATCCATGTATGGGGCGACATTTACTACCGACTAGATATCTGTCCCGTGAAGCTAAGTAACCAATTCTTGAAATAGGCACATTATTTTTCGGACAAGCTATATCTTGCCAGGGTATGTTGCAGCATTGTGACGGCTGTCCATATTTATTCGAACGCAGATTGTTCGCAGATTAATACTGCTTTACCACGCTCGGAATGTTCGTCGTAATAACCACAAGTTGGCTGAGAAGAACATGCACTAATATGTAACTCACTTAACTCGAAACTGAGTGAGAATCAGAGGGAATATGTGGTGAGGGATAGTTAATAACTGAATATTATAGTCCCTCAAACTCTTAACTGGCGCAGTTTACCTGTAATTTCTCCAAAATACCCAGCAAGGCATCTTGGAGAAATTTCAACTGGTCTCTCGCGTATCACCATAGTTGTGGCACGATGGAACACCGGCTCAGTCTGCCCTGGCTGTGCGTGACACAACCTTCGCCAATCATTTGACTATGATAAGTGGATCCTGTTTCACGTCCACCATGATATATTGACCAGATCTCTCTGATTTATTTCCTCCAAATCGTGGGAGCATGCGACGTGATAAGAACCACTCCAGCTATCCTCGGACGCTTGCCTGATGGCATGCTGCGTCGCTGCGAATTCTGCATCGCTAAGCGTCGCCAGAATTTCGAGCAAGCGTAAATAGATATGCGCACTGACTATGGCTGCAATTCTCGAGTGACGTTAAGCATTGCAATTGGTGATACCATTTGTAATGTACAATGTACAATATTATTTGTAGTATGAGTTTCGCTGTAACTAAGTAGTGAATTTTATGGGCTAACTAATCCCCTTCCACAATAATCTTCCACATATGCATTCGTGGGTAGCGGAGGCGTTGCCTGCATCCCACTGAACCTTACGAAGATTAGTGCCCTCTTGTTCAAGAATGGTTTGGCTTGAAAGTGTTTCACTAAGGCAACTTTATTTGTTAACCTGTAAGTACTGATTGTATAAAGCATCAAAACCAGAGGAAAGTTAAGGCTAAGGAAACACAAGTTCAGTTTATGATGGGGACTACTTTTGCGAACCAAATTTTAAGATGTATGCAATCATGTATCATCTAACCATCGTTCACAAATGTGTTATTTAATACCGAGAAAATTATATAACTTTTTAAAATCCATTTTGTTTAGTTTCTAATTCTCCTGCCTGCATTCCTACACTTCAGATCACATCATATGCACATTTTGTACCTAATTTTACCTATTAATTCCCAAACATGTGTATGCATATATAGATATTTGCATATATGCGATATGCACATACATGCTAAAACTATCACTGGCTTGCTCTAAAAAGTTAGACTAACAAATGAAAAAAAAATCCTGGAGAATGAGACTGGTCGTCAGCAGGAGTGGAACCATAAGGGGATTGCAGGGGACAGAATTCCCTCGCCCAAACCCTGGCATTGACATGAAAGTGTTCCTGTGAATGTTTTAAAACTGAAATTAAATAATTCCAGAATGTTTTGAAAAACTGATTTGATTTGATTATTTAATACTGTTTACTGGACCTGTACAGTGGCCCGGCCCTGAACCAAAAGTCTGGAACCACTCCTGGTCATAAAGAATGCGGGTGGGGACAGGACAGTGCTAGGTCATAGATTAAGTCCATTCACGGTTACCTCCAACCTGTCTGAAGCCCTACTAAAGTTCCAGTTCCAGGATATTCCTCCGCCTCAGGCAAACAAAGGTTAACGGAGTGTAGAAAATTACACCAAAGGAATAACGCACATTTTGTGTAATAATATTTTGCGTGAGAACTATTTCTACTAGGTATTACCACAACACCTATTAACTATCTTTTCATTCACATTAATTGGAAATGAGATATAATTTACAGCAGGAAAATTTAAATTCAACCCAAAACAAGGTAATTCTATGTTAACACAAGTATAAGATGCATGTGATACGGGGCATATTTATAAACAACCAAGCATGTCATGCAGGGGTGATTTTTCCATATACTAAATATGAGGGAGACCGCTTATCCGTCTTCAGCGCATGGACTTAAGGGGAATGGTGCACGAAAGCAGCATATTTACCCGATTTTCGATATATGTCGTTTTCCAAAGGGTTTATCAACATTTTTGGCTCGACAAGACGTAAATAATAATATTCAGCATCTTTTTTACGTTGTTAGATATTCACTGCCGTCATTATTCTCGGAGCAATGATGGGGAAAAAAAAGAATTCGTTTTTCTTTATCTTCAATTAGTGCTCCGAGAATGACGAATGCAGTGAATTTGTAACATTGTAAGAATATGTTCTAAATTGTTATTTACGTCTTGTCGAGCTAAAAATTTCGAAAAATTCTCTGTAAAAAAAGTTGTGACAAAAATTATGTAAATATACTGTTTTCGTGCACCATTCTCCTTAACATCGACCTGCCCCAAAGAAGCACAACTGTCAAAGTCAGATGGTCAACCGTGATGAACTTGTTTGTTTAGTTCTTAATTTTTAAATGAGAAGCGCTATTATATGAATAAAATACTTTTACCAGTTCTAATTTAATCAAAATACATAACAAATTCATTAGAAGAAGTATACATACATCTCAAACCATTTGTTTACAAATCCGTTTTCTAACCTCAAACCCAATCCACGCCATTTTTGCTAGACGTGTAGGCAGAAAAGCAGTTCAATGTTGGGACATGGAGATTGGCTGTGCGCAGCCAGCGAGATCGGTCTGCCTCACCTTTAGTCCATGGTTCGAGAAGCGTGAAGATACAGTTACTCGGACGCATACCTGAAGCGGAGGCGTCGTGGCCGAGCTGCAGGTCGGCGTCGTCGCGGACAGGATGTCGCCGGTCGCCGTCGAAGAGCACGAGGATGGGCTGCTTGGAGTTGTGGTGGTGGTCGCGGCGGGCAACGTGCAGCCGTACTGGCTCGCCGAAGAGGCTGCTGGCGACGACGAGTAGGCCGAGGTTGGGGCTCCTGCCGTCGAGCCAGTCGAGCACCGCTTGCTTCACGTTCGCGACCAGCCAGCCGGTGCCGCTCGCGCTGATGTACTGCACGCTCAGCAGTCGCTGCAGGTCTGGCTGCGAGAGGGCGTGCTCGTCCACCACCTGGTACACGTGCAGCTGAGCACACGCACGGCAAACTTAGTTCAACTACGCCTTCTCCACGACATTTTACGTGCCATCAATATGCTGTCATTGTACTGGGTGGCTTAAAACACTTTCGATGTACTACGGTGCAACCTTGTTGTTACATCTCCTCTCATGACATTCTCCCGTCCACGACATGTTTTTCAAACACGAAACCCTCTGCTCACATTTGGCAACCCTTCCACAGCCGTGTGTGTCATTGGCCTACAGACTGTTCACGGTGGAATGAGCACCCCTGAAAGCCTCGCTTAAGATACAGAGTGAATCCTTTAGAAGAGACCCCGTGGGACATGTGTGTAACGGAGCAAGGGAATGAGGAAATACAGACCAGTGTGACAATAACATATAGAGTAAGGTGTTGGAAGTGTCTGCCAAGTGACCTTGAGGCACACTTCCACACCTACTCTAGGTATTTTGTTGTCGCACTGGACTGTATTTCCTAATTCCCTCGCTCCGTTACACACATGTCCCACGGAGCCTCTTTTAAAGGACTAATCCTGTATATAGGCTGTTCACGAAAAAGAAAATTGCACTTTTAAAAGCCCTGATTAAGATCTGCTTTTATGCACGTTGGGTATTCTTCCGCTTTACGCAAAATGACCATTGCCATGGGTCTCAACACTTTATTCATGCTTCGGTCAAATCAAACTGCGAAGTTATTAAAAAAGTAAATACTCTACAAATCTGCTCTTTTTACACTTTGATGCGTTAGAAAAACATAAAGTGAAAGAAATATTTTAAATTATCACAAATGGTTATCTAACACTTTTTATTCGACGTTAAGATATGGAACTACGTCCCATTCATCGTTACCTACTTTGCTGGGTGAATGCCACTCAGAGCGCCCGTTACAATATATACAGGCAGGTAGGAGCAGTGACTTTTTTCTACGGTTGATTTCAAAAGTGCTCACTTTATCGTGAACAGCCTTTACTTGCATACGTATCACGTATTCGTATACCTAATGTAAACTAACACTGTCATGTGCGTGATAACTTAATTCGTGCGTCGCGTCGGGCAAGCAAAACGGTTTTAAATTATTACGAAAGCAAACATACATTTCACAAATTTTCTCATTCTTATTTCTCAAATGCATAAAAAAATATAAAGCAAAAGGAAAATGTTCTGTGTTCATAGATATTCACCTAACGCTTTAATTCACTGTTTAGACGTGGAACTACTTTCCCTCCATCGATACCAACGTTACTGATCGCAAGTCAGTAAGTGTGCCCGTTCAAATATAGAATGAGGGGGCGGTGACACTTTTGAAAGGTTGATTTCAAAAGTGCTAAATTAACAGTGAACATTCTATTACAACACGTCATCAACTGACGCTGTGAGGTAGGTGAAAAAGTACAACATATTACAAAAACAATTATTACACCGATTATGATAGTAATGAACGAGAAATTAGGTACGTGATAGGGTGGGCTTGACGTTTCGTCGACAGCGGAGTCATTAGAGATGGAACAAGTTGGTCGGAGATCAAGAAACGGAGAAGAAATCGGCTATGAGATGCAGTGTGAAACCATTTCAGCATTCGCCTGAACTGATGAAGGAAAACCATGGGAAACCGATGTCAAGATGGTCGGAAGGGGAAACGAACCTGGGTCCTCACGAATGCGAGTACAGAATCTTACCACTGCGCCGCCTGGCTCGGTAACAAACAAGAAGAAAAGTCCCAGTGGCCACCAAATAAACACATTTCACTTTAATTACATGTCAAGTGATAGAACTACATTTCATAATGCACTACTGTCACTGTAGATATATCAATAGGGGGTTACATTAAACTATGTCCGTCTACAAAACGTAAATGAATAAGCTAACTCACTTGTAGGAAAGAAAGATTTATTTTGAAAAAGTGGGCATCGAACTTAATATTACACATCTTAACAAATATCAGAAACTATTTTAGATTACTTAAAAAATATTCTAACAGTGCTTTAGAAAAGGGATATCTTGGAACTTTGGCTAAGTGATGGCAACATAATCACCATTAGAGTACCGAAATGGGGGTCGGCGCCCTCTTTTGGCCCCTAATATCGAAATACTATGCTGTAGTTTGTTTTGTAACAATAACGTAATCCGCATGGACATATAAACAAAGGTTGTCTTGCCGGAACTCGCCTAGCTTAACAGTTTTCGAGATATCGGTATTAAAATTTTGAAAGTTGTGCGTATTAATTGTGAGAGGTATGCAGCCTGGCGCGCAGTGTAACCTCTAACAACCACAAGTTTTCCATTTGTATGTGCTTGCATATCCTGACCAACATTGTTACTGATTTGAGAAATGCATCAACAGGTTACCACAGAGCTTAAAGTCTGTCATTAGACACTGAGAACATGGACTGTATCCTCTGTTGCAGTAATGTGTAAGCTAACAAGCTGACACATTTGCCTACATCACACAATAATAAGCAATAAACACACAGCCTTTAGTTGTGAAACATTGCTGTATAATACATGTTTCGTTACAAAAAAAAATTGTCGAGAATGTGCACATTAAGAAAATTGTTGTCTTGTTGAGACGTACTGAAACTATATATTGTCGAGATAACGACATGTTTGTGATGTATGCCGGGAACTAATGGCTTACATGCTGCCAGTTTCACTGTTTTGAATAGCCACTTGACCAAATGGGGGCAATGACATAGACTATTCAGTGCAATATGTTTATTACTTATTTATAATTTATTGTTATAACATATTGATGTTAATAAATATGTATTAGCATAACAAATGTGGCATACATAATCCAATTAAATTGATAAAGGCATAGAGATGTATTGAACATTCTCATGGTCACAGACCTACTCAAATTTGGAAACCTCCATTTCCACACTTGCATGATGGCTTGGAAGAAGTGAACCATGCAAGATGGGGCACCAGAGCCTTCAGTCTTACACCCAGGGAATACATGGACACAATATATTTACATGGATGGCTTGGAAGAAGTGAACCATGCAAGATGGGGCACCAGAGCCTTCAGTCTTACACCCAGGGAATACATGGACACAATATATTTACATGGATGGCTTGGAAGAAGAGAACTATGCAAGATGGGGCACCAGAGCCTTCAGTCTTACAGCCAGGGAATACATGGACACAATATATTTACATGGATGGCTTGGAAGAAGAGAACCAGTGGCATGGCCACCTAGGTCACAGGAATTAATAACCTTAGATTATTAATTGTGATGTCAATAAAAGCACAGGTATATGATAATGACGTGGCAAATTACCGAGATATATATCTACATGTTTAGAATGCATGCCAGGCAGTACATGCAACTCCCAGTGCAAGGGAGCATGTTCACCATTCCCTTCAGCGTCGCCATCATGCAAGTGTGGAAATGGAGGTTTCCAAATTTGAGTAGGTTCTGTGACCATGAGAATGTTCAATACATCTCTATGCCTTTATCAATTTAATTGGATTATGTATGCCACATTTGTTATGCTAATACATATTTATTAACATCAATATGTTATAACAATAAATTATAAATAAGTAATAAACATATTGCACTGAATAGTCTATGTCATTGCCCCCATTTGGTCAAGTGGCTATTCAAAACAGTGAAATTGGCAGCATGTAAGCCATTAG
The DNA here is from genome assembly GCA_029891345.1 of Dryococelus australis. Classification (NCBI taxonomy): domain Eukaryota; kingdom Metazoa; phylum Arthropoda; class Insecta; order Phasmatodea; family Phasmatidae; genus Dryococelus; species Dryococelus australis. Next base: position 185,660,518 of record CM056998.1, on the reverse strand, counting down.
TTCCCGGCATACATCACAAACATGTCGTTATCTCGACAATATATAGTTTCAGTACGTCTCAACAAGACAACAATTTTCTTAATGTGCACATTCTCGACAATTTTTTTTTGTAACGAAACATGTATTATACAGCAATGTTTCACAACTAAAGGCTGTGTGTTTATTGCTTATTATTGTGTGATGTAGGCAAATGTGTCAGCTTGTTAGCTTACACATTACTGCAACAGAGGATACAGTCCATGTTCTCAGTGTCTAATGACAGACTTTAAGCTCTGTGGTAACCTGTTGATGCATTTCTCAAATCAGTAACAATGTTGGTCAGGATATGCAAGCACATACAAATGGAAAACTTGTGGTGGTTAGAGGTTACACTGCGCGCCAGGCTGCATACCTCTCACAATTAATACGCACAACTTTCAAAATTTTAATACCGATATCTCGAAAACTGTTAACCTAGGCGAGTTCCGGCAAGACAACCTTTGTTTATATGTCCATACGGATTACGTTATTGTTACAAAACAAACTACAGCATAGTATTTCGATATTAGGGGCCAAAAGAGGGCGCCGACCCCCATTTAGGTACTCAAATGGTGATTATGTTACCATCACTTTGCCAAAGTGGTGGTAACATATCACTGTTCGGATTTTTGTTAAGTAATGTGAAATGGTTTGTAATATTTGTTAGGAAGCGTAACGCTGAATAAAAATTTTCAGAGGCGTATACCTGCCACAATTGTGTCTTTATTGGATAAGAAAGAAAACAAAGTACATTTTGATCTACTTTCTCGTATGGAGTCTGTCTCCTAAATCAGCCCACTCCGTTATGACTAATATTGTATGTTATTGTGAAGAGATGTCGCATCCTTCAAATTGCTAGATATCAAAAAATGTTTGCACTTTTTCGATTTGCTGATTTTGCGAGAGTGAATTTTGCTAACCGCATTTCAAAAGGAATAAATGCTCTTCTGTTCCCGCCTACTCTAATTACCTCACTTTCGACGAGACATGAAACCCAACATATCTACCTTTCTGCTTCCCTTGTTTGATTTTTAAATTGTTTAGTTTACTTTATTTGGGTGTTTCAAAAGAGGACACGAGTGTTTTTGGCATTTAAATGTTTTGCAACCCAAAATCCTTAACACCATTCAAACATGCACGCATCTTGTTTGTTTGTCATGGTATGCGTGATGCATTACATACTAGGTTTCATGTGGTTAAAGGCAGTCCACGGTAAACTGAGCATTATTGAAAGCCCTACTTAGGATCTATTTATACGTATACTGTGTACTCTTGCACCATATGTAAAATTAACATTGCCATGGGTCTCATCACTTTATTCCAGCGCCATTTAAGGAAAGCTGTAAAAGTATTAGAAGATTAGATATTTTAAAAATGTGCTAATTCTTACACTTACGTATATGCATTAGAAAAGAAGGTTAAATCAATAATTTAGCATTCACATATCTTTACCTAACGCTTTTAATTCTACGTTAAAACACGGAACTACTTTCCCTCCATTGCTGCCAACTTTGCTGGGCCCATGCCAGTCAGTGAGCCCTTTGAAATATACGCCTGTAAAGGCAGTGACATTTTTTAAAGGTTTATTTCAAAAGAGCTCACTTTACTGCGAACAGCCTATACACTGTAAAGTAATTTTGTAATTTTTACTGAGAAATTATTTGTAATTTTACAAATGCTTGTAACAATACAAAGATTTATCCTGTAAAACTACTCGTTTGTAAAACTACAAGGGCCGTGTTTGTAATATACCTCAAGAAATGTTTGTACTATACTGACCCGTTTCTGCGAACTTCAGCAAAATGGCGGACACTCAACAACGTGAAACCGTATTTAACTGTTTGTGCAAAAAACTGTGGGCGATGTGAAGCGTAGCTGCTTGCAAGAAGAAATGTATTGCAAGTTTGAATAACGTAAACCACTTAAAACAACTCAAATAATCATAATGAAACGACCATTTTAATAAAACGTGACTGTCTTATTCATTAACTGTCAATGTTTCCTAGCTACGCAGGACTCAAATCGTCTCTCAATCGGCAATCTTGTTAAGAGAAGTCCAAATGTCTTAATTCAACAACAGAACTCTTAAAATGAAATAAATATACCTATTCTTCTTAATCAAATAATTTTGTTGATATTTTGTGGGTACTTGCAGCTATATTTACTGTAAAAAATATATTTTAAGCTTGTAGATCAAATCGGTCTTGTAGTGTAAGGTGCAGGTTAATGATACAAAGGGTGTGGGTTCTAGCCCCAGTGCTGGCAAAGTGTTAATTTATTTTCGTAAATTATACTTTGAAATTTTTTTTTTTTTTTTTTTGTTATTCTTTATTAGTAATTTATCACATTTGTTTTCTAAGAAAAATAGCAATTTTATGTACATTATCATTTGTAATGTTACAAATAAATGTCTTGCAGATTTTACAAGGAAACTTTGTAGATTTACAAAGGATTTTCTTGGCGACTGGGTTTCCAAGGATATTTCTTGTAAAAGTGAGAACTTTTTGAAGCTGTTTCATCAGACACAATATCCAGACTTTTGGTTTTGGGTATGGTGAATGTATACGCTGTGTTTATTACTCACACGGCAGGGTTCCCGTTAACGAGTGGTGGAAGGATACAAAATTGGTTGGAAGAAAAAAAAGTAACCAGGGCTCGAGAAGTGCTCGCCTTACCGTGAACGGCCCGCGGAGGGTAGTGACGAGCAGAGAAGAGTGACTCACCAGGCAGTCCGGCGACGAAGGGAAGAAGCGATGCTCTTCGCCGTGGGGGGTCCGAGTGCGGAATATGTGTAGCTCCGCCTCCAACATGTACTCATCAGGCTCCAGTCCAGATACGTTGAAGAAGAAGAACTGCTCCTTGGAGCTATCTGCGGGGTGGAAGACACACCAGCATCGACTTTACCATAACCCATTCACGGTTACTTCACACTTTCCTGAAGCCCTGCTAAAGTTCTACTTCCAGGATATTCCTCCGCCTCGTGCAAACTAAGCTTAACCAAGTCTAGGCTGTTCACAATAAAGTGGGCACTTTTGAAATCGACCTCAGAAAAAAAAGTCACTATCCCTACCTGCATATAACTTAACGGGCGCAATGAATGACATGTGCCCGGTAAAGTTGGTAGCGATGGAGGAGAAAGTGGTTCCATATATTAACGTCGAACAAAAAGTTTTAGGTAGCCATTTGTGATAACTTAAATGATTTCTCTCGCTTTCTGTATTTTTTTTTTTTTTTTATGCATCGAAATGTAGAAATGAACAGATCTGTACAATATTAACTTTTCTAATAATTTCACAGTTTAACTTGCCGATGCATGAATAAAGTGACGAGGCCCGTGGTGATGTGAATTTCACGTAAGGCGGTAGAACACACAACGCGTATACAAGTAGATCTTAAGCAGGGCATTCAAAAGTGCTCATTTTACCGTGAACAGCCTAGAGAAAGTAACACCATAGGACAACGCACCGAATTCGTGCGCTCTCAGCTGTAATTATATCTTGCAAGAGAACTATTCCTTACTAGGCGCTACCAACACACGTATTTTATCACTGTTTTATTTCATATTTATTATAAATTAAATATTATAATCTATAAATAAAATACAGGTAAAACTCCAATTTAACGTAAAATGAGATATTTCAATGTTGCAGAGGTATAAAACGCTTGTGATACACGCCATAATATATCAATAAATAACTAAACACGTAATACATTGGGTGCTTCTTGAAAAGTTTGGTTAAAAAAGTGTTAAGAAGCCGCGAATAGACTATAATAGCGAGTGTTTCAGTGCTAGAAATGTACAAGTTACTCAAGTTGCAGCTTCAGAACAATGCCCGTCTGTAACCGGAAAAACTAGCCGCTGCCTTTGTAGCTTGTTTACTTATGTCTAGTTTCAAAGCTTAGTTAATTTACATCTAAAACTCTTTACTTTTATTCACGTCAGATATCAAGGGACCTATTGAGTCTTACAACCTAAAACTTCGACAATGATATATTTATGAAATGTTTTAAGCAAATTTTCCAAACTATCTTTATTACTGTGAAAGTACATTGTTCAGTTTCGTTGATAAATCCCAAACGTATTGATAGTAATATCAGACAAAAATTATTTTTTCGAAAATAGCAATTATTTTACTTTATTTCTGATCAACGAGTCCAAACGTGATTTTACTTCTCGTTTTCGTTTTAAGCATCCAACTTAAAAAATGAACAATATATTACACATCATTAATTTTTTTGTAAAAAAAAATTATTAGTGAAACAAATTACACTTACGCCTTTCGCTCTATAAGATCTTTAATTCCCTAAGATTTTCTGAAAGCTAAGGCCTCCGCCTACATGACACTTTAACTGCGTCACAGTGTATTTGAAATACACGTTTTTTCAAAGAAACGTCCAACGTGATCTACGAAAAGAACACATACTACAGACGGGGGCTGGAGAGTGCTTTCAAGACGTTAGAAACACCATTTCGTAGCACTTCAAAAACGATAACAGCGGCTTTTTTCAAAGCTCCGCATCTCAAAATATACGCACCAGAAAAATACACAACTACTCAAGAATTCCGCACAGTATCTTCCCACAGACTTCCTGTCAATAAAATAATAGGGTGACCGCCGAAAGTCCCTTAGGTACACGCAGCGCGACTATAACACTGCACGTTTGTTCAGAGCCTTGCGTTTAGAGGCGATGGTGCATTTGATGCACGTGGCAGCGTAGCCTTTCCGCTCACGCACTTCTCGGTCTCAAACATGGGGGAAAAAAACCTCCAGGTAGGCCGGAGCCTTAATGAAAATTGTTTAATTTCGTAATAACTTTCAACCGAATTCCATGAACTTGGATCTAAAATTTGGACTTAACATTTTCATTAACGAAAGTACTAAAATAATTAAAAGGCACTTGTCTTATGCGTAGGCCTAAAAGTTTAAAGGCAATGAACATTAGACGACTAAATTCCTCTGAGCAATATTGAATTCCAATATAAATACAACCATTGTGTAATAATGGGCTCGTCTGCACACGTTACATTGAAAAGTTACATTTGGTTCTCCTGTGATTGCCTTCATTTTTTTTTCTCCACGCGGAAGTTTGGCAAAATAATGTATTGTTCACTCATATTAAAACAGCCAGGCTTTTAAGTGAAAATTCGTCGTTAAATTATTCATTGATGCGTTATAAACGCAGAATGTTAAATAAGACACATACACTTAATTGCGCATTTGGCGTGAGAATTCTATTACCGCTTATTACCGCCCTGAAGAATTTGCTTATGAAGAAATAATTATTGACAAGTTATTACCAAGGTAGCACAATTCTTGGTAGAAACCAGTAACGACTTTCCGTTATCTAGGTGATATTTCTGAGTAGACAAGGTTGTTTGATAATCAGAGTGTCCATAGTGCAGAGATTATTCATTCCGTGCACCACGGCCTAGCAGGGATACTGAAAGCACTTCATGTGACCCCTAAGACTTTTATACAGAAAAGGTAATCAAGTATTGATCCACCATGGCTGTATATTTAACTTAGCATGTGATTTAGGAAATACAGAATATCCTTTTTCGTAAAGCATTGCGACGTTGTTTGGGAAACAGCTCTTTGAACTCAAGAAGCGTGTGCTCACCCGTGCAGCTTTGTTGTAAATAATTCGGGGATTACTAAAAAAAGTTCGAGAACATTACTTAGTTTATAAATTTTTTTTTTCCCCACTGTGTATCCTTCCATCTCACGAAAAAATTAACGTTTCCCCGACCTACTGCCTAGTCTACAAACGTCAATCACGTGAGACTATAAGTAGTGAGTAACCCAGTTCACGCTTACACTTATGCTTGTGTCTATAAAACTGAAATAAACCAACCAGTGAATTTAAACATTACACATTTAACAATAATACACAGAAACACTCTCCAAAGTTTGCTACCAACACCGAAGTAGATTTCCCAGCGTTTAAAATAAACTGTACTAAATACATTTCATTCCAAGACCGGACAAACTGCTTATTTAACACGACCAAACTTGGAAACAAATTTAATATGAGTTGTTTAATATAATTGTGTGAATCTGATTTTCTATACTGTTTACTATGGTACATTAGTAAACATGTACTGCTGATTTTCCGGGTTTCTCTTTGCAGGTTTACGTTTGTCGCAAACGTTCGCAACATATGTACTGCCAAGCAAGTCCTACAAATGGCGGCAATTGTGTGGTTCACATTACGTCGAACAGGGTTCCTCACACGAATATAAAATATTTAATCACGCACAGTTACGAAAAGAGATTTTCTTTTCAGAGTGGTGTTCATAAGTGCTTAGACAACCGCGATCCATCTGTAGCACACAGATGTCGGTCAGTTCAACCAAGGTTTATTCTACTCACACTGGGAGCTCTACACAAATAGTTTAGCGAGTAAATATTTTCGCCGCCAGGTAGCGCTGGTAGCTATTGAATGTATAACGGATTTTCTTAGTTTCTAAACGTATATAAATAGGATAATCGATTGCAATTCTCATCATTATATATATATATATATATATATATATATATATATATATATATATATATATATATATATATAATTAGCGACCCACCCCGGCCTCGCTCAGGTGCGATTTACAAATATGCCGTTGTTTAGGTTTACAGCAAGTATACACACTAAATGCTTAAGATAACTAACATAGTATTAAAATCGTGTTGTTCAAAGAGTCTCCGTAAGTGAACTTTACAAGATAAAAATGGTTACTGTGGGTCATCCTTAAAAGATATACATAGCTGCCTCGAACTTTTTTGTAGACCTTTTTGTGGCCTACAATTCTGTACGACATTTATTTGGCGTATCTCTTATGGTTTCGTCAGAGTAGGCTATGTAAGCGCCCAGAAAGCAGCTTTTCCCGAATTGATTAGAAAACATTGACATTTCTCTGCTATCTTAACATTAAATGTTAATGTGTTATATACTTGAACCTTCCTCAAGAAATTCTCTAAATGATGATGAAAACTGTATCACAATACATTAAGTAGTTTAGAAGCTTTAGGCGGATACATAGACACACCACGCGGCTGGGCGACTTTGTTTTATGCTAAGTATGTATAGATTATTGTGTAAAAAGTCTCGTTTTATATCGTGTTAGTATCTATGTAACAAATACAATTTCTATCGTCGAAATATAAATACGTCCACGTGATGCTTAATATTATGTTGTGAAACTGGAGTTAGAAGAATGTTAAATTACAGAATGCCTTCATTTAGATGTGAAGATAGAAGCGAAACATTCTTTCCATGGCAGCTATCTTAATTTCATCAATATATTGACTATTTTCTTTTTACTAAAATAAGCTTGTTTAGGTAAACTGAATGTCCAACAGGATTAATGTTACTATTTTCGCCTGTAAACGCAATTTGAGGGCGCGCATAACAGTTTGCAAAATAAAGTTCAAGTATCAAATAATTCGATTGCTAGGAGTTTTCGAGATATCTCGGATGATGGCCAAAGTGTTGGAATACTTTGATTCGAGTGATCCATCAGTACTCAGTATTGCAAAATAAAGTTCAAGTATCAAATAATTCGATTGCTAGGAGTTTTCGAGATATCTCGGATGATGGCCAAAGTGTTGGAATACTTTGATTCGAGTGATCCATCAGTACTCAGTACTCACCACTCAGTACTCACCACTCAGTACTCACCACTCAGTACTCACCACTCAGTACTCACCACTCACGTCTTGCCCGAGTAGTCGACGTAAGTGGTTCGTTCCTCGCTTCTGGAGTGTTTGCAGACATTACTGAATTTTTCCATTTTAATAGCTATTTTACTGGCGTAAAAGTATTAGCATGTACTTTCTACTTTGTGGTCCATTTAATTTACATAATAATGTTTTAAAACCTTTCTGTTCAATATTTAAGACACGGTATAATGTCTATTGTCGACTTCTAAGGCATTGTTTTATTTCCTTTTATATAGTTGCCTGGAATCGGCATTCGCCGCCCATCGAATGCATCTTTTTATCTTAATATAATAATGAGAATGAAAGCAGTTCGTTCAAAAAAAAAAAAGGACATTAAAATCACATATTAAAATAGACTCATACCACAACGGAACTTAACAGCTCTCGAATTAAAGTTGCGAGTGAATAGTTCGCGATTTTTACAAGTATTCGATACCTGGAAACATTAGGTTGTGCCCATCATTAGGCCATCTTATCACGATTCGGACGAAAGAAGAAGCATTTATACACTAACAGATTTTCTTAATTTACCGTCAGCTTATAAGCAGCTTTTTTTTGGACCACCAGCACTTACTTCTTCCGTAAGGAGATTCCATTTTTTCCCCAATCTGAGTAGACTAAACCTTGGTTCAACTGAGCTGTGTGGGATTTAGAGTAGATATGGGGTAGTGCGATCTCGCTGGCTGCGTAGAACCAGTCTCCATGTCCCAACACTGAACGACTTTTGTGCCAACACTACTAGCGAAAACGACATGGATTGTATTTGTGGTTAGAACATTCATTAGTAAGCAAGTGCTTTGAGATATCTGTATACTCCCTCTAACGATTAGGTTTAATTCAAACCGTAAAAAGTATGTTGTACATGTACAAGGGCGTGTTTTTATAAAATTAAGGTTGAAGTAAAGCGACTGCCTATGGCGTACTGCACCTGAATATACAACGCGAAGAACTCGTTAAAAAAGTATAAAAATTGTCAGAAAAGTGCAATTTATGCGATATGTTATATGAAGGAAGGATGAATATATTTCGCAACATTATAAACTATTTTACTATAATATACTTTTTTAATGTAAAAAAATTAATCTTCGTCATGGAATATCGTCATAATGATTTCTATGATTGTGTCTAAGAAAATTTAAATAATAATGTAGGCAATAATTTTTTATAATTATTTTTACGTGCGTCCATTTTTCACAAACATTTATGACTGAAATCGACGTAAATAAAGTTAATTATAAAATATATATGATACATTATTGCTATAATTTTAGTACACATGATCACAGTAAATATTATGACGATTTTTCTTGAGAAATATTTCTTGTAAATTCTGCTTTCCGAAGCATCCAAAACGGATATTCACTTGAATTTGGTTAAAAACTCGGACTCCGTCGATCGATTAATTTATTTACATAAAAAAAATATATTTCAGTAAAATAGCTTATAATGTTGCAAAATATAATACATTATTCTTTCATATACAGCATAAATCGCACATTTAAGGCAATTTTTATGGTGTCTGTACTAATTTTACACGAGTTCTTCACGTTGTACAGCCAGATGCAGTGCTCCAAGGGTAGTTTCTTTACTTCAACCTTAAGGTACAAACAAACACGTTCACCAGTGTTGACCACGTGACTTTGACGGTCGTGTTGGTTTGGGCGTAGGTGAATGTTGGGTACACGCGCGGAGGACGAACAGTCGGTGTGGCTGACGCCCAGTGCGGGGCTGCGAGCGCGCTCACCTCTCTCTATGAAGCTGCGCACGACCTTGGCGTTGTAAGGGTTGCTGCCCTTGACCAAGCCGTTCGGCCCGGCCACGGCACTGTACAGCTCCGTCATGAACTGAGGAGGCACTTCATGCTGCCGCTGCGCCCTGCCGTTCCTCTCTGGCAGCCCGAACACCTGCAACAACACTCTCAACCATGGACTACAGATGAGGTAGACCGATCTCGCTGGCTGCGCACAACCAAGCTCCCTCTCCCGACATTGAACTGCTTTTCTGCCTACACGTCTAGCGAAAATGACGTGGATTGGGTTTGAGGTTAGAACACTGTTTAGTAAACAAATGCTTTTAAGAGCTTTTATACTTCCTCTAATCAACTTGTAATGCTTTTAGATTACATTAAAAATGGTAGAAGTAGTTCATTAATATAATAGTGCTTGTCATTTAAAGATAAAGATGTAAACAAACAAGTACATCACTGTTGGCCATGTGACTTTGACGGTTGTGTAGGAAGGGGGCAGGTCAATGTCGGATACGTGCGCAGAAGACGAATAAGCCGTCTACCTTATCCTTAGTCTATGCTCCCAACTTGCGCTCTCGTGTTCTGCGAGACAGTTCATTGCACATTCTAGCAAGGTGTTACGAGCGCCTGGGAGCAGCCTAAGGCGGAGACAGCTAGAGAGGGCGTGTGTACGTGTTTTGAGAGGGCGAGTAAACAGAGCTGCCTCCTCATATAAAAGGACCGGACCAAAGCAATGCGGGGACGATTTACGACACCGTCGCCTGCCGAGACGCTGTGGTCCATGACTGGAGGTGCCACCTCTGCGAGCTGCTACTGCGAGTGTGTGTCTTCGCAAGTTCGACCGCTACACCCTCTGCCGACAACTAACAAATGAGTGATGAGTGTTAAGTGAAAATCCGTCTGCGTGTTAGCTGGGGTTCGCAAAGAGTAGAGATTCAACATTCATGTTTCACGTATCAGATTATAAGATTTCCAGAGCTGGTCAGAACTTAAACTAATTCATTGAGGTGGTTATGTGGATAAAATAAATAATTCTATCTAATGTAGATAAAAGGATAATTTATTTAAAAACTAAAGACTGATTTTATAAATTATTAAAGCTTTTAATTGCTAGCTTGACCTATCCTAGTAGACTAGAATTTTGTACCTGCATGTAAAGGCAACTAAGTGAAGGCTCTGCAGCTCTATATATATATATATATATATATATATATATATATATATATATATATATATATATATATATATATATACGAATGTCTGCAAATTATCGTTTCGTGAGAGCAAAAATTGGGATCGGCTTTTTCGTCTACGCGGCCGTTTTTTTTTTTTTTTTACGAGACAACGTCTATGGATGGCGAGAGGGGAACAAAATGAAACGTCCTTAATGTAATTGCTGGAGACGTGTATATTGACTTCTTCCTTCGTTTTGCATTTAATGCTCTGAGTTGTTGCAATCTATCTTGGTGCTTTTTTCTTTGCGTTTGCGCTGATTGTGTCGTTGTTTAGTCTTAGTCTCGTCACGTGATGGGATATGTGATGATGACGCAATCGCCACGTCCGCATTTCGCTGCTGTGTAGAATTGTCAAATTCTTTTTATTTATATAACTCCGGAATGGATTAAGGTAGCTGAGTCATCCTTTCAGTGTTAGATTTGCCTTGTCGAGCACTATTCGTGTTATTAATATCATTAGTGTCATTTTCGCGTAACCCCTACTTTTTAACTATTTAGGTTTGTAATCCGCAAAGAGAAAATTATTATTATTTATAAAGTCACAAGGTGTGTCTATTATTTATGATTGGCTATGTTTTTAGTTACTCATTTTATTACGCACAAACTGACATCGGAATTTCTACGATCGGATGAGTCATTCGGTCGCTACAGCGGTCTTAAGCTTACTAAACCACTCGAAATCAGAGGTTCACAGAGCGGATCCCACCGCGGCCTGATGACGTCAGAACGATGCGTTTGTATGTGAATCATGAAGCCAGAGGACCGACCTAAACCATCGTACATTCACATTTAACGTACTGCTCATTCTCTACGAGTAAACCTAATTGCCACGGACCCGAGAACAACATTTCGCGACGCTCACTTCCCGAACATATGGGGCTGAAGTCACGTCAAAAGACTGGGTTTGGCAGTGTTGGGGACACGACAGTTTGTTTTGCGTGAATACGTCTACGTTGACGCGTTCGGACGCCTTGCTGTTTTTTTTTACATTCCCGGCATCGCTTCACTCGATCATATGGGGTTTTATAGGTATCACTGGATTGCTTTTGAGATGCCCTTTCCAACCGTATACGATTACTGTATTTCGACTTGGTTTTTTGACGAGTATAGGCCGAAATTGTGTTAAGTTTTCTTCATTTTTGTACATTAAACGCAAACAATTTCACCATAACCACGCCACACAAATGTTTTTATACACGCGATCGATTGATCTTGATGAGAGCTGCCGAGTGAATTTTAAACGAGTATCGTATTTTCTCCTAGTCAAAAGTAATAATACGCGGAAGTCGCGGCGAAACGAACTCAAATTTGCACCCCCCCCCCCCACATCCGCCACGCGTGATGCTTCGCAGTCCTCACTCAACGTAATATATTCTTTGGTCCTTTGGCAATCGAGTGGTGTAACTGAATTTTGAATGTAGACGATAGATACGGAGCTGCAATGCCAAACTGTATCCCCCAGATTTTGTTGTCATCGGAGCTCCTGAATTGCCTCCCTCTATGGTCGCAAATTTGAAGGCGCATTCACTTCAAAATATGTTTGCAGCATTTCTCCCACGTGAGCCACGATCTGTATTCTTTCCGTGTTTTCGAGCACATTGGGTGAATGCGACGAATGGCGCGGCACAGTAGCTACACGGGAGCCGTATTTTATGAGGTTAGGTATGTCTCCAAAGTCTCGCTAACAGCGACAGCAAGATCTCTAGTGACGGAACAAGTTGCCCAGAGAACCAGGTACAGGAAGGAACTGTCCATACCATGACCTCTGGTAAGAAAGCAACTCAGCATTCGACTCGAGTGATTTTTGGAAAACCATGGAAAACCGAGATCAGAACGCCCGGACCTACCTGCACTGTTAAATAAAAATTTCCTTCATTTTACGGAAAAGTGCTGGTAAAAATTTATCCAAAAGTGTCCGCAAACTCTCCGTAAAATTACGGGCACATCGATTTTCAGAAACGGACTTTCCGCAAATTTCACGGAACCTCTCCGTTAATTTCCATGTTGGTTTACTGTACTTTCCGTTTAAAATAAAAAGATATAATGAAAATGTCTTTAATTTTCGTTATGTGGGTGTTCTACCGTGTATAACAATGATATTAAAAAAGTTATAATATTGTGTACTTAAGCGAGGTTTGAACCCGAGTCAAAAAATTACCATACAACTCTCACTTGAAAATTTTGGTATAACTTTTGTATTTGTAGTGAAAAGACAAAAGCAAAATTTCAGTTTCTATTCAATTTAGTGCATTTTTAGTGTTGCCAAATGTTACAGACGCCTGATGTTATTTTTTTAATGTTTGAAAGAATAGGCCATAGTCGCGTGGATAACCTGAACTGCCGTAGAAAGGATAATTTTCTTGTTACAGTGGCGAAGAAAGCTACGGAAACTTTCCGTATTTTGTATTTACGGACTTAACTCCGTTTTTCGTCATTACCTATTGCCTTTCCATATATACACTGTACATTTCCGTAAAACGTTCCGTAAATACACGGAAATTTTTAACAGCATTTATGGTCCAGTGTGCATAAACATTCTGCCACCATACAGAATTGAACAGCTCAGTGGAAAAAGGCAAATACATTTGTATGTTGGCCATTTCAGACAAACTTCGCTCAAATCTCCCTCCCATATTGTTTATCCAAACCTACCCCTTCAGCAGTTCTCCTTAAATAGCGTTTAAAATCATATATCGATCGAGTACCTGTTCGAGTAACGGATGTAAAGTAAAATTATATTAATAGTGAAAATCTGATATAGAGTTATAAGGACGTGGTCAAGAAGCAGAGACATACAACTTGATATCTTCGTGAACGTGTCCTCTACACTCACGATATCCTTCGCCTCTCTTATATTCCTGTTGTTTCCTCGTATTTTTGTACCAATAGGAATCATGCAATTATCGTATGAGCACTGTAAAAATTTTCTGGCAGATACACTCATATGGTGATGGTTTAGTCTGTTCACGATAAAGTGAGCACTTTTTAGGGCATTGCCTAAAAGTTCCTTCCAGCTTATCTTATATCCTTTCACCGATTCTTAAAATAAAATTGCCATCTACTTTATAATAAGGAGACGATCTCTGTCTGTCTGTCCGTCTTTAATACTTCTAAGTCCCTTGAAACTCAACAGAAGTGCTTCAAATTTTGCAGAGCGGATCCTCAGGGTAAAATACAGGTCAAGTTCGAATTTCAACAAGATCAGATCACGCAATCATTACCTTTTACATTAAAAACTCATTTTTATTACTTTTTCCCTATGCAAGTTTTGTATTAATGCATACACATTATTGCATAGAGATATGAAGGTAATGGAATTCTTGTTTACTTTAAATGTCTCGTTTCAATGCTGAGTTAATTAAGTGGGGCTACAGTGGCTCAGTGGATAGAGAGATTCCAAGTGGGGCCGCAGTAGCTTTGTGGATAGAACTATATAAAGTAAGGCCACTGTGGCCAAGTGGATAGATATATATCAAATGGGGCCTTAGTGGCTCAGTGGATAGAGAGATTCCAAGTGGGGCCACAGTGGCTCAGTGGATAGAACGATTCCAAGTGAGGCCTTAGTGGCTCAGTGGATATAACCATGCTAAGTGGGGCCGCAGTGGCTTAGTGGATAGAACTATATCAAGTGGGGCCATAGTGTCCAAGTGAATATATATTATATTAAATGGTGCCGCAGTTGCTTCAATGTTGAGTTAATTTCACATCATTTCATTATTACCTACATATACCTATGCAATAGGTTTTTTTTCAGTCTTTGTATGATAACCAAAATGCAACATGGTAACTATTATAGGCCCGTGACAACACTAAAAAAAGATCACCGGGCTGGACCCTTGTATGACTATTAACGCAGTGCATACATTTTATAGCTATCAATAGTTAATGTCTGAGGCGACAATAAGATACAATTTTTTAGTTATTATGCCTGCTGGGGAGAGGGGGAGGGGCCTTAAAAAGTGCTCTATTTAGCGCGATTAGCCAATACACTTGAAATATGTATTACAATTTTTACGTTGGCATACAAAAATACTAAACAAAGTTCTGGTTTGGATTTCCCGTAGTATTGCTAAGTACAGACGGGAAGTCTTGATTATGAAAAAGTACGAGTCCATAGTTATTGACTTGGTACTAATTAAAACTGAAGTAATAGTGAAAATTGAGCTCAAACCACGGACCATTATGACTTAGATCAGTATGACCCACCTTCTTACCAAGAGGAACCGGGTTCTAATCCTGAGTAATCCATTGATGTTGGTGCCATTTTCAGGCATAAGCTAGGCAAGTTTAGTTTGTCAGACAGTCCCGATTAGCCTTTCGACATATAAACGGGGCCACTTATTACCCCAGTTAAGTAAATCAGTTATTAGGTGACGGGCCCCCAAAACTTCGCAGGCTATGAGGAATAACATTTAGCCAAACAGGGAAGTCGATGTTTACAAAAATACTTATGCGGAATCAGGCAAGCGATTTTTCTAGATTCGTGGATGGTTTGAGTAAGGCCCACAAAACTTGGTCTAAACGGGGACTTAAAGGTAGTGCGAGAAAGAGAGGAGGGAGTAGAGATTTAGGAATGAAAGCAGTCAATTAAGATGGGGTACATGCCAAGTATAAATCCCGTAGCTTGAATTGTTTGGGAACGATAAAGAGTCACATTTAAATGCAGTGGTGAAAGGGGAATCCAGTAGTCTTACGAACATGGAGGTCTCCGAGGAAGTTAAGCCACGTATGATGCATGTGGCTTAAATGGTTAGAGAATATCAAATCAGCATGTGAAAGTGGTGGGTGCACAGGGCAAGGAGTAGACTGATTATGAAATTTGAAATGGTGCAGTACGGCGTGGTACAAAGTAAGTATCCAAAATGTTTTTTAATCAGTTTGGTAATGGCAAAGACGTACATAAAATGAGGCGCGAACTTCGTTGGAAGTGAGTATAGGAAGGAGTTTTATATTCAGTATGGGAAGGAGGGAAGAATGTGCAAAATACGAAAGCTGGCTTAGATCTTAAACTACACTACATTCCCATCTCCGAGTGAGGTAGCGTGGACTCGCATTAGGGAGTACCTGGGGTCGTTTCCCGGCCTTGTCATCCTAACTCCGGTTTTCCGCTGTTTTCAGAAATCACTCCGTGTGAACGCTGGGATGGTTTCTTAGTATAGAAAAGAATGGCTGATTCCTTCCCGTTACTGCTTATCTGAGCGATTTGCTCTGTCTCCAATGAACTCGCTGTTGACGAAACGTTAAACCTTACCTACGTAAAGTCCCATCATGTCCTGTGCATGGTCCTGGCTACCCCCCCCCCCCTTGACAGCACACTACTCGACGAAAAAACCCCGATGTTGACGATAACTCAACAACCAATAAACTGGTATGTTACCATCAAGAGTCAGTGCAAAATTTATCTCCCTATTCTCAGTTATACTAGTTCCTCCTTCTATACCCCATATGGATGTACTACAAGAAAATACTACCGCGCCATATAGACGGGTTAGTTGACTTGGGGCATGCCATGTATAGCCTGCATACATGGACTGGAGGCCATAATCGGGAATACTGATAAATAAGGACATTTTTGACATACCGTACTTGCCAGTCGCTTCAATATACTTAGAAAGTCCGATGAAGCACCAAAGCTGTGACGACGGTAGTCAGTGACAACTCTACGATCAGGATTATGTACTGCATTTGCAGTTGCTGCACAAGAAATAATTGGTACGGAAACGGGCACTAAAACCTAGTTCCATGATTCAGCAGCACCTAAGTTCGTTCACGTATCGCGATAGTGCAAGGAAAAACAGTATGCACAGATGAAATTGTTAATAGTTCCTCAGACCCAAGGAAATGCGACTCTTGCCTTGTGAAATTAACCAAGACAATAATCACACTACGCATGATACTCCATGATCCATACGATTTTTTACACAGCAAGGCTCATAAAGGATATTCTGAGTCCAACCTGCTCATGCATGTGTTACAAAGAAACGACCCCAAGAGTGGTGTTTATAAAGAATATCACAGAAAAATCAACATTCTCACAGGTCTCTTCATTCACCTGGTATTGTAGAACAGTAAAGGTCTGAAGAATACGGCAAACGACACGAACATCGAATGTGTCTTCTGGGACGACCCGAACAATCCGCATGACAGTTGAAAATCTCGATTGCTTTGCGAAATGCTGGAACTTACTTGCGCACTAACCAGTTTATTTTGGCCATTGGAGAATTGAAGGAGTTGAACGATGAGCCGATTGGGTTTCGATTGTGAACTGCATTTAGTCGATATGATACTGTACGATTGAACAAGTGTTTTATATAAAAGTTAACACTCATCGTAGTGTAAAGAAAATTCTCCTGGTATAATCAAGTCAAGTACAATAGAAGAATACGACCGATGACACGAAACTGATGAAAGACATTTCATGTGAAGCTCGTCTCCTGCTTACTTTGCAAATAGACTTAGGAAAATAATTGTAATAAGCAAGGTTACAGAGTTTTAAAATCATCATAACATAAAAACATTTTTCTGCATACAGCATATCTATGTTTCGTTGAGAGTTTCAACGGAATATTGGGTGGTAAGATGTTGCATCAATTCACTCCCAATGTTACTGACAAGTGATGGACAGTTTGTTCATATAGACTCGTAAGTGAAATGATACTGTTCATTTGCATGAACATACAAAACACGAATATGGGGAATACCTGAAACATGACTCCCTCCTTAGCAACGCTAAGCCCTTACACGAAGTAAAGGATCCACGTATGTCTAAAGCCAATTTTGGCGACCAGGTGCGAATCTCTAAAAGTTGAAGTGTCTTCGAAAATGAGTTCAGTGCGGTCTGAAGTAATAAACGCTTATGCGTGTACATGAATGCTACTACCCGCGGATAACATAGTATCGCAAAATATTTGGGTAACGTTCCTATTCACGGCTGTTTGCTGAAGACATATAACCCACTAGATTCCTCGACATGGATTTGGTGGAGATTCTGACACGTTGGAAACGATTGGGCTTAAACTCCAATTTATGGTTTCACGATGCACATATCGAAAAAAATTATTTAAAAGACGATTACAAGAAATATTTTTCATGATTATACATGCGGAAACATGTTGTAGCTAGACTCTCTGTATGTGCAGTGAAAAATATGATATATTTATAGTGTTTCGTGAGCTTTTGTTATAAATTCTAAAAAATAATTTTTCCATTCGGATTTGAAATAAAATGACAAATCTTAGAGATGGAGAAAGCCATACCAAGGAGGCAACCATTCGTATGACCGATTTAGTGTATAATAGTACTCCTAGCCGTATAACATGCCAGCATGTGCATGCAATAAATAATATTTTCTGTGTTATTTCCATACATGGGAAAGAGTGAATAAGGGTGGATGGAGAGGGAGGGGGGTAGTAATTTGTATCGAACATTTATTGTGACGTGTTAGTTCGCTGTTTGGTGTGGAAACGTGAAAATCGGAAACTCATGTTGAGTGATGTGCGCACTCGGTGGGTGAGTGAGTGAAGAGATTTGGGTGTCTCTTAACAGCGAGGTCTTGAGGGCCGATGAGGGTGATTGAGGCGAGTATGGGGTGGCGTTGGAATGACAGGGCAGGGGAAATGGGATATCCCCGAGAGAACCCACCGGCCAGCGGCATCGTGCGGCACGATTACACCATGCAAAAATACGGTGGTGACCCGGTCGGGGATTGATCCCTGTTCACCTTGTGAGAAAAGCAAGCTAACCGCTCAGCCACCGCCCCCCCCCCCCCCCACTCGGTAGGGGTGTACTGTAAGTGATGAAATCGTTCAGTAATGTCAAACTCAAAACACTCGAACACTCTTTTGAAAGTTTTATGTACAAATTCATGAATCCAATATCATGAGTTTTTATCTAAACATTATTTTAAATTAATTTTTATTATTTCTATATTTGAAATTATAGTTCATATTTTACCAATGTTGTGAGTATATGCTCATTTATTGCCGGAAATTTTCGGGATCAATGTCACTCAAGGTCATCCGGAGGTCACACAAGGTCACACCCATTCAGAATGGCCGATGCGACTGTTTGATTCATAGCACATATCAGTGAACACTGACGGTCAGATTTATTTTATATGTATAATAATGGTTAAGTATCGTAATATTCAGTTATAAAACTAATTGACGAAATTCTCAATAATGGTGCTACTGAGGACAAAAATGTATAGGTAACAATTCTTCATAATTCTGATGCATTAATAGATAGTCCGTTGTTAAGATTTTAATTGTTTTCCCATGTTATGGAATCCTCTCATTACGGCGCCAGGCCTTGCAACGTTAAAGTGTTCCTTTAATTACAAATTATTAAGATATTCATCGTTCCATCTTAATAGCGTCCGCTGTAATGTTTGCGAAAACAAAACTTGTGTTTCGATTCCACGATCGAAAGGATGTACTGCCCTTTAAACCACAGACAACACCCTTTTTAATTACGAAAAAAATATTCGTGTTTATTTCGCCTCACTCACACACACCTACACACACTACACATACCTAAACTCACACACACACACACACTCACACACACTCACACACACACACACACTCTCCACACACACACTCACACACACACACGCTCACTCACACACACACTCACACACACACACGCTCTCACACACACACTCACACACACACACTATCTCACTCACACACATACTCACACACACACTCACACACTCTCTCTCTCTCACACACACACACACACATAAACTCACACACAGAAATTTAGAGGAAGGTTGTAACGGTACGTTGTACGAAATAGTAATTGAATATGGCTCAGAATTACCGGGAGTATGCAGCCATCAATACTAGTTGTGTCACCAGCTGCGTATAACACAGCGTTCCAAAGAGTCGCAATGTTTGGTGATATACAATCTGTAAAACAATTGGGATTGGCTGTGTTGGGAACTCGGCTGTTTGTTTTGTGTGAATACGTCTACGTTGACCCTCTCGGACGCCTTGATTTTTTTTTTTTTTTTTTACGTTCCCGGCACCACTTCACTTGATCATATGGGGTTTTTATGGGTATCAATGAATTGGTTTTGAGATGTTCTTTCCAACCGTACACGATTTCCGTATTTTGACTTGGCTTTTGACGAGTATAGGCCAAAATTGCGATAAGTTTTATTTACATTAAACTCATATAATTTCACCATAACCACGCCACACAAATGTATATTTTATAATCGCAATCGGTCGATCTTGACGAGAGCCGTCGATTGAAACTTAAACGAGCGTCGTAGCTTCTCCTAGTCAACGCGGAAGTTATGAGGCGCGGCAAAACGAACTCAAGATTGCGCCCTCCGCGCCCCCTCCCCCCCCCCCCTCCTTCTCACACCGTGCTGCTCACAATGCTTCGCAGTCCTCACTCATCGTAACATATTCTTTGATCCTTTGGCAATCGAGTGGTGTAATTGAATTTTGAATGTAGGCGAATGATTCGGAGCTACAGTGTCAAACTGTATCCCCCGATTTTGTTATCATCGGATTTTCCGGATTGCCTCCCACTATGCTCGCAAATTTTAAGACGTATTCGCGTCAAAATAGTGGATTGCAACACCTAGATTGCGTAGAGAAGTGAAAAACTGAGAATAAAATATTTACGGGTCATGTTTTGTTATTGCCCGCGTGTGGTCTCAGCGGCTCTATGTATTTTCGTATGATTGTGTGCGGTGAACCCAACCAGCTAAAGAGTAGTGCTGTGAACAAGGCAGCAAATCATGAGCTGTTAATTTTTCATGTGGTACATTAAGTTTATGACAGTACACATTAATAAAGGCTGTTCGCGGTCAAATGAGCACTTTTAAAGCCCTGCTCGAGATCTACTTGTGTATACACTGTGTATGCTTCCGCCTTATGTAAATTTAACACTGCCATGGACCTCATCACTTTATTATTTGAATATCTATCTATTGAATAGGAACCCATGTATGGAATCGTACCGTTTCCGTGCCACAACACTTTAAAATCAGGTGTTTCACTCGTCCACTTCCGCCGAGGGAAAGAGCAATGTCTCGGATGTGCCTGCGTTGTTATGCAACCTGGCAGTACGTTACTTCAGGCAATCACCTGATGGGATGCGACGTCTACTCTGCCTCGAGACCCATTCACGCGCTTTTGTGTCTCCGATTAACATGCTTGAGTGCACGTTAGCGGAATACACCGACATGATCCTTGTGTATGGCACAGCTGGAGGTAATGGAAGAGCAGCTCGTCGGCTGTATCAAGAGCTTTATCCACAACGTGCCACGCCATCGCATACCCTTTTTGCCACTGTTACGCAACGGCTCCGAGAACAAGTTTCCCCTTCACTGCCGACTATGGTGACCCAAAGAGACGCAGCATTCCAGAATTGGAAGAGGCTGTTCTGCATCATGTTGAACAGAGTCCGTCAGTGAGTATACGATATATATATATATATATATATATATATATATATATATATATATATATATATATATATACACACACACACACTTGCTGTTACCACAAATGAGGCGAAGTAAAATATATTTTTCAGAATATGTTTAGTATATCTCTCCAGCAAGTTCACTAAATAAAATATGTTTCACTAATGTGTAACATGTTAAAGAAAATTGCAATTTTCATCGCAAAATAACACAAATAACAAGATTATTGAATAATTTAGGCGGGTTTAGATTTTTCTGCTTCAGAAAAACGAAAATATAAACAAACTATTATTATTATTAACAATTATTATTAGGTTTATTATTATAATTATTAGATTTTTCATTATATTGGTGTTAATAATTATCAAAGTCTATTTGAAGTGAAATTCATTGGTAAATACGTTTGACAAATGCAGTTTTGTCAGCATTTTACTTTCCTTGAATAAAAAAAAAGAACATTAGATAAATATGCTAGTGAAATTCAATACTTATAAGTCACGTACGCACAATTCAACATATAATTATATTACCTGAGCTTGAATTTTTCAATAAACACTGACATTCTCTGTGTTTGCTACTCCGTGGAAAAGATACAAAGTTCTGATGACCATCTCCCATTTTCCAAAAAAAAAAAAAAATCTCATTTTTAAGGTTCTTTTCGTAAAATAACACCTGAACGTGATTTCCCGGGTGCATAGATGGTCCACGGTTACCTAAGTGCTTTAGAAATACACTTTCAAAAAATGCAAAACCTTGGTGTATTGCACATAGTAAAAAAACTAATTAGCGTGTTTACATTAAGTAGTGCGCAATACTCACCCCTGACGTACTATTCGATCAAGCCAAATGTGCAGCCAGGGAGGGGTGGAAATTCGAACGCTCGTGTGACTGTTAGGGGAAATTGTGTATGAAAGCTATGTATTTGCCTTAATTGTGGTCCAAAGTTGTTTTACATAGAATGTTTCAAAATTGTCGGCACGACAAGTCATAAAGAATAATTTCAAACACCTTACATTGGTAGATATTCTCTACCATTACTACTATCGGAGCACTGATGGAAGATAAGAAAGAATATCTTATTTGCCATCTTCCATCAGTGCTCACAGAATAATAAAGATAGTGAATAGTTAAGGGGAATATGTAGCTGCACGCCCGAGGTCAGGAAGCGAGGGAGCGATACGGGCGACAGTTACACGCACGCATAGTGCCTCATCGCTCCTACGCGCAAGGCGTGAGTGTTCCCGACGTGACGCTGTACTGTGCAAATTAGATCTGTAACAGTGGGGGTTTATTACAAGCGACGAAAGCCCACAGATTAAACTACGTCCATATCTTTGTACTTCTTTCTCGCCGCTTAAGGAAACTGCATAGGCAAGCTTTAGCAATGCTTTATTTGACCACATTCACGGATTTTTTTTTCTCCGTTAATACACGTAATATGACGAAAGGAAAAAAAATAGGGCCATAGATAATTGCTTTTTATCTTCTCTGACAAAAAGTAATATATCTAGAAGTTTTATTTACCAAGATACGCGTTTACGCGCAGACAAAGATTTTACAGAGAACGTTTCAGTACACAAGACTCTTAACAATGCTAGAAGTTGTTAAAAATTAATTTTTACGTCTAGTTGTGCCAGAAATGTCGACAAACTGTCTTCAGAACAAGTTACGACGAAAATCGAGTAAATATTCTGCTTGCAGGCCCCGGTGGCCTTAAAGAGGGGAATAACAAGAAATATTGAACATTCCGTACCGTTACTGTTTGCGCGAGCGCATGTTCACCTGTCGACAGGAATACAAGCAACTTGTATAGACACCATCCCACGCGGAAGTGCCACCCCGGCGAAGCTAAATAGTCCGCCAGCACTGTGCCACAACTTGCAGACACCGCGACACCTGGCACACCAGCAGCCGAGCGCGCCATCGAGATAACCCGTGAGATCGTGTAGTTCCCACATACACCGTGCGCGCACTCGGCTTGGTCGAGTACTTACTGCGCTTGCGCAATTTTACCCACCATTTTCTAACGTAGTACGCCAAGCTAATGGGATCCCCTAAACTAATCTAGGATAGTAGGCGAATGCCTGTTTATAATTTTACCTAAAGCTGACCTGCAATACCGACTAGTAAAGTTGGATGAGTGTTTTTGTAGTTTAAACTGAGTTAGGTAATAGTAGGTGGAATATGTGACAATTTAATGTGTGTGGCCATATACAACGTGTTACCATAAATCAACAAACTCAGGCAGGTTATCCCTGACGGAAATATATCAATACTAAAAGTGATTATTAAAGGGAGTTATGAGCCCTCAAAAATCGAGTTATGAAGTAATTTTTGTTACAAATATCAGGAACGACTTCATATTAAGCAACAAATCGGTGAATAATGTTTTGTAGAACGGGGATCTTACACCTGTGAAAATACGGCTGGTGAAATTATCCCCCTTTCATCGGTAAAATAAGGGCTTGCTACCCTGCGTTTTGTTACGAATCAGAATCCCTACTTTCCTAATGAAGGGGGATGATATTACCAACCGCATTTTCCCCGTTCTACAAAACACTATTCACCGATTTGTTGCTTCATCTCAAGTAGTTCCTGACAGTTGAACCGAAAATCATTTCAAAACGAGATTTTTGTCGATACATAGTGCCCTTAGTAATCAATTTACGGAAAAGTGGTCCATACATTTTCATCTTATATATTCGTTGGGAATAATCTGCTGGAATTTGTCGGCGATTTTTAGTAACACGTTGTGTGTGCGTGTAGGTGAATGTGTATGTGCATAATCGGGGGGATAATTGTTTTAAACAGCGATATTCTTCTGTACCATGCAACTCACGATTTCATCTTATCTACGGCGCCTAGTAGTTCTAGGTCCATTACAACCTCAGTTGCGGTGGAAATATTCACAATGCGCATAAAGAGTGTAGGTATAGGCGGTTCACGGTAAAGTGAGCACTTTTGAAGCCCTAGTTACTTTTTCGTTTCAGCCATTTTTCTATCCTTTAACTCCCTTTTTAAAGTAAATATAGCTCTGTAAGTATTAAAGACAGTGTATATATTCCACCGTACTAAGAAGTCAACGTCTAAGGCTAAAATAGATTATATTTATTGACTATTTTTCCAAATGAGAGGACTTTAAAAAGTGCTCACTTCATCGTGAACTGCCTATAGGTAGGGTTTAGCGTCTGGTTGACAGCAAGGTCATGAGAGACGGTGCACTGTTAAAAATTTCCGTATATTTACGGAATATTTTACGGAAATGTACAGCGTATATACGGAAAGGAAATACGTAATGATGAAAAACGGAGTCAAGTCCGTAAACACAAAATACGGAAAGTCTCTGCATTCCCTTTGGCTTCGAGTTACGGGGACGAACAATGCCGATTCTTCACGAAGCTTTCTTCGCCACTGTAACAAGAAAATTATCGTTTCTGCGGCAGTTAAGGTTATAAACGCGACTATGACCTATTCTTTCAAACATTAAAAAACAGCATCTGGCGTCGGTAACATTTGGCAACACTAAAAATACACTAAATTTAATAGAAACTGGAAATTTGCTTTTGGTTATTTTGAATAGAAATATAAAAGTCATGCCGCAAATTTCAAGTGAGAATTGTAGGTGAATGGTATATACGTATATATAAAGTGGTTAGCATACAATAGAGAAATTTAACACGCAAAAAGTGGTTAACACGTGCGCCTCGGTTGTGCCATGCAGTGGATTGTGAGCTGCCTGCAAAGCTGGGGCAGTTTTCAACACCAGAGGATTCCAAAACAATAATATTCCATTATTGTCAGAAAACACTGAAGTTTGGTTCCTCGACTTTGTCAGTAAAACCAGTTCACCAAATGTTCATATCGTTTTGTGCCCCCATGTAAGAATTGTGTAGATATGTTATTGAGTATTTTGTTATTGTCTATATTGTGTGTTTGAATGTGCACTGTATAATAGGTTAAGGGTAATGTGCACTGTATAATAGGTTAAGGGTAAACACCTCTGTATATTGTTTGTGACAAATTTATTTATTAAAAAAAATTGTTAGAGTCGTGGACTGGAAATGTTTTTACTCGGGTTCAAACCTCGCTTAGTGACAAAATATATTTAACTTTTTATTTATCACTTTATACACAGTAGAACACCCATGTAACGAAAATTAAAAAACATTTCCACTATCTCTTTTTTTTTTCAACCAGTAAATTGACGGAGAGGTTCCGTGAAATCTACGGAAAGTTCGTTTCTGAAAATCAATTTTTCCGTAATTTTACGAAGAGTTTACGTACACTTCAGGAAAAATTTTTACCAGCACTTTTCCGTAAAATGAAGGAAATTCTTTTTTTTAACAGTGTGCAAGTTGCCCAGATAAGCAGTAGCGGGGATCAAATTGCCCATGGTCTGTGTTAGGAAACTATTCCAGCGTTCGCCCTGGAGTGATTTCGGGAAACCATGGAAGGCCGAAATCAGGATGGTCGGACTGGGATTCGAGCCCGGGTCCTCCTGAATGCGAGTCCAGAAGGTTTACTGTTGCGCTTCTTCTCTTGGGCGTGAATAAAAAACGAGTTGAGGTGTGATGTTGCTTGATTAGAGGTGTAAAGAAGAGGGAGGAAAACGGTAGCAAACAGAGTTCTCGCATACGACGATAGGGTCAGCCAAAGTTTCTCACCTGAAAATCTCCCTGCTAGTCTGAGCTCGTGTTCGCCAGTGGTCATTGTTACATTTATAAATATTTACAAGCAATTTAAAACAGCGCATTTTGATTTCTACAGTACTTGATGTTGACCACATAAATAATTAAATTAATGCCTCGGTTATTTTTAATTGTCTGAGTTTCCGTAAGTAATTTTACCTCATGCAAATTCCTTAGAAAAATTACCTTTTTTAAAGGTGCGATGAAAGAAATATGACATAGCTGTTGGGTACAGTCATTGGTATGTTAATTTTTACAGGCTCGCACGTAGGACTGATTTTTTTTATATTTAACCAGACGATTAAGCATTTACCGTTTTCATTTATATCTCCCTATTATTCTTACCGGTGAAAGTTGACATTTTTCTGGCTAGATTATTACCAAGTATTCTTAGTGTTTAGACCTTAAAAATCCAAAGTTGACATTTTTCTGGCTAGATTATTACCAAGTATTCTTAGTGTTTAGACCTTAAAAATCCAAAGTTGACATTTTTCTGGCGAGATTATTACCAAGTATTCTTAGTGTTTAGACCTTAAAAATCCAAAGTTGACATTTTTCTGGCTAGATTATTACCAAGTATTCTTAGTGTTTAGACCTTAAAAATCCAAAGTTGACATTTTTCTGGCGAGATTATTACCAAGTATTCTTAGTGTTTAGACCTTAAAAATCCAAAGTTGACATTTTTCTGGCTAGATTATTACCAAGTATTCTTAGTGTTTAGACCTTAAAAATCCAAAGTTGACATTTTTCTGGCTAGATTATTACCAAGTATTCTTAGTGTTTAGACCTTAAAAATCCAAAGTTGACATTTTTCTGGCTAGATTATTACCAAGTATTCTTAGTGTTTAGACCTTAAAAATCCAAAGTTGACATTTTTCTGGCTAGATAATTACCAAGTATTCTTAGTGTTTAGACCTTAAAAATCCAAAGTTGACATTTTTCTGGCGAGATTATTACCAAGTATTCTTAGTGTTTAGACCTTAAAAATCCAAAGTTGACATTTTTCTGGCGAGATTATTACCAAGTATTCTTAGTGTTTAGACCTTAAAAATCCAAAGTTGACATTTTTCTGGCTAGATTAATACCAAGTATTCTTAGTGTTTAGACCTTAAAACCTTAAAAATCCAAATAAAATTAAATTACATTGAATTTATAATTAAAAAATTATTTTTTCCACATATTTACTTATGCACGCTGGAATTCTCAATATCCGATAAAATTATCAAAGTATAAAAAACAAGTCCAAACTTTTACCAGTAAAAATTTAACTGCACAACATTTACTATTGCTATTTAAAAATATTTTACTCCGTCATTACGTAGTGTGACATCCGGATTAATTTTTGCTCTTTTATTTTTATTTTTAATTTTTTTTATTTTATGAGATAATTTCTGGCAGATTGTTTTCTTTATCATACTCTGAAGTAACTTACACACAAAAATAAATTAAATAAAAGCAAAGTGTATCCAAAAATGTATTCTTTCTTAACGGCCAATCCGTATTTTCTTGAAGTACTGCAAAATACGAAAATGAATGCCAAATATTAATTTTCCATACGTTTTACATCAACGCATGTTGAGAATGTTCAAAACTTCAATTTTTCATACAACCGTCGAGTGAATTTATGAAAAATAAAGTAGATAAACTTATGTTTGAGAAGTATCACTGAATTATTAGCAAAACAAACTGAAGGCGTTTTCCTGTGTGTTGTTTGTATAGTAATTTTCTTCAAAATACGTCTTCTTGTATGTGTCAAACTTACTAAAATATTACAGACAATATAAAGATATAATGAACAAGAACTCACGATCGCAAGAAAACGGAAATGAACCACGATTTGCGAATTGATATCTTGACATAACTATACGTTCTCTACGAAATAACTACATCACTTAAAAAAATTGCAGCTCATGCTAGTAACCTAGTGATTAAAAGCCATTTATCAGTGCTTAAACTCCAAATCGGTTTAAATTTTTTTATTATATAGAAATATGCCATTATAAGGGAACCTTTATTTGCTTAATATAGGATACTTCCTTTTCGACTAAATTTGCAGTTCTGTACTTAAATAATTAATCAGACGATGCCGCCCTCAATAGCTAACATTGTGTGCACATTCCTTGGCTTTTTTATGCTTAACATAAATTGACAACTACCTTGCTTTAATTTATGGCCTATAATCATCCTTCGCACACTTGGTACATTTAAGCGAATGGACGATGTTCGTTTGTAAAGTTATGACACTTGTGATTTCCGGAGTACATACGTAAAATGCGAAAATTACATTATAAAATACTTGCAAATACTTGATTTATTGAAGGAAAAAAAATCATTGATAATGGGTACTCTCTCCTCACTCAACGTGATGCTGCATACGGATTATATTTCAACATACTTGTACGTAATAATGTCGCATGAATGTCGTCAGCTACGACTCTCCTAAATTCTACACTACTGGACCACCCATTAATTTCCAGTATTATCACGTGGAGTGAGCTACTAATACAACCGAAAATTCATGCCACGATAATCCATGATAGAAGTTTCCATCCGTAATTCGGTTTTCATTCGTGTTGACACAGTTCTGTCAATATACGCGTGTTGGTGATCAACTTGTAATCACTGGACAATCTAAAATGCATCCCAAGACATTGAGCGGACGTTTGAAATAACGAACAAATTTCAACCCGTTATAAAAAGTGTCGGTTTTACTGCGTCTCACCACGGCGCTGCATGAGAAAGTAGACGATCTCCGTTCCCTTAAGAGTGAGATGGACCCGCCCGTTTTTCTTTTTTTTTTGTGAAATAGTTGTTTGCGCGAATACGCGTATCTCGGTAAATAAAAAAAAGATTAAAAAAAAAACATTAATCTATGCTCTTATTTTTTTACTTTTGTCATATTAAGGGTATTCTCGGAGAAAAAAAAATTCTTGAATATAGTCAAGCTAGTGTACGAAGTTTTTTTAAGCGGCAAGAGAAAAGTACAAAGATGCGGCCGTAGTTTAGTGTGTGGTCTATCATCGCGTGTAATAAATCCCCACTGTTACAGATATAGCTTGCAAAGTACGGCGTTAGGACGGAAACACTGCACGCCTTGCCGCGTAGAAGCGATGAGGCACTAGGCGTGTGGGTTAGTGTCGCCCGTATCGCTCCCTCGCTTCTTGACCTTGGACGCGCAGCTTCTTCCCTCTCTTAAGATCAAGATGTTTCGGATATGTTCCGAGTATTTGTGTAGTTTTCAAACATAAAGTTGAGATTAGCGCAAAATATCCCTCCGATTAACATGCTGGATTGAAGCGTGGACTAAAAAGAAAAAAAATATATATATATCAGAAGTATGTGATTTTCCATATTCATTAGGATGCAGGTTGTACTTTAAGCGCATGCACACTAGGTATATCTGAACCCCGACAGTTATTCCTCACGAATATACAAAGGAAAATGTATCTATACACCTTTTTCCTAAAGTGACGGTCAAAGGAGCTATGCGCCACCACAAAACCCTAATTTTTTTTAGTTCCTTGCTTCTTCCTTTTTGCGTGTTGCCTATCTACCGGGAAACTCACATTCGGTTTTGAGAGTTATGCTTAGGTTTCGCGAGAAAACTGTTTGCCAGAGTGTGTTTCGACAAGACAACCTCTTTTGTTAATTGAGAAGTGCTTATTCACGCCTTGGGTTTACAGAGTTTCATCAAAAAAATATAATGGAAACCGCCATTTTCACCTTCAAGGGTGATGATATTGCCAAACACGATTCCAGAGGGGTAAGATTAACTACAAAACACCGTTCATCCATTTTTTCCTTTAACGCAACTGATATTTTGTACGAAAGTCATTTTAAATTTCGATTTTTGGGCGTGCATAACTCCATTAATAATCTCTTTGGTAGGGTTAGTGTGATACATGTATTTCCATCATTCTTTTTTTCGCGAGGAGTTTGTTGGTGTTGTTAAAAAAAATCACCCATTACTATTAGTGTAAAGTTTATGATTGGGCCAGAGTTGTCTTCAGATGCTCTGGATGACCATGGCCAATAATAAACGGCAACAAATATCTCCACTATATCATGTAAAACCAAATTCAAAATAAAAATAGTAATTTCGCAAAAGTGAATAAACCAGCGTTGCGCTGTTGTATAAAAGGGTGAGAAGTCTTGGTAGATACCAAATGAATCAGCAAAATTCACTAAACTTTGTCCATTATAACAGACACCAGACATGCAGCTACAAATGGACGTAAAAGGGAAAAGTTTTACAAATTAATGAGCTATTATTTTCGTCACGATCTTTTACTGGTGTTCTACCACGTGAATTTTTTTTCCTAAAAACCATTATGGTTGCCCGACTGGAAATACGAAATGAGTTACTGGAATAGAAAGAAGTTTATGCAGCCAAGTGTTAAGTTTACTGGCGTTATTAAGAACCGGTTTAACTTTTGCCTTATTGCATTTGATAATTATTTCAGTGCCATTTTATAAATGACCTAATATTTTTAAATCACTGAATATTGCGTCACCACATGACGTGAGGTAATAGCGTATTTTACGGACAGTTGAGTATATCGTAGGATCTTTGTAAAGGAATGACCAAAAAGATTGATACGTTCCTATTTCAAAGTTTTGTTTTCATTTTTCTCTTAAAAATAAGTGTTAATAGCTTTAAAAGCATCAATAAAAATGTATCTTGCCAAGTTTAATGGGCAACCTCCTACAAAATAAATTCAAAACATGCCTGTGGATAAGTAACAAACACTGTTGTAATATTACATTGTTAGGTTATAAGAAAATGCCACGGACTTTAATGCATACTTACATACCATTTCGTTTCGCATCGAGGGAACGTGATTGGTTTTAAGCAAGTGCGTGCTGTTCTTATTGTTCCAGCCAGACTGAAAGGTTTCCACATATATAGCTTCCTGTGCATTAAATGTAAGTACAGTTTGGCCTCCACTAAGCATTATAACTCACTGATAAAAATCTTTTAGACGAAAACGAATATTTGAGATCGTACGTAATGAGATAAGGAATTTATGAAAGATACTGAAATGCCACATTCGTCAAGTATCAGAAAATATTCTTATGGACTTAAAGTGATTTGAAACAATGTTTTAACATACTCGCCAGTTAATTATGCACAAAAAAAACCACAACTTCCAAATATTCATTAGAAGTTGCCTTTGGATCTTACTTTTATGAAAGACTTTTAGGTTCAACTGCAAAAGACTTCATGAGATTTGAATGGTATAGTTTTACTGAAGTCATGCCGAAGCTCAAATGTATTCTTCTCGAGCTTTGGTACTAAATAAATACACGTTCGCGAAGTGCAGGTACACTACCGAGAACCCATGGAATTTCTCACATTTCCCAGATTTCATAAACAGGCAATATTATTCACGGATGCGGAAATATTGGATTGTGGTTTTATCAACTAAATCACATAAAAATAACTTGAGGAGTAACAATCAGCATTTACGTATACTAAATGAGTTAAGGAGGAGTTGAACTAATGAGTTAAGGAGGAGTTGAACTAATGAGTTAAAGAGGTGTTGAACTAATGAGTTAAGGAGGTGTTTAACTAATGAGTTAAGGAGGAGTTGAACTAATGAGTTAAAGAGGTGTTGAACTAATGAGTTAAGGAGGTGTTTAACTAATGAGTTAAGGAGGAGTTGAACTAATGAGTTAAGGAGGAGTTGAATTAATGAGTTAAAGAGGTGTTGAACTAATGAGTTAAGGAGGTGTTGAACTAATGAGTTAAGGAGGAGTTGAACTAATGCACGAGTAAGTGGGCGGAGTACAATAAGCAACCAGTGATCGCCAGGAACAAGAATGGAGAACCGAGTGAGGCAACTAGCCTTATACTTCATCTATTCTAAGGTGACAGCAGATACAAACATTGCCAGCGACACAATCAAAGCCAGCAGCTGGCTTGTCGGTTCACAGTATCCCTGTATCAGCCATTAGGCTGTCGTTTGTTGATATTAGGGATATTGTGATCCGACAAGCAAGCTGCTGGCTTTGATTGTGCCGCTAGCAATGTTCATATCTGCTGCCACCTTGGAATGGATGTATGGAGCAGCTGGTTGACATCTCACGAGATGACAACTTAAGTAGACGAGATTGCTAAAGGTCATTTCAAACGATCAAATATTTTATTTAATTCAACTTCTATAAACGTTCATATTCAGTTCTATGGACTACATTCAATAGAAATTAAATATTGTTACTTCGAAATTTTGAAAGGCTTTCCAATAACTATTAAAGTAGCAACTTACTTTTTTTTTTTGCAAATATTTCAGTTTAAAAAATTATAGTTAAGTTTCGTATATTCTTTTTTAACCTGCACAGACCATACGCTGCCCTAAAATAATTGGTCTAAATCAAAACAAACATTTTTACCCTAAGATTATATAATTAATTCCCATGAAATAAATAAACACAAATAATTTTGTATCATAAGTGTACGTAAATTAATGTATTAAGACACTGCACTATATATATATATATACACATACACACACACACATATACTGTTCTAATAATTCTGAGTGCTGGTTGAAAAACTGGATTCATGGGAATAGAGAACATGTTCTAAACGAAAATCTTTGAAGGCATTTGGGTTATTCACTTACTTTTAAGACAAAATTGCCGCGATTGTGATGTTCTAGTGACGTCACACAGCATTCACAGAATTTAATCCAATGAATTAAAAGAACATTTAAAGCGAGCTTCGATCGCGTGACAGGGTCTTAAAGCACCATCCCTGGAACAACAAACTCCCGTTTCCTGAGAAAAATTTAGGCGTGCGTAACTTCTAATTGACTGCTAAAAAAGTCGCTGATCGCTAGAAATTCGTACGAAACACCGTGAGACTTGAAAAATTTCTTACAAGTACTATTTCCCTGCAAAATAAAAATTTCAGACCGTATATTATATGGTTAATGGTGTGCCGAAACCACAATTTGAGTGAAATTGTGGCCAACGAATAATAAAAACTACTTCAATTACTGAAATGAGATAAGTCACATTGAAATGTGATAACTTGATCTACTTCAATAAATCTTTAAAATTGCGCTATGGAATGTTTCCGCAATTCTTTTAAAATAGCATAAAATAAGAAAAGGTTTGCATAAATGTTTATTGTAGCAGGCTATATATATATATGTCAACTTTAGTACGTAGAGTTTAAAATCAGTAAACCATGGCCTTTCACTTTCCCATGTTAAATTTTCTGTAATTGAGTATGTTTTTTTTTTTTTCTGTACGTTCCAAAAATAATAAAAATGTGTTTTTCAACCGGCTGTAATGCAGGAACTGTAGTGATGTAAAATTTTTTAATTTCGAGAAAACAGAACTTGTAAGTAATGTTCACAAGTTACAGGGGTGTTTCGTACGAATGTGCACGGACACCCGGTTCGAGAAAGACAAATAATCCGCGACGTTATGCTGCGTAATCATTTTTACTTTATTGTGTTTTTTTTTTTTTTAACCACCTGCTTTTGGACCAGATGACCAACGAGAGGGGCGAAACGGAACAATCTTAAACTTGGACGCGGGATGTTCACAGTTAATCGAGCACTTATGAAATCAACCTTTGAAAAAAAAATATCACACCCCCTATTCGCATATATTTGAACGGACATTGATAAGCATCCGCATGATAAGGTCGATAAAGACGGGAAGGAAATTAGTTACGTTTCTTAACGTTGGATTATATGTGTTAAAAGCTGTTCACGATTAAGTGAACACTTTTGAAGTCAACCTTAGAAAAACGTCTCTGCTCCTACCTGCGTGTATTTCAATGGGCGCACCGTGTGGCATTCGCCCAGTAAAGTTGGTAAAGATAGATGGAAAGTAGTTCCATATCATAACGTCGAATAAATATTGTTACGTGACCATTTGTGATAGCTTAAGTTATTTCTTTCACTTTATGTTCTTTTTAATGCATCGGAATATAAAAATTAGCAGTTTGAAAAACATTTACTTTCCTAAGAATTGCGCAGTTTTACTTGACCGACGTATGAATAAAGTGATGAAGCCCATGCCAATGTTAATTTTACATAAGGTGAAAGAATACACAATGTGCAAACAAGTAGATCTTAAAATGTACTTTTGCAAACTATATATATGTATATATATATTGCAAACTATATATATGTATATATATATATATAACTAGTTCTATAACCAGAAGCAACTGGCTTCATATTGGATTTATGGAATGTAAATAAAAAGTAAATAAATAAATAATGAAGGTTTTTCAAAAGTGCTCATCTTACGTTGAACAGCTTTGAGGTAAGCTTTCGTGACTTCGGAAAATTCTTCATGTTGCTCCCTATATAAGTGTAAAAATTAACAAATACGTAAAATATTTTTTTATTTGTATTTTCACAGTTTTACTTTACTGACGCACGAGCAAAGTGATAGGGTTCATGGTAATGTTAATTGCACGTATGTTTCTATGAATGCACAGTATATAAAGGGAATTCACGGTAAAATGAGCACTATTTAAAGCCTTTCTTACGATCTACTTGTATATACATTGCGTATTCGTCCTCGTTATGTAAAATTAACATTGTCATGGGCCTTATAACTTTATTAATACGTTGGTAAGGTAAAACTGTGATATTATTAGGAAAGTAAATATACAAATCTGCCATTTTTTTACTCAGATGGATTTAAAAAATCAGAAAGGTAAAGAAATAATTTAAGTTATCACAAATGGTTACCTAACACTTTTCATCCGACGTTAAGATATGGAACTACTTTTCCTCCACCGTTACCAACTTTACTGGGCGCATGTCACTCAGATTCGCTTGTTAAAATATACGCAGGCAGGGGCAGTGACGTTTTTCAAAGGTGCATTTCAAAAGTGCTCACTTTATTGTGAACAGTCTTTACAAGTATGCCTTAAGCAGGGCCTTTCAAAAGTGCTCGGTTTGCCCGTGAGCAGCCTAGAGACATGCAAAATTCGCGTTATCATTTGGCATACGGCTGAACTTTACAGTACTGTATATACTTCAGCCAGCGTCGTTTCTCGATTGGCTGCTGCATATACGTGAAGTCACGCCCTTTCTTACAGAACTGCGTGTTATTGGGGCACACACTTGCGAAGTGGCCATTCATTGGCGCAGAGCTGCCCGGCGCGTGTGAGATAAAGTTTGGTCCAGTGACAAACGCATTGCAAAGGCACGCGCTCTTCAATTTTAACATTTACCAGAATAGTGACGCGAATTTCGCAGGCCGGCGCACGTACCTCGTGCAGCTTGGCGAGCGCCTTCTCCTTGCCCGACAGCTCGTGTCCTCGCGTCGTCAGCACCAGCAGCCAGCACGCCAAGGCGACAGCACGTGGCGCCTGCATGGTCGTCGACCGTGTGGGGTTGCGGGACCTGGGTCTGGCGCGCTCCGCCGTCAGAGTGTGCCTGGTCCCCGGGGTGGACGTGGTGTGTGTCTCGGGGGCGGGTCAACCAGTAAGCCACCGGCTCTCCTCCCCCTCCTCACCCCCCTCCCACTGACCAAAGACTATCACCGTGGGTGTCGCCCCCCTCCCCCTCCCCCGGGAGGTTTTCACGGCTCGTCCTGGCGTCCTTACACAACGCCGCGCCCACGCCCCTCCTGGCAGATCGCGGAAGTCGCACCAACCTACCCATCTTCCGCCTAGACTCCATCCGCGGTTTCTTAACACTTCTCGAATCGAACCTCTGAAAAAAATCACCCCGAATTGTTTCCAATGTATGTCACATATTATATAAGCTGTTCACGGTGAAACGAGCACTTATGAAAGCCCTGCTTAGGATCTACTGATATGCACGTTATGTATTCTCCTGCCTTATGTAAGATCAACATTATCATGGGCCTCAGCACTTTACTTGTGTGTCGCTCAAGTGAAATCGTGAAATTATCACTAAAGTGAACATTGCACCAATCTGCTCGTTATTACACTTCTGTGTATTAAAATAAAAACAGAAAGCGAAAGAAATAATTTATGTTAAGACAAATGGGTCCATGACATTTTTATTCGACGTTAAGATACGGAACTACTTACCATCGTTCATTACCGACTTTGCTGGGCGCATGTCACTCAGGGCGCCCGTTAAAATATATGCAGGTAGGGGCAGTGGCATTTTTCTAAGGTTTAATTTCGAAAGTGCTCACTTTATCGTGAACAGCATTTAGTTAAATGTATCCTAGACAAATATTTCAAGTCGACATTTTGAACGTTACTTGGATTTTTGGACGTCTAATATAATTATGAAGATCTTCAAAGCAGCCAAAAATTGGATTTTCACATCGCTTTATCTGAAAACGTGTTAACGTAATACAGATAATAAATAAAGAAAAGTATTAAACACTGGAAATCTTGGTGCAGTACACCAATATAAATAGTTTTCTTTGGGCAGTTCATGTGTATTTCTTCGCTTTACTTTGTTGTATGAAACGT
Organism: Dryococelus australis; assembly: GCA_029891345.1. Lineage (NCBI taxonomy): Eukaryota > Metazoa > Arthropoda > Insecta > Phasmatodea > Phasmatidae > Dryococelus > Dryococelus australis. Next base: position 185,624,224 of record CM056998.1, on the reverse strand, counting down.
TTATGGTATATTTGAGGATACAAATTTCCACCGAACATTATTCAAAATCCCGCAGTAAGCATATGCCACAAAATGAGTGGTTAACTGATAACCAGTGACAATTGTCGCAGCAGCTTTTATAGCCGTGTGATTAAGTTCGAGGCGACCAATCGCTGTAACAGGGTCTCTTCACGAAGCAATCACATCCGTTATCTGATTTCAAAACGCCAGTGGTCTTGTAGCGTACTTCAGGTGAATTTTATGCAAGTAAAAATAAAGTAAATGTACAATCCTACCTCTGAAAACTGCTCCATCAACTTCCTTAAAACGCTTGCGACGATGAACAACCGGACATGCATTGCGAAATGAAAATTATTTTGAGTAGGGGAGACGTGAGCGGTACTTGACAGTTGAAGTTTTCTGGCGTCGTCGAGGGTGAATCGAGGCGAATATGGTACAGAGATTAGTTGCAGTGGGTTGGAGGGGAGGGGTAATGGGAGTACTCCGAGAAAACCCACTGTGCCAGCGGCAAAGTCCACTACGTTACTTGCTCGCGACTGCCGGAGTTTCGCCCGGAAAAAAAATGTTATATTTGTTTGCCGCGACCTCCTCGCCTGTGAAAATCCCCAAATTTACAGGCCACGAAAATAAATTGGCGTGTAGACCTATAATAGTTCGCTCGCGGTTAAGAGAACGCTTTTGAAAACCCGGCTTAGCTTCGCCTGCCATAGTACGTTAAAGTTAACATTGTCTCTTATCTTATTAACCGTTCTCACACTTCATTCAGGTGACACCTTGAAGAAGTCATGAAAATAAATATTTTAAAATAAGGCATTTTTTATCACAGTGTACAGTGCTCGCAATATCTTCATACGATTAAAATGAAACGTTTAAAAAATTACCCCATGCATGACATTATTGGTTGTTTTGTAGAGAAATCGTATATCACAGACGTTTGATGCCTTTGTTAATATAAGCGAACACTCTTTTATTTTTATTAAGTGATACATTCATTTATAAGTAACGCAATAAATAAGGGGCCACGGTGGCTAACCGGGTTCAATCCCCGGCCGAGACACTCCCGAATTTTGGCATGTGGGAATCGTTGGTCGTGAGGTTTTCTCGGGGATCTCCCGTTTCCCCGCCCTTTGATTCCGGCACTGCTCCATACTCACCTTAATCAATCTCATAGGCTCTTAAGACCTCTATGTTAAGAGCCGTCCAAATATCTTTACCCACTCACGCACTACAATTAATAAGTTCGTGGTCCCGCCATGCGAGGTTGCATAAACTTTAGACGCCAGTCAGCCCATGAGCTTATTGACAGTTTTTGTACGGATTTGATGCCTTTGGTATAGCATAAGCAGCTGTGGGACGCGTGTCCGTATAGTTCGTTCTTCCTGTTTCGCAAATCAGCAGTGCTGTAAAAAAAATGGCCAAGAATAAGGAATATAATTTCGAGCTGAAAGAGACATATGCAAAATTTAGCATTTAGAGGATTCTCCTTTAAAAAAAATAGGATAATTCGTGAATAAGAGTAATGCAACATTTGTGTATATTATAAATGAATTAAAAAAATCAAGGATGATCTAGGAACATATCTGGAAAATAAAAACAGAAACGTCTTGATTTCCCAGCAAAAATTTTGCGGCGAATAAAACCCACTACACTTACAAGCGCTCCTAAACTACACGCCGAATTGGAAATTGCGACCGTTAAGAGATGTGTTCTAAGACAGTTCGCCGGTTGTTTCGTAGCCACATCAATATAACAGAGTAGCGAGTAATAGGCCCTACGTCAGTAAGAACTGTGCTGCACGACTGTCCTTCGCCAAACAGCACCTTACCAAGAACTTGGAGTTTTAGCTCCCACCCAGGCGAACTGGGTTCAATACCCGGCCGGTCACCGGAATTTCGCAAGTGGGAACCCTGCCGGACGATGACGTTGGTCGGCGGGTTTTCTCGGGGATCTCCCGTTTCCCCCGCCCTTTCATTCCGGCACTGCTCCATAATACTCGCCTCAATCACCCTCGTCGGCTCTCAAGACCTCGGTGTTTGCATTCGGAAAACAGATCGTTTAACACGTAAATCGCTTCTTTCAAAGTCGCCTATCTCCCACCACCGTCTACGAGCAATATCCCCCAAAAAACATAAAATTTACACTTAGGTCACTCTTAGAAATCGTTTAAAAACTCTGAAATTCTCTCGTGTGTTAAATATATTCGTAAAAAGCTTCTGTCTACCACCAACACCCCCCCCCCCCAAATACCACAAAATTAGAAAAATTAGAAAAAAATTATCGTTAGCCCACTCTTGCACTAAACTCTACATCTATATAAGACATTGCAACCCACCACTCTGGTCAGTCGCCTTCAGGATACCACACCGTCAACATCCTACAGAGCTTCAGCTACACCCACCCAAAAATAATGAAAGAAAGAAGTACAAGAAATATAATTAACCCTTTCAAAAATTTAACTCTTTCAGTTTTTGATCGGATTAAAATCGGACTAAGATCGGATTAAGGATTAACCCTTTCAATCAATTTAATTAACTCTTTGATATCAAATTGATAACCCGTGTAATCAAAAGTGAAATGAACCCCCCTGCGCACCGGCCCAAAATCCCTTCACTCACTGGAGTTTTAGAACACCGCCGTCTGACTGGTTATATGAGACTAAACCAACTGTTTTGCCTTGAATGGTATTACAGGATACGGTAAAAAGCTAATACGGCTGATGATGTTACCAATACACTTCCCGCAGTTAAACATGAGGGAGGTTCAGTTATGGTTCGGGGTGTATGTGTTAGAATGACATCGGTAATATTCAATTTATTGATGGTAAAATTGACATGTTTGTGTACAATGGCGTTCAAAAGAAGAATGTTAGACAAAGTGAAGGAAAATTTGAAAAGTAACTTGTGCAAATTTTTCAACTTGACAACGACCAGAAGCATGCAGTTGGTCTTAATAAACAATGGTTATTTTGCAACACTCCAAAACGATTGAAAACACTTCCTCATTCTCCCTACGTCAATTCCATTGTTTATCTATGTACATTTCTGAAGTCTCGAGTACATCGCAAACATGTTTATTTCAAGGAGGATTTGAAAATATAAATGACTGAAGAATGGTACAGCACCAGTAGTGGTAAGTCAGTTCCATGCAGTGCTGATGCCAAGCAGTTATGAAAGCCAAAGGCTACTCTACAAGATATTACAACTTCTGATTTGTGGTCAATTTCTAGGTTTCTGGGTTTCAGCCGCATCGAGGATTTCTTCTCCAACATTTCGGCAGTCGTTGGAGCTGCCAGTCTGATCTCTGGAGGGCTGTTTCCTGATTGGCTGGGCCCTTCGGCCAATCACAGACTGTCTTCCTCCTGATTGGCTGAGGTGGTTGGCCAATCCTTGTGAGGATGTGATCTCTTCCCTGATTGGCTGGATTCTCTGGCCAATTCCTGTCTTTCTTCCTCCTGATTGGCTGAAATGGTCGGCCAATCCTGGTAAGTCTGTGGTCTCTGCTCTCGCATCACAGGATTTCAAGTCATCTATGAAGAGATGTGCCCATATGTTGTTTAACTTTTATCCATCTTCTCTGTTGACATTATTCAGATGTTTTAATTTTAATCGATTCTATGATGGTTTTTGGTAAATAAATTCGTATGTTGGCTATTGTGCTGTGCTCGTCGAAATCAATACTATGTTTGGTTTTCATCAAGTGTTCTATAATAGCTGACTGCTGGTTATCATATTTGTAGACCCTGAAGTGTTCTTTTATTTTGGTTTTTATTTTACTGCCAGTTTGGCCTATGTACACTTTCCCACGTGAGCAAAATACTTTGTAAACTCCAGCCTGTTCTTCGGCTGGAGGTTTGTTTTTCGCTGATCACAGGATGCTATCGACTTTGTTAATAAGTTTCATGATAGCATTTATGACCTTTTTTAATAAGTGTGCCAGTCGGTCAGTGGTTCCTTTTACATAGGGCAGTATGGCAATGTTTTGTAAGTGTTATTTTTTCTTTATTCTTAGGCGCTTCTTCATGCTCTGCTGTATCTCGTGTCTTGAGTAATCATTAGCTTCTAGATGTGTGGTGAAATGTTTCATTTCTGCCTCAAGATGTTGTTCTTCGCAAATTCTTTTTGCTCTGTTTACCAATGTGGAAATAACTACCCTCTTCTGTGATAGTGTGTGTTGAGAGTTTGCTTGTAGATATCTCTCAGTATGGGTAGGCTTCCTGTAAATGGTGTGGCCCAAAGTCAGGGTTCTTTGTCATGTTTACCATAACATCTCTCAGACCCTCGCTGCTTCCTTGACCCAAAGATGCAGCAAGGCTGGAATTATCCCAATCCCAAATTGATCTGAGCATTTAAGACCAAATGACAAATGCTGACAAAAAGAGATTTTCTCAAGTCGGTCAGGATATCATTAGTCTGTAAAAAGTTCAAAAACATGAAGTATGGAAATTGTTTCATTTATTAAATTCGCCTTTCATTCCTGATTTAAAAAAACAAACGCCCTTTACTTGAAAATGTATCATTGTCATTAAATATTGAATGAAAATACATAATTTAGATATATCTGTATATTTTTACACATATTCTTAGAAAAAACTATGATCACCAAAATATTTTTTATTATAATGCAAAAATCTCATAATACTGTCTACTTACTGGATTACATATAGACGAGAACCCTGCCAATATGTAGAATCTATGGGTAAAATTAAAGCCTATTTTAAATGTCACTAAAAATATCATAAAATGGCAACATTAATAACTGAAGAATATTTTTTGAGTTCTGGCTACCAAAAAATTCATAAGCCATTCTAAAATAACGACTTGATAGTGACCAGGGAAATTTCCAACATGGAAATTTATATACTTTCTTTTTTATTCTCTGGCTGGCAGGCCAACCCAAGGTCAATACCCAAAATTCACTTGGATGCAAAATTCTCTTCTCTAGACTTTATTTTCATGGACCTAACTTGAAAAAATATATATATATTTAAAACTTGCATTAAGTTTCACAATTAAGACAATATGTTGTTTTACCCATTTTCCCATTCTTTGCAAAATTATAAAAACATGGCAACAGAGAAACATATTAAAATGGCTTTAAAAAAATATCCAGACTGAGTTTGATGTGCCTGTCACTTAATTTTATTCTTTGCATAAATATTGATTTTCTCTCCTCGTCCACTGAACAAAGCAACTGCTTTCAAGTAGAGGGCCTTAACTTTCGAGGAGAAAGTTACAAATTTTCTACTTCGGGGTTTTTTACACCCAGATGATAGCCTAGACAATATACTATAAAAAATTTAAGTCGTCTTTCCAAAATTTTCATCAGCATATTATTTGCGAGCAGATTTAAACTTAGAGATGTTCAGCTCCTTAGGGCATCTAGCCTTGTGTGAAAGTGATGTCAAGAGTACTGTTTGAAGAGCCTATCAAGTGATAGAAATAGAAAGTTACATAACTTCTGATGTTGGATGCTCCCTCAAGGCCGATTCATCTGACCCCAAACAAGAAGTACAAAATATTTATACAATCACATTTTAATTAACTATTAGAGGCGTGAGCATATTCAGTCCCCAACGAAAAACCATATTTTGACTCTTAAAATACAGGAACCAATGGGAGTAGGTTTGTCCATATTAGGAACTGCCATCATTATAACTTGGTAGTGGGGAAAATCAGAATACAATGTACGAAGATCATCTTTAGTGAGTGCCATGAAAAGTTTATTCTCCACCATGCCAGTCCACAAAAACACCAGTGTACAGCACAAAGGTAGACAGTATAGTAGATTATTAGTAAAATAAGAGTGTTCATCAATATTGTCCAAAAAATTTCACTTTCAGTAAAAGTTGCATGAGTGTAAAGGACTTTGTACGTTGCCTAGTTGGACGGGGGCAATCCAGAGACAACAAAATCGTGTAGATTTTCTTGCATTTGTCTCAACATCTAGAAATGGAAGTTGGCCATAATTATCCATTTCCAAAGTGTTCTGTATTTTGGGATGGATGCTGTTCAGATGTTCTAGGAATTTTTGTATCTCTCTTCTCTATGACTCCACACCCCGAATGTGTCATCAACATACCTAAAATAATATTTTGGTTGATAGTTGGTGGAGCGAATAGCTCTTTCTTCAGAGTTTGGCATGAAGAGTTTGGCCAGTAAAGGAGAAAGTGGTGAGGTCATGTCAGTGCCCTCATTTTGTATGTATATCTTCCCCTGGTATGAGAAGAAAGTTGAGGCGACGCAGTGCTTCACTAGCTTCACAAGTTCTTTGCTGAAGGTGCCTTCTCCAAATTGCTCTTGCAAAATTTGTAGAGTTTCTAGGATTGGTACTCTTGTGAAAATTGGAAATTCCCTGACCTTGGGCCACACAGTTTACAGGAAGCCTATCCATACTGACACAAGCAAACTCTCACCTATTGATTACAAGTGAGATTTTCTTGTTCTTTATTTCTTCAATTTTTCTTGCTTGGTCCTCTGTTGGAAATTCCAATGTTATTATCTGTGTTCTTGTCTTCAATATTTTGTTTATTTGAATGTTCTTTTCGCTTCACCTGACAAAATGTATTAGTTGCTTGTTGGTAACTTCACTGCTCCCATAATGTTTTTGATTCTCAGGCTGTATCATTAATTTGACTGGTTCTTCTTTCTTTATTACTGCCCATATATTTCCCGTTATGTCTGTTTGATTTCTCTTCCTTTCCATCCGAATGCTTCCATTTAAAATTTCCAACTATTAATTTCATTATTTTGTGCGATAGGGATTCTTATCAACTCTTCAATTTTACTTATCACTTTTTGTTGTGCTTTTGTGATTGACAGCTTGTTTCTGAAGATTGTGTCAATTTCTCTTCTTATTTCTTCAGCATAGTATATTGCTCCATTCTGGTTGTATCTTCTCCCTTTCTTCTTTAGTATCATTTGTGATGTTGATTTCCCTTCTCTTTATTTTATATTTTCTCGTTCTTCTTACATGTTTTATTTATTTCTATCTTTATCGTCTGCTTCACTGCCACTTGCTGAATCTTGCAGGTTGTATATATCCTTCATTTCTTCTTCTGTCGTGTCTCTTATTGATACATTTATACTAATTGGTGATGCTCTTCTCAGTTTTGAAGATTTTTGGAATATTTCTCTTAAATGTTTCAGATACACTCTCACCGCCTTGCTGAAGGATGTTGAGCTCCTAAACTTGCTTCCCCTCGCCTTCCCTTTTCCGCTCATGATCTATCCGTGTCTTTCATGCGTGAACCCGCCAGCTGGTCCTATGTGTTCTTTGTTAACTATTATCATATATTTCATATGTTTGTTATTTCCCATTACATTGCATTCAGTGCGTTATTACAATTACAATAATACCTTTCTTGTTTATCTAATCCTTTATAACTCTTAACAGAGATCACAGACTTACGGTTTTCGACCATATACACCATGCGAAAACCCGTCAAACGAAAAAAAAACTTATTTGAGGTTCGTCTCGCCGTACAATTTTCAGTGGTAATGATTTCGTATCAGTTTGGGCAAACTCGAAATTGTCTCCACCGTACGGGCATCGAACAGTTTGTTAATCATCGGTTCGCCACTTTTATTATCCTCGACGATGGAGGGTGATCAAGCAATCTATGACATATACAGTTTTTTTTTTTTTTTAATCCAAAGTGCATATGCCGGGATTCGAACTCAAGCACCTTAGATCGTGAGCCTAGAGAGTTAACCACTATGCTGCCCGATCGTTGTGAAAATTAGGTTGGTCTTTGCTTATATTAAAAATGTTATAATGTCTACTTTAAAAGGTTTTTGAAATTATTATTTAATTAATTTACATACGAATAAAAATCGAATACTCAAGCTGTATCGTATATGAAACATTATGTATTAAAATGTTAAACCCAAGTTATTTACTTATTTAAAATTCTGCTGAATTGTCATTTTTCAAATTATTATTTTTGTATTTTATTATGTCCAGTTTGTTGTCCTGTATCCAGATATATCTTTTTAATTGTTGTACGATTATTTAAATACCAATAATTTACTTTTTTAAATTTTCTTGTTAATCACTTTTCAAATTATTAATTTTCCTCTGCCATTGTATCAGGTTTGTTTTTCTGATTGCAAAATTACTTTATTTTGTTATTTATTGTTCTATGATAAATACTTCCCCTAATATCTAAATTTTTATTTTTTTTTCTGATTAATTATGTTTTTAAGAATGTGCCTTTTTGAACCTTATGTATGACTTCTAAAGGTTAGATCATAATGATGATCTTAGTTTTCTTTTGGCCCGGGGGGGGGGGCAGAAGGAAGGGGGTAATTTTCAACGGTTTTTCTCTATCTCTGTCGGTTTTTAAGATATTCCTTAATTTTATATATTTCATAAGTATAATGTTAACTTCTTTTCATCTTTCTTAAGTTTAAAGTTTGTTATGAGTTTGTTATCCTTGAGTGTTATGCTTTACGTTATAAGTGTTGTGATGGACTTATTTAGGGAAATCCCAGTATTTTTCCACTTGAAGGTTTCCTGAAATCTGTATTTTTCCACTGCTTATATGGTCTTCTTGTTGGCCTGGAATTTAATTTCGCGAGTAAAAATTTTGCAGATGGTCCATGCAGTTCACTTGTAAATGATAACTAACCCACTTAAGCTTGCCAATCTTCTGTCTATATTTTATAAACTATTAAGCCAATTCGCGTGCAGTTTTATTCTGTTTCCCGTACTAATGTTGCAGTTTCATATTCTTGCTTTTGATTAATAATATTATTTTATTTACGATATTTTTTTATTTTTTAATTTTTTCATTTTTTATATATATTTTTGATTATCTGAAATGGCAAATTTTTCTTCCTCAGTCCCCTCTGCCCGAATATGAAATTTCATTTTGAAAATTATATTTTGTAAGCTTGCAAATTTTCTTCAGTTCAACGCACTGTTAAATGTGGCTCCAGTAAATATATAATTTTGTCCAAACTATATGTCCGAATGTCTCCAAATTTTTTTCCCTTCGCTGTTCTGTTTTCCGATTAGCCCTGTGTAAATGTTCGTAATTCTTATTCGATTTTTCACCGATATTTTCTGGACCGCTTGACGAGCCCACACAACACACGACTTAGTCTACTCGCGAGCACATGGCACGGGGTTCAATCCCCGGCCGGTTCACTCCGGATTATCGCAAGTGGGAATCGTGCTGGACGATACCGCTGGTCGGCAGGTTTTCACGGCGATCTCCCGTTTCCCCCCGCCCTTTCATTACGGCGCTGATCCATACTCACATCACTTCACCATTTCGCTGTTAAGACCCGCCCAAATCTCTTCACTCGCTCACTCAGTATGTCCATATTTTACAAAACGGAGATTTCGATATGATCTTTTTGTATTTGTCACGACTTCCGCGCTCTGTTCCGGGGTGCAGAATACTATTTTCTAAAGGCTGTTCACGGTAAAGTGAGCACTTGAGAAATGAACCTTAAGGAAAAGTCACTGCCCCTGCATGCATATATTTTAATGGGAGCACTGAGTGGCATTCGCACAGTCAAGTTGGTAACGATGGATGTAAAGTAGTTCCATATGTTAACGTAGAATAAAAAGTGTTAGGTAACCATTTGTGATAAGTTAAATTATTTCATTCGCTTTTTTTTTTTTTTTTTTTTAAGCATCTAAGTTTAAAAAGAGCAAATTTGTAAACTACTTACTTTCCTAATCATTTCACAGTTTCACTTCACCGACAAAGAATAAAGTGATGAGGCCCATGGCAATGTTAATTTTACATAACGTGTAAGAATACACAACTTGTATACAAGTAGATCTTAAGCAGGACTTTTTAAAGAGCTCATTTTACCGTGAATTGACTATATAAATAATGATAAGTGATTTAGCTATCAGGAAAGGACATCGTGCCACCATGGCATGGAGGTAATTAGCACTTCTTCATGGTTCCGTATTTGTGACGTAGTGAACTTTACCTAGACTGCACACAGGTATATTTCCTCTTTCGAGTTATGCATGCACGAATACTTCTGGCCATGCGTGATGGTGAATAGGCGACAGCAAGTTGGTACAGTGCAGCGGTTCTGGACGTGCTAGGCGGGGGTTTTCAGTTGCCATGACACGCAGCTCGACGAGGCTGCCCAGTTCAACTCCGACAGCCGGCGACGACTTCCTATCACACAGCGTTCACCGAGGGCCGCGGCCAATGAAAACAGTGGACGGCGACGGTATATAGGCTGCGTCACACGCCGTATTTTCCATCACAGATGAAGACTGCTTCGTCCACTTTCAGCTCTTTCGCTTTCGAGAGTTGTTTGTCTGTTTATCGTTCACAGAGTGTCATTGTTTCTTTAGAATCCTGTATCTTTCGATGAAATAACACCGTCGCAGCTCAAATTAATACACTCATTTGAAAAAAAAAAACTCTGAGGCAGGTGCCATCGCAAGAGTACGTAAGTCGGTACAGGTACAGGACCCGGTACTATATATACACGAAACATAAAAAAATATTATACCACACCAAGCACGTATTGCAGGGGACCAACACTTGCAGGATGCACAAGGTATTGTTACTCTGGCGTGAAGGCACCGTAATTTACATCGACGCCTGAACACGCCCGCTCACATGCAGTATAATCCAGGACAGCGATTGTGACAAGCGGGGCGTGCATTGCCAAATTAATGTAAGCAGGTACCCCCGCCACTAACCAGGAACCAGGGCAGATTGCACCATTGCGACACCAATATTTAGCTACGCTAAGTGGCAAGCATCGTCTTTCTCCACGTGATCGCCTGCAGTGATGGACCCCCTCTAGAGATCAGCTGTGCTGTTCGCCGTAGCCGCCATTCAGAACAGCCCCGGAACTCAACTCAAGGTGGGATGAACTCAATAATGTAACATGAATCTAATTAGGCATATGGTTAACATTTATTCTCTTATTGCCCCCCCGATCATTAAGTGCAACCATGTAATTGCAATGTTCAGCTAATTCAATAATAACCAGGCTTTATTCCAGACGGTTTCACAATCAATCATCCCTTGCTTTACCATAAGCTGCAGCACCTATCATAATTCACAACCATGAAGCCCCTAACTCCTTCTTGTATTAAGTCGACCACAAATCGGCTTTATAACAGTATTATGTTGGACCACCAGTATTACGGAGACAGGACGGCGATGTGGCCGAGAATGGAGGCATACAGACGTCGGATGTTCTCCTGAGGAATATCCTGCTACAGCTGGCGCAACTGACCCTCCGAATCCGCCGGAATTGCCGCTGGTTGATGTTGCCGTCGAATGTGGTTCCAGACACTCTCGATGGGCGAGAGGTCTGACGAATTTGCTGGCCAAATAAGCATGTTCGCATCACGAAGGCAGGCCAGAGATACCCTTTCTGTGTGAGGCCGTTCATTATCCTGAATATCGGTCATATTTCACACACCTAGGTTTCTGTTCGCGACAGTAAAGCTGGCCAGGAAAAATAAATCCGTAGGACACTGATGTGATTACATCAGTGTCCAGCAGATTTCGTTAAATTGAAGCAGGGGTAGCGACGTATACTGAGAATTCATAATTTATAAGAAGGCAACTCTCCGCAATTCTCTAATTTCTGAAAGCGCTCTACATCCATCGTGTGATTAACGTCATCCATCTAAAATAAAGTGTGGTTTTCGATTTTTTTGAGATTAATTTTTTTGAGGAAGTTTCAGTAGTTTTGGTTAATTTGTACTGAAATAATATTTATTATAAACAGCCGGCTCGCAAAAGAGCCCATGAGGTTGAAGCGAGTTGAGTATTGTTGCGTGCGCCTAAACAGTGTATTACATTTTACCTTTCCTATTGGATAGCTGGGAATACTGAACTCTAAGGCTGGCGACTACACCAAGCCTAGCTGACATAAGGCCACCAACTAGTCCCAGCTTCTACTCCTGCAAGAGGTACTTACTCCTTCCTCTCCTCTCAACTCTAGGACCAACACTTTACATATTCTCACTTTGGCTTATATGAAACGCTCCTGAGTTTGGTTACGGGTGTCTTAATAATACTGTAATTATGAACACAACGAGCTGTACAAACAACAATTAATTGAGTTGCTATTTATTTTTACAATAAAGAGATATACAACCAAGATTCAGGCAATATACTTCGTCGTCCTGCTACATTTCAATTTATTCTTTACTTAAATGATGTTTCCAATCGCGTAGCTTCCCTATCGCTCTACCTTGCATCCTACTGTAATTACACCTGCCACTGGCCCAGATCGAAACCGACCAAAGCTCCTCCGAGTCCTCCTGATGCCGAGTAGTGGAGATGTGGTGGTGCAAAGACGTCTCCTGACGTGGATGACAGCGGACAGGATTGGAATCTGGACCAGCGGACCAGTGACCCAGGGACAAGCGGCGCCTCGCTTCGATGTCGCCTGATCGCCAGCACTTTGCCCGAAGCTTCCGATATTGGACCGTAAAGAGTTTGCCGGGGGGGGGGGGGGTGGGGGGCAGCGCTCGACCTGTGGCTGTATTTATGCAACGTTCTCCCTCTGACGTAGGTAGGACTGTTGCCATGCCGAACCTTCACAACTCCCCTCTCCTGGAGTGTGGCTGGCACTCGCAGCCGAATGGCGAGTGTGCACACTGCGTTGCTATTCATTCTGTATACCACTTGTGGTCCCAACATCGTGGAGCAGCGCCGGAATGAAGGGGCAAGAGAAGCGGGAGATCTCCGAGAACACCCGCCGACCAGCGACTTCATTCAGCACGGTTGACCACATGCGAGAATCCACGAGTGGCTCCACCGGAAATTAATAATAGTTAATTAATCGGGTGACAATACGTGTCTAACGAAGTAAACAAATCCACAACTCAGTTTTGCGTCACTCGACCTTCTCTTCTAGCAATTATTATTTATTGTAACTCTTCGGTTACTCTACATACCAGATCCTTTAATTTAAAAAGGAGAAAACATACATGTTTATAGAATTGTTTTTGCGGCCAGGGTAAGTTATTAAACGAAAAATTACCGCTGACGTGCGATAATGCAGACCTATGTTGTCATAGAAAGCCACAGTAATTTTTCCTTTACTTAATTGCAGATGATGTATTTATAGAATTTTCCCATGACAACACTCTCAATTTCTCGTTTGCAGCGTGTTTGTTAACTTTCCTTATTCGTGGAGAGCTCAAAAGTAGCAGGAACGTTAATTTAATTATATACACAGAAAACAGGAGTGGGTTTGTATATCCGGTTGCAATCCATTCGCTTGGCTACTAGAGAATGGGCGTCCTTGTTTATTTCGCTTGTCTGCGCCAACCCTACGCCGTCATTTATTTACGGTCGTTGAGCCTCTCTGTAGTTTTTTGTTTCCTTCGTCCCTCCACATTCTCGTAGGCCCATCGCAACACTTCTTGGCTGTGTTGTGCGGTCTTGAAGCAAGCCGAGAAAAATGGACGCGAGCCAACCATCAGAGCGGCTGGCTTGCAGTCATGGAGCCCACCATTAAACCGGTGATTTTAAGCCATCTCCGACTTTAACGACCAGTAATACATTCACAAAACTACCTCACCTACTCCAATAAAGTATTCTTCGAGTAAACACGGAGATGGTGCTACGACAATTGCTGTCCTACGCTCTAAATCGGAATCAGTTATTTTTCTCGCATTTGCGTAGTAACGAAACTTATACTTGCTACCGGCTGTAAGTTTCGTAATGTGAAAGCACTTTATGTTGTCGAAATATACATATATTATCCGTACGTAGGTACATGGCTTTGTAAGGCTCGTAAGTCATTCTAAGTTTAGTTCAGATTGTGTGCTTTGAAAGAGAAATATAGTGGTTTTAACGGTGTTGTCGATGTTTTCTATGCATCTGCCATTTTACAATGCAACGAGATTTTACAGAATGTTACTGTTATTTTGAAAAGACAGATTTACTAGTAATAACTGTGCTAATTAGACAGTGGAACGTTAGAAACAATGCAATATTTTATCAAATTTGTTGTTTCCTCATTATTTGATCTGTTAACTTACAGACCACAAAACATTTATTCATGTAAATCCACCTTTCTTATTGAATCACCGCCCTATGGAGTCAGTAAATTTGTCAGTGATCTATCTGTCACTAAAAATAACAGTTTAAATCTGTAATGTCTCGTTGCATTGTAAAATGGCAGATACTAGTGTGCATCGATAACCTCGTATCTATGTACGAGGCTATCTATGTATATTTATCTTTTAAAGCACGGAATCCGAACTAAACTAAAGATATATTGACTTTCGAACTTTGCAAAGACATGCACTACTTGCGCAGAAACAAGAAATACTTTAACATCCCGAAACTTACAGCAATATCTGACATTACATTTAGTGGTTCAGTACCCATAATACGAGTACACATTTGACAGTGGTAAAGTAGGGCAGTGGATATAGCTGGTTATGAAATCATCAGCATGCTTTGTATTATGGGCGGAGGCTCGAGCCCAACCACATCCAAAAACATTTTTGTATATACAATACTTGTGTTCTGCGACAAAATAAATCGTGTCTAACTTACATAACATAGGAATGATATGTGCTTATTTATTAACTAACTATGAAAAAACTAGTTTTCTACTGCTTTAATAAGTAGATTTTCTTTTAACTGATGAATTAGTTATATTTTTCTACAGATTCCGGATGGAGCATCTGGTGAACTGAAAAATAATGTACAAAATGTATTCATTAATCACGCTAGACTTCCCTAGCAGGGTAGTTCTTAAATACGAGTCTAAATTACTGGTATATGCTGTTACGGTAAAATAAGCACTTTAGAAAGTCCTCCATAAGATCTACTTGTATACACGTTGTGTATGCCTCCACCTTATGTAAAATTAACATTGCTATGGTCTTCATCACTTTATTCATGCGTCAGTCAAATGAAACTGTGAAATTATTAAGAACGTAAATACTTTACAAATGAATTCATTGTCACACTCCGATGCATTAAAAAAAAAACAGAAAGCGAAAAAAATAATTTTAAGTGATCACAAATGGTTACGAACACTTTTTAGTTGACGTTAATATATTGAACTACTTTCCATCTATGGTTACCAACTTTACTGGGCGAATGTCACTTACTGCGCCCATTAGAATATATGCATGCAGGGACAGTGACTTTTCTCTAAGGTTCATTTATAAAGTGCTCACTTTATCGTGAACAGCCTTTAAGGTTGTGCAACCAAGCTGATAGCATCCAGGTGGAAAGGCGTGCACATGACGAGCCAGTGTTGCGTAGCGGAAGCCAATATTGTATCATAATAATTTGACAATACATTTATAACTAAGGGTCTCGTTTTAATGACGTAAACTCGCACGCATGCTGTATCTTGAGCACAAAGACAGGTTAGTTGAATGAGTCATTACAGGTAGAAATAAGTATACATCCGGCTTACGTTGGGCAGTTACTTTGAAAGATACTAGATCAACATTTATTGTGCGCTTTTCGTTATTTACGCATTTGTAAATACAGCGGTTCGCAAATCATACTATTTTGTCGAAACAAACACGAAAGCAATTGGGTTATTTTTATTTTATTCTATGGATTAACTACGATAGCAAAATTAACAGTGGCTACCGTTTTGTATATATTTTCAAATAAAGTTATATATATAATTAAAAATCTGAATGTTGTGGGTTAAAAGATTTTTCAGCTGTGCTTAATTGCGTAGGTACAAGTTCGCTAAAAAAATCTCTAACACCTTTAAATGATATATCGACAAATAGTGAGATGTATTGGGTTTTTATTTCTAACGGAGATAGTCGCAGCGATGTGCCGCAGGATTGTGGTGCCATCTGTAATCTACTGCTTCAAGTCCGAGTCATGCCAGTGCTTGGCCAGAAATAATCATGGGTTAGGCCTTCTCGTCATAAGAGTACGGCGTCTCAGAGATGGCGATAACCAAGGACTCAAAGAGTCGTGCAGATTGCACCGCTCCATATCTCCAAAATAAATACACTCATCTGCAAAAAAAATTGACCGCCACGCACGAATAGCTTCAGTACAACTAAGGTTGCTACGTCGTATTGTGATAGACCGGCATGTGTTCCATTTGCTTTTAACGCAGTTTGCTAGCGCGAATGTTCAACTAGGGGCCATACATGTCTAACCATCTTTCATAGCTGCAGGACATCGAATAAGACCTTAATAGCAGCGTGAGTCACGGGGTCAAGTTCAGTGGAAACTCAGCTGGTTGAGTTTGAGAGAGGTCTCATCGTCGGCCTCCGAGAGGCAGGTTAGACGTTTCAGCGCATTGCTCGACGCATGAACAGTTCTTCCTAAACTGTGAGTCAGTGTTGGGCGCAGTGGGAACAAGAGAATGCTCGAGTCGGTACCAGTGGACCACCAGCAAGGGGAGGGGGGTCTGTCCATCGAGCGACAAGCTGTAAGCAATCCACGGGCGTCGCTGAGCAACGCCCAAGGACATGTCACGGTCCAGCTGGGAACACTCCTGTGTCCAGCAGTACCATATTCAGACGACTAGCAGGGTGGGATCTGTGGTCGCGGCATCGCCGATCACGTGTCAACATCTGTCGGCAACGGGCAGCATGCGGATTGGTGACGAGTGGTGTTCAGCGACGAACAACGGTTATTTATGGATACAGGCGACCACCGAATTCGAGTCTAGTAGGGGGGCGAAGGTGGCTGAGCGGTTAGACTGCTCGCCTCTCACCAGGGAGAACCCAGTTCAATCCCTGGCCTGGTCACTTCCGGATTTTCGCAAGTGGGAATCGGGCCGGGTGATGCCGCTGGTCGGCGGGTTTTTTTTGGGGGGGATTTACTGTTTCCCCCGACCTTGCATTCTGGGACTGCTCCATTCTCACCTCACTTCAACCTCATCGGCTCTCAATACCTCGTTGTTAAAAGCCGCTCAAATCTCTCCGCTCAACTCGAGTCTGGAGACATCCTGGCCAGCACCATGATCGCCACGCTTCACTGTAGGGCGACGCACCGCCCCAATTGGAGATTTGATGTGGTGGGGTGCCATTTCCTATGATTCCTGCACCCCTTTGGTGATGATTGAAGGAATCCCGACAGCGTGGCGATACCACCAGGAAATTCTCTGACTATGTGCTCTCCTCTTCCTGGTGCAGCTTGACAACCCCACCCCCCAACAGGATAACGCCTGGCCTCACACAACATGGGTATCTATGACCTGGCTTCTTGAAGTCAGCGTGCTTCTTTGGCCAGCAACGTCCACAGACCTCTCGCCCATCGAGAGTGTTTGGAACCAGATCGTACGGCAACTTTGGCCAGCGGCTATTACGGCGGATTTGGAGTACCAGCTGTGGCAGGATCTTCCTCAGGAGGACATCCAACGTCTGTATGCCTCCATGCCCAACCATATCGCCGCCTGTCTCCGTGCTGTGTGGTCCAACACCATGCCAAGTGCATCCTGCAAGTTTTGGTCCCCCCTACAGTATTTGCTTGATATGGTACAATGTTTTGGGTTTTTCTGTTTACGTACAACTATGCCCTGTGCCTGTAACCACTTACGTGCCCCTGCGATGGCTCCTTTAGGTTAATATTTTTTTTTTGCAAACGTGCACACATTGGAATAAAGTAACGAAAATTTTAACATGAGAGAGTTTATTTGGCATTTGCAAGGATTTGCCAGCTAGCCCGTACTCCGTACCTTCGTCGTATGTTGCTGATTTTGTATAGTCACACTATGCCAAATGTAGAATTTTATTGGTCTCTGTTCCCGTAATTCTTCGAGTGAGCTGACCTAACATATATTTCTCCATGAAAGCCAAAAATGAGCAAATATACTTTGACCAATTACTCTCGTTTTCGACGTCATAGGTTTTTTTGATTGCGATGGAATGCATTTTCGGGCTGCTCTAACCCGTTTTCACCAACCATCTCAGAACCTGTCTCGATTCTGCGGCTTGACTATTGTTTACACGATGATAGTCTAACATCTGGAACCTTTAGAGTAAAAGTGAACGGAGACTGTACACGACATTTTTGGCAGGCGAAGAACCTGTAGCTTTACAGGTTTTCATGTGAGTATGCAAGTTATCGTTTTATGAAAATTGTTTGCCACATTTTTTGCACTTATGTGACTTGCGATACGTATTATTTACACAACCATTTTTTTTTTCTTTTTTTTTTTTTTTCGTTTCTTCGATGACATCGGCTGAACACAAAAGACGAAATACAACAGCGGTTATACATAACTAATGATGGTGTGTTAATTTTAATCTACGAAGGCCCAGTGCCGTATTTTAGTATGTTATACATATATTCCAATAACTCGCTGGTCCGAACAGGTACTTGAAAGTCAAGCATATGTTTTATTTTCGTGGGAAAATATATGTGTAATTACGAGCACGGCCGATAATACCCTTCTAAGTGTGACAGAAGAGTTGAACATAAAATAACTTACCAGAGTGAATGGTAAAAACGCTAGGGAAGAGAGAGTGGTATGTCACTTTTCGCATAAACGAACTGCTATATAACGCGACTTTGGCCATATTTTTTATCTGCAGAGGTCGACTTGTCTCGTGACCAACAGCCAATCAAAGCGATAAATGTGACGTCAACATTAATATTTTCCCCAGTAGCGCACTAAAGTGGTAGTGGGTAAATGTTTACGTGAGTGGAGGGGAGGAAGTATTTGGCTGGGAAGTCGACTAAATAACAAATCAAATATAATGGTGAGTGTCATTTATCTGCAGATCTAAATACCAGGAGGAGCTGTGTCTGTGCTCCGCCATCTTTACTAGAATTAAACACTATCCTATCCAAGACGTTGTAATGACAAGTGTCTGATTGAAAACTTACATACTAACAGTCTGAAATAAAACTATATCGTTTTTCTCCAGACGTCCTGTGCGGTGACGTCTTATTAGCGTTTTCTGGGTGTCGTTTCATAGTTGTTTCGATTATTTTTTGTAGGCTGAAAATATTATTTGCAGAAATTCCTGCTAATTGCCGTAACTTCGCCTTCGTCTTCAGAACTGAATGGAAGTTTTGTATCTCTTTCTTTGCAAATCCACATGTTACTTTAGTAGCCTTCCGAATTTGGGGGAGTGGGGAAAGACGATGGGGGAAAGACCTATGTATACTCATATAACAGTCAAACGTTATACGTTTACAACGCTTGTGATCGGTTCCACCAACAATCCCTAAAATTTAAGGGTTACCTAAAACCACAGTAAAAAAACGTTTAAGGATGCGGTCTATTTCATTATATAGACCCCTAAACTGCCTTAGAAAGTCCTTAATTTAGGGGCCTAAAATCGGTCACTCAACTCCTTAAGGGCACCCTAACCTATAAATAATCAACTTATTAAGAAAAGAAGGCGGATAGCACTGAAGAAATTCACGATGCCATTTCACAGACTATGTGCATAGATAATCGAAAAAGTGTTACACAGTAGTTATTTTTGTACTTTTATAACTAGTAAATAAAAATGAGTAATTATATATGTCTTACAGTTCTTGAAGCTGGATGCAAAGGATTTATTTGCTGAAATGACCTATACCCATGTTTATAGTAAATTAAAATAAAACTTGGTGCTAAAATTCCTGACAGGTATGCGTTTTGTCGTGCGCGTTTTTAAAAAATGTTTTTAGCGAGAGCCAAAGACGGTAAGTATGTGGAAAATGAAGCATTTGTAAAATACTTACTTTTCTAAAACTTTTTACAGTTGTTCTTGACCGACGCACGAATAAAGTGACCGGGACCATGTTAACGTTAATTGTGCATCTGGTGGAAGAATACACAATGTGCATATAAGTAGAACTTAAGCAGGGCTGTCAAAAGCACTCATTCTACAATGAACAACTTATAGTAATATCCATACTAAAGCCTAACCTTATGGTCCCGTTAGTATACCTTATGTTCACGAACAAATGATAATAAACACGAGAGTGGGGTATATAAGAACAAATAGTGCACATATCAACAAGGAACCAATAGTCTGGTGTCCATAGAAACCCGTTAATGGCAGTTGCAATGTGCAGGAGCGGGTATGCAGCCTTGTATACGTGGCATTGTAACCAGCCTGTGCACAGGTCTGTGCCTGATAACACAGCTCAGTACGGCCTAGTAGCAGTCTCAGATGTGCTACGTATCTACAATTCCTGCAGGACGTGTTACCGGAATACTTGGAGGAAGTATCTACAGATGCTCGTGATGCAGTGTGGTTTCAGCAGGTTGGGGATCCACCTCATCTCACCACTGCGGTTCGCCGGCACCTCGACATTCACTTCCCGGACCTGTGGATAGGTAGGGGAGGCCCCATAGCAAGGCCGCCAGGCTCCCCTGACATCACACCACCTGACTTCTGGCTGTGGGGCCACTTCGAATCGATGGTGTATGCCACACCACTTGACACTAGGGATGAGTTCATTACGTGGGAAACTTTTGCACACGTGAGTCGTAAAATACTTCAGCGCTGCACCACCTGTGTGGTGTGGCCGACGGTGGCGGACATTTTGAACAGACATTTGAACAGAGGCATTGAACAGACACTCAGTCCCCTGCCTTCAGCCCAGATGTGTAAATAAAATGTCATTTCATTGCACTGTCTGTAGCCTAGTTATTTTGATTGCCTACCCGCCCCTGCAGCTTGCCACTGCCATTAGTGGGTTGACTATGGAGGTTAGACTATTCGTTCCTTGATGAAATATGCTCCATTCGTCCTTATCTACCCCACTCTGATGTTTATTATAAATTGTTCGTGAACATACGGGGTAATAAATGTCATAAGTGACATCAGTTTATATATATATATATATATGTATATGTATGTGTGTGTGTGTGTGACATCAATTTATATATATGTGACATCAATTTTATATATATATATATTGATGCCATTTATGACATTTATCACATTAAGGAATCCAAACAAACAGCAATTTAATTTTCACTTTTAATTGAAGTTAAATGCTTACAAATAATGTAAATGTCACAATATCTCGTACAGTTAAAATAAGTAATTGTTATACACGTTTTGTTGATACAAATTCTCTATGTGTAATATTTTGTTTGAAAATATGCACGAGCGTATCGGCAGTTTAGTTTTCTATACCGCACATGTAACATTGATCGTTTATTTTACAATTTAGTGGGAATATGATTTCATTGTTATTTATTTTTTTAATTGAAGCATTTGTAGCAAGTTTCAGACTAATATGCTGTTTCTAGTAGAAGTCAGTTGCGACTTTTGAAGGACGCGGCGACCGAACGTCGCCTTTGAACTGTGGAAGGGAGGAGAGTTTCGTTTGACCGGCCTGGCGAGAGAGACATGCAGGAAACCGCTCTCTTATTTTTTTGAACAATTTTAAGGCCAAAAATGTGTTAAGTGGTCGAAATGGACACATCAAGATGAGTGAGAAAAATGACCACGCTGGCAGACGTTGAGAAGAGGCCCAAAACCACGTAATTTAATAATAAGACCAAAATATAATTGGAACTTTCTCCCGCGTATTTTCTCCCCAGGTGTAACGTATTACTTTAGGCTATTCACGGTAAAGTGAGCACTTTTGAAAGCTCTCCCATTTAGAATAATAGTCTGTGTGTGTGTGCGTGTATATATATATATATATATATATATATATATATATATATTATACACGCACACACACACAGACTATTATTATATATATATATATATATATATATATATATATATATATATATATATATATATATATATATATATATATATATATATATATATATATTCCACCTTGGACGTTAACTTCCGAGTGCGGTGGAATATACACGCTGCGTTTACTACTTACATGGCAATATTTATTTAGAAATGTGGTTAAAGGATAAAAAAAATTGCTGAAAGGAAAAAGTAACTAGGACATTAAAAGTGCTCACTTTACCGTGAACAGTCTGTAACCCATCTTCGTTAAGGGGACTATGTAGCTCCGCGTCCAAGGTCAAGAAGCGAGGGAGCGATGCGGGCTACACTAACACGCACGCCAAGCGCCTCATCGCTCCTACGCGGCAAGGCGTACAGTGTTTCCGTCCTGACGCTTTACTGTGTAAACTAGATCTGTAACAGTGGGGTTTCGTTAGACGCGATGAAAGTACACAGAACAAACTACCTGCGTATAATCGTACTTTTCTCTTACTGCTTAAAGAAACTTTTTAGGTGAGCTTTGAAAATGCGATATTTGAACACTTTCACGATTTTTTTTTTCTCCGAGACTACGGTTCGTATTTCCAGAACATTTATTTACCGAAACACGCGTTTAGGCGCAAACAACGATTTCACGGAAAACTTTCCAGTACATAGGACCCTTAATACGCCGCATCAGTTCGAAGCACAGTGAACTCACGCCGCATATTTTATTTATAAATCGAATTTTTTTAGTGGAAACATCAACACCTAAGTCCACACCCTGTTAAGAATTAATGTTTTCTACCGATTGAAGCCGGACATTAAAGTCTTACAATTTTAATTTTTCGTTGTGTGGCAAAGTTTTGAAATCAGGCTGTAGTTTTGAACTCAACCCAGGCATTACTAGGCGTTATCAGCCAAATAAGTACCCTAATTCAAATAAGCCAAAACATTTTAAGCGAAATGCAAATTAAATATTTGTTTAGTGGAAAAGGGTAACACAAATGTGCAATGACTTTTTTTATTTCTTCAAAAGCCTCAGTAAATATAAATCACATTAATTTTGATAAATGTGTTATCTTGTTTAGTTTTTTTGTCTTCATTTAATTGGACGCAGTTGAGAGTTGTATACTGTTTTGAGTGAGAGAAAATGCCTGTTTACACCTTGATAATAAGATATTATAGTAGGTATAAGAGTAATAAGTTATTACTCTTGTTTAGACACACATACACTACACCCAACACAAAGTTGAAATTATTTTTTCTTCTGTGTGTGTTCTGTGCCTTGTGGGTACACGATCGACACTACATCTGTACTGGCATCAGTGTTAGTGTATAACCCATATTACATACAAGGAGGTAACACGACAGCACAGAATTTCTGGATTGTCCATCGGCGTTTTGTACCATGTACCAGAATGATTCTATGGTGTCCATATGTGTGGTGAAACAAGAAACATCCGATCGTTTCGTATGCGGAACCTGAGACCTTGCTTACGAAACGGACACTAGCTGTTCCTAAACATGTGCATATAAAAAACCTGTGGCATACAGTTATTGTATAACCCTGCACGCGGACAATTATCAGTTTCAATATTCCCTCGTCCAGAATACCTGAAACACCGTAGGGGTAGGATGCTGAAAACAATTATGCGAAAGCTGTATTATATACACTCTAAATTCGAATCAATGGGAAACCACTGATTCGCAGTGAAATTCAACTACTAGAATCAGTGAAAATGGCTCCACTTAGAATCAGTGGAAAACCACTGATTGTTTCACTGATTGAATTAGTGACGTGAAACAATTTCACTGATTGAATAAATGACGGCTGACTGAAGTGGCTAATTAAATATTTCTTTTATTGAATGTAGGCAAATAATTACATTAATTAAACATATTTACGATAGTTTACTATTTATATTGTGCAATTTACCGCCGTTTAAAAGAGTGAAAAAACTTCGCTGGCGGTCAGGATTGAACTCGCGCACCCTTCCCTTCGAGGCCGTTGCCCTACTATCGCGGCTACCACACCAGATTGAAGAGGTTAGAGGAAAATATATGTTTCATTAGATCGCTGCGAAATCGTATAGTTTGAAATTCTTTGCTAATACTTTTCGTTTTTGGTTTGATTGGTACCGTTAGGATTGTTAAAACGAATAGTATACATGAGTGCACTTTCTTCGCCGCATTAAATGCAGTTTAAACCTTCAAACAGAGTGCTGTGACGATTATATGCAAACGAAATGAAAGACGTAAAGATGAAATAAAAACCTGTGTGTTCATATTACCCCGTAAAATGGCGTTTTGAAAGACGAAACACATTTCAGAAAGTATTTTGTATTTGTTTTAATCGTTTATTCGTTGTTATGGTACTTCACTTGATACGCGTCGTTTAACGGGCATTTTTAAACGATGTTCGACGGCGATTTTTACACGCAGTTTCACTGATACATCAGTCAAAAATAATTAGAGACGGAGCAAGTTGCGCAGATGTTTCATTGGTGCGTCTGTCAAAAATAAACCACTGAGAAAACAGTGGAAAAATGACTGACGATTAAGTGGGAAATGCCACTGAATGAATCAGTGAAAGAAATATGCAGTTTTTTTCACTGAAGCGACTATTGTATCAGTCAGATACTTTTGACTGATTGAAACAGTGAAATTCCCACTTATTCAGATTTAGAGTGTACAGGCAACGAGAAATGAGGAAATCTAAGCCACTTCCAATCATATGGCATAGCTCACACTTGCTGAAAAGGCGATTCACGCTTAGGGCCAAAAGATTTTGGGTTCGTTTTGAGATAAGCGTTTATGTCGTAAGCCGTTCCCGCCCCCTGATAAGCCCGCTAGAATATAAGTGGTTGTCCTAATTAGCACAATCATTTAACTAGTATTATTCCTAATGTGCTGTAAAATGGGAAGATATCCCACCCTTTTATTTCCTCCACTTCCAATAATGTTCGTGACATTGCGAGATATGAGAGTCTAATTGCGTTTTTAGCATTGCCACCTCGTTTGGAGAACAAGGAAAAATCATAGTTTTTACCTTGACGCACGTTTGTTACTTTGTAAGACTCAGGCATATGGCAAGCACACCATGGGACCTCCTCAGTGATTGACTTTTCATCATCCTACATCGATAGTTGTAGCTCGTTAGATAGTTTAGTTCCTCGATGATGAACTGAAGCATTAATCCGAGCACGTTACAATGAAAGTCCTACCCGAGGTAGGTACAACCATCAGCGAGTTAACAGAGGAACTTGAAAACTGTTCAGTCCACGGAAAATGGCAGGTGGACTAGAAAGGTATCGGCCTCCGTTGGAGACAGTGGTGGATACAGACTTGAATTATTTTTAGAGGGGAAGGTGTGGGGAGTTGCCAGGAAATGTGAGGACGTGGAATACCCGCAAGGAATTTTTCTTTGTTTAAACCTTAATAATGACAATTCCTAAAACTTATCCAGGAATTCTGAAAATAAAAGATTAAATTATAGTTTAATATTTAGTCGAACTTAACAACTCATATTATTTTTATTCCATACTTTAAGTTTCTCTTTCTCCAATGCTCTTAACCTCACTCCTACGGAGTCACATTTCCTTTTAATTATCTCCGTTCCACAAAGTAGGTGTAAGAGGTTTCAGGTTATGTCTGAATGTTACTATGTTTAGAGTAAAACTTCGGACTTGAATGAACTCGGACTTGAGCCGAAACGTAGCGAACACGGAGCGAACATGAACCGAAAGTCGCATTTAAGGTAAAGTTTTCAATCTAAAGTGACATTGAAATAAGAGCGAAAATAAGTGAACACGAACTGAAAGCTGTATAGTGACATCTTTCGGCAACTGCATGAACTAGAGAACAAACGGTACTGGAACAATAAACAGAGTATAATAATTTATCTATTGTTTCTGTTCCGGGGTACTTTTGAAGCCAGCATTCTTCATTTCTGCTCTTACCAAAATGTCTCTTTTTCTATATAAACTTACCATAGTTTTAATACATGTTTATCTAACATTACATTTAAAAAAAGTGTACGTCCATTTCAGTTCAAACATTTCGCATTTCCTTTTTTTATTTTTATTTTATTTTTTTTTTTTTGGGACATAATTAACATTGTAGTTCAGAACTTTATAAAAACAAATTTTAAAATTCCGTACGTACAAATATGCCAGTAATACACTTCGAAAATGGTGGCATTTGATTTGATCTCACTCCCAGCCCACTCCTGTCCTCTGTGTTTAAAGTAAACTTTCAATCCGAATTCTACACTCCTGTCCACCTTGTCGACTAGAGTGGATTACTCACTTCAGTCCTACTTCACTCCACGGGTGTGTTTACAGTACAATTTACAATCAAGATTCTTCAGTCCTCTCCAAGTCCAATCTCGATTGAAATGTTACTCTAAACGTACTAAATGAGGGCCTGTGTATTATTTTCAAACTTCCCAACCCTGGCCTGTCCGCCCCTGGAATATACAGGGTCCTGTATGCAAACATGTGCGCAGGGGTGTAAGCCAAGGCTATATCCGTGTAGCCCTGTCCTTCGAGGGGGTCCCCGTAGAAGCCAGAAGAAATATTTTATCTTTGAAGTTAAATGGCAATGGTGGGTTCACACAGCACACACACACAGAACTCAGCAAGAGATCTGTATGTGTGCGGTTTTTATCTAAACTCATTGTCGACAATGGACACAGTTCAATCATGCCTTCACAATAACTAGAAAAAATACTTCAAAAAAGTGAAAAATAAATAAATAAATAAGAAACATTATTTTCTTATTTTTAATTCGAAGGAGAAAAAAAAACTTCCAACCGAACTGTTAAAAAAAAATTGTCAGTTAAAATATGAAAATGTACTCTTTTGAAACTTTACAAGATTAGTTCAACGTGATCTGTAGTGGGGACCGGGCATGTGTGTGGAACGGTTTCTGGGGTTGTCGCCATGGGCCACGGCACGTGTGCTGGTGTCGAGTGGACTATCTGCCCGCGGCTAGTTGTAACTCCCCTCCATAGCTGACAACAAAGCACCATCGGGCCGTGGGACCGTCGGGAGCTGGCTCCATGACATTGGCCTTGTGCGGCCAGTTGTTGCGGTAGGAAATGACAATAACTGACCGCGCGGCGACGACTTCTTCTGACTGGTCATCTGATGAGGATGTGGCGTCACAAGTTCCGAGTGCGCTCGCCCAGGACCGTCCCTCTACCCCTCACCGTGGCACACACGCGCGCGTCCCAACGCATTTCACGCCATGCACAGTTTTCCCAGCCGAGCGAGGTAGCGCAGAGGTCACACACGCTTAACTTGCATTCGAGAGGAACCGAGTTTCGACTATTGCTCCGGGCATCCTGGGTTTCCGAAACCACTCTAGGAGAATGTTGGTATCACGGTAGTAAGATGTGGCCCATTAAATGGATATTTTTTGAAGGGCGAGGATGAAATTTTACTGTAGGAAATGGCTTGGGTTTTCAGAGGGGTTGATATACTGGCTCCAGCTACGAAGAAAATGGGGAGTCGGTATAGTGCACTCGTAGTTTGTGCAAGTAGCATTTGATGATTTCGGTGTGTGATGGCCATGGTTGTCATCAGCAGAGAGGGAGGTGTATTTGTCAGATAAATGGGAAATAATTGATACGTACAGGAATAACATAGGGACTGGGGATCGAGCCTTGAAGTACACCATGATGCTTTTATGTGAAAAATATCGACATTACAGATGATAAAATCATCATATATATATGTAACAGATGAGGATTTTATCATTTGTAATGTAATGTAATGGCGACTGCAACAGGGGTGTGTGTGTGTGTGTGTGTGTGTGTGTATATATATATATATATATATATATATATATATATATATATATATATATATATATATATACATACACACACACCCGTTGCAGTCGCCATACACACCATTCATTTACCAATATCTTCAATACAACCATCAATCATGCTGCCTGCCTCAGACCAAATATCTCGCCCTCGTCAAAGCTCTGAATCTTTCCATTCTTATGTATTGCGTCGGCTCTCAAGACCTCGATGTTAAGAGCCGCCCAAATTTCTTCACTCGTTCACACACTCACTCACTCTTCTGTATAGCTTCATAATCTGGGTTGATGTATTCCACAGCATCAGGCACCTCATCAAGACTACTTACAACATGAGACTGAGGATTCTTCTAAGATTCATATCACCACACGTCCGTGAAGCTGTTGAATATTTATATAATGCCTTCTCAAACCATGAGGATCTAGGTCTGAAGTATGTCAGATACTGCCAGCTTGAGTGTTGAAGTCACACCCTCCGCCATCATGTGGAAGGTCCGATCGCTGATATATGATGCTAGAACTCCTATCAGATGTGTCAGCACACTCCCAACAGTCCACACTAGTTGAGAAAAGTACTATTAGGAACACCATCAAGTTCCCATCATGGCTCAAACAGTATCGTGGTTCTATGATATTGCTCACTGAACACACCTGTGATTAGGGCAATGATTCATTCCACTGAATGTTGAGTAGAGTTTTTACATCGAAAACCATACTGGAATGCATAATGAAAATGTTGACAATTAATTTAGTTCAATATTCATATGTAGAAGGTTGGCTTCATCACATCGGATAGATATTGCAGGAAAGAAATAGGACGATAGGATGTTGGGTTGCATTGTTATTGCTCTTTTTTGGGTGCAGAAATGATGAAGGCATTACATCATGGAACTGTGAAGTGACTATGTATGAAGATGGCATTCGTAACATGGAAAATAAAGAGGGGCACTTTGCGAAGGAGAGCATGAAGAAGTCCAGAGTGGGTATCAATCACGTCAGGAGCAAAACAGGGCAATCGTCATCTCTTCGGGTGTGGCGATTAGTGCACAGTCGGATTTTTGCATGGACCACATGCCATACATTTCCTACATGTGAAGAGGAACTGGTGTCGTGAAAGTTCTCCCTCAAGTCGTTTGTCATCACTTCTGTCTGGGGAGCTAGTCAAACTTTGGCTTGCAGTGGTGAAAGGTGTGGGCCGGCTGTCTGCTCCCAGCAGAAGTAATGCCAACAAAGTTTTCCTGAGCCTGTTATGGCTTTCAGACTGTAGCTCTTGGCAGTGGTAAACCAAAGTGATGGCAGTCTTGGTTGATGTTTGTGTAGTATTGCAAGTGATATTTACATCGACACTCGGCCAGGTCTGGCATGAACTACTATGCTGAGTGACAAGCTGGCAGAAATATGGTGAGAAACGGAGTTCTGAGGGGGCAGTATTCCCGATGTAGGTTGGAGTACCATGTTACTTGCAGAATGATATTGGTTAGCAACCTCATACTGTCGTCAAATTCTTGAACCATGGGGATATATAACTCGTATAGGGTAGCTGAGTTAAGGCTACACGAATTGGGCAATTTTGGTGGTACTCACCATAGGTGCCCTACCACTGGGATGTGACTTGATTTTAATACGTGTAGGACAATCGTGCTTGTAACATGGTATTGTCATGTAGCCATCGCATATGAGGTTATTTATATGCTCGTTACTTTCTAAGGATATAAAATTGGTTCTGCAGGATATGACATTATCATGGTATATTTATGAACTGTCACAAGGCTTTCCCCCAGAGTGTCCCTTTGGCAGTCGATTTTGTGGGTGGAGATAGTTAGCCTTCACCTAACATCATATGCTTTTCAGTTTGAATGAAGCAGGAGTATTTTTGTGCAAATTGATCATTAGGTGGAAATAATAATTCTGACTGTAATACATGTAACAGACACAGTGAAGATGTGTACTCCCACTAAATCCAGGGATTGCAACTGAGGCAATGTGTGTCAGCAGTGTCGACTCACATTGTTCAATATTGCTTCATCACTCCCAGGGTATTCGGGTTCTACCACATTTCTGTTAAGAAGGCAATACCTTATGTTTATCGATGGAGTCCGTTTACCATCGTATCCCGATGGATTGACAGAAACCCTACTTTCCACAATAGTTGAAATGTTCCCATTGTAGTTTACTAGAGTGGTATTGGTCTACATCACAACTGCCTTTGACTCACATGAGCTGCTACCAAAGATTTATCGGAAAGAAGCATATATATGAATTTCATAGACGGTGTTATCAATATCTTATACTTTTCTAGCCAGCCTGAGTCTTAGGCCATTAGGACCAACATGTCCTTGAGGAGGGACACATTTGCACGTGCTGAATTCCTTCGAGATTTTCATGATTGATGAGCTCTTCTATTTGTTGTGATAAGGAACATTTGTGTAAGTCCTTAGTAAGGTTTGTGGGGTTATGACTGGAAGTGATTCATGTGTTTTCATCGCTGGGAAATCTGTTGCTGTGAAAGGGAATTGCAGTTATTGGGAGAAGGGGCGTAGCCTGTGGTCATTTGGCCGCTTACACCATTTGTTGCAGTATTCTCAGGCTTGGCGCACAAAGATGGTGGTGGTATTGGCAGTGTGTGTGTTCCTTCACATAAACAGCAGTAGGGTGGAACTTCGACTATGGCGGGCTCCTCCGCATTTTACACAGTTTCTTGGTGCAGTTATGGCTAGCGTAGTTCAGGCACAGCAACTGAAACACGGAACTGAATGCAGTGTTTTCCTAAAAGGCTCGTACTTTACCTCAATAAGCTTCCACGCCTACAGAATTTGTTTATGTTAAGACATGCCTCCTAACGTTACTAACACAATGGTTATGGTCGCTTCCATGGAGAGTGCTTAATTGTTTCCATGATTTATTTTTAAAAGGATACTTGACCTTTCCACTTCTTTCTTAATAATAGGATCGTCGGTTTCGGTTGGAAGATTTTGTATTGCAGCTTGGCCATTATTTCCATCGGTATTTGTCCAAGTATGAGCCACGATATTATTTTACTTGAAATATTCTAATTGTGTTGTGGGGTTATTTAAACTAAATATCTGAAACAGTGAAACATCTCCTCTTACTATCCTTGTTTCTCTGTTAATCTTGTTCCTCAGACTTGCATGTTCTTCCTCGTTTCCTCTTGCTTTACACTTCCTACGTTCTTCCATTAACTCTAGTATATATCCAGTGATCCACGGTTTGTATGCCGTCTTTTCATATCTTCCAAAGCATGCATCAGCTTTTTGAGTTATTTCTTTTTTTGTATTGTCTACTCACTAGGTCATGCTATTGCTACTCCTGTACCTTTCATTTGCGATTTAACCGGAAACGTTGGGTCAACAAGGGGAGCTTATTTGCTACTTACGTCGTCCTGCTTCGTCCCATGGTACCCACAATCAATTTAACCCCACGGTGTACGTGTTGCATGTAATCAAAGGGTGCCGACCCCTTTTATTTACATTATGGGGGTGTGTCCCACGAACAATACCTACAGTGTATCCAAGATCAAGGTTTAGTTGCTCCATGTGCCAATTTTTGTTCCTCTAACGCAATTAACCTAATATCCCACGTAATGTCCTTGTCACCTACCGCCTTAAGGGGCTACTACAACCCTTATTATTTGAGATGGACCATGGGTATCCTATATCAAGCTTTCTCTTTTCCAGTCACGAATCACGTGCCCGAGATTGTTCACATGTTTCCCATACACGCTGTATAAGTGCGTAAGTCATGTGAATGGTATGTTACTAATCTGAGTAAGCTGGAAGTAATTGTAGATACGCTTTACTAAATGAGCGGATGTCTTACTAACAGTGAGTATACCCTACATCGTGAAGTATGCTTGGTATCACAAATCGATCACAGGTATAAAGTAACAATAAAAACATACATGTCTAGTATTCTCGTGACAACTGTGACAAAACACATGCGGTACCCATGTTGTGGGGTTTTTAAAACTAATATAATTAACATTCTTAAACACAACTCCGGCACATTCGGATCACATAATTTTTATACTTTTAGACTTGAACTTCTAAGGCATATTTCCTGTTACAATAACTTCTGGGAACAAATATAAATTTCAGTATTTCTAAGAAAATATTATTTCAGTTCATGAATCTTTGGTTGCAAGGAGTTCATACTGCAGTATTTCTATTTCTGCTGTTATTAGGGAAATAAAATCTTGTACTCAAGTTACAGAGAAAAATATAAGGCCAAACTAAGTATTTTGACAGCCTTGAATAATCGATTGACTTTTTCCGTCTCGGCTTTGCGGTTAACGTATAGGAAAAGTCAAACTTTTCTTCCAAGGAAATGACCTCAAAATGAACGCTGTTTAAATAAAACTATGCAACTCCTACCAAAATACAGGATGTTTCTGATTAACACCAGCGAACTTCGGCAGTTTATTCCTTAGGAAAATATAAGGCGAAAATATATGTACCACTTCCCCCCTAAACTAATTAATAAGAAAGTTATTCGCCCCCCAAAATTTAAATTTAAAATGCTTTTCGTTCAAAATACCAGAAAAAACGTTCGATTAGGCAACAAATCGGTAGACTGTGTTTTGTATAACAGAGATCTTACACAGTTGAAAACGCGGTTGGCAATATCTTTCCCCTTAATGGTGAAAATTGGGCTAGTCTCTTATTTTCTGATGCAACTGTGTAATCTCATCACGTAAGCGGTTTTTTTTTAAATACATCTTACGTATCAGCATGTCTAAATTAACAAAACAAGTTATCTAGACAGAACACTCTCGGGTGAACAGTTTTAGAGAAATTTTTGCGTAACTCTCAAAACAGAATTTGTTTGACAGGTAGGCAATGCACATCCACAGATAGGAAGTTTCAAATTAGAAATTTGTGGGGTGCACAGTTCCATTAAAAATCACTTTTTGTGAAAAGGGTACATACGTTTTCGGCTTATATTTTAGTGGGGAATAACATGCCGGAGTTCGTCGGCGTCGTTCACACACAGCTGGTATATAACGTGTAGGTATTACTTTTATTCAGTGCTAGGTATACATTAAAAGACTACAGTAGCGTGACAGAGATAAAGTAAGATTCCATTGATAAAATGTTTCATAGTTCGGTATGATACGTGATTGTATAGGTCTTGACGAGCTTCATTAAACTTTTGATGAATAGATAAATGGTGCAATTTAAAACCGATGTTAATACTCGTATCTCACTTATAAGTTATTTCATAAGGCTCACTCCCCTGCAGTATTATTTCCCCCTTAAAGTTATACAGAGTTTAAAAGAAACTCTTTTTTTCATTTGGAGCTCTGGTACGGAGTTATTGTGGGTGGTCGATATAAATGAGACATACTATATATATATATATTCTGGGTTTATTTTGGCAGTGAAAATTATTTAATGATGAATATTTTTCTTCGTATTGAAAAATACAGAAACTGTTAAGTTCTTCCAAGTTATGTTGACGGTATTGTGATTGGTATGTCATGAAATCATACAGGGCGCCATTTAAAGTCCCACGCTTGCATACCGCACAAATTCAACAAGACTGCATGTTAGTTTTTTGTCTTACACATAGAGACTATGAGGTGTTGAGAGGAATTTGAGGAATATATTAGTGTCACCCTTCTCTCTTCCAAGTTTCCGTCCTATGTGTAAAGTTGCTCCAGGTAAACATAACTCTAAAACACCGCAGTCCCTGAAACGTGGCAAACTTTGATCAGTTTAAAAGTGCTATGCTTTATTTTTCTTATAAGGCCAGTTTTGAATTTTGATTCATTTATTCTAGCGTAGTTAAATTGGCGTGAATAACTTTAAAGACTTCAGGGGCTATTTGGTAAAAGAATCCAGTCATAAGCAGGTAAATTTACACAGATTTAGCAGAGGTGGAGTTTCATGTAGGGCTCAGTGGGTTATAGCACATGGCGGCAAAATCACAGGTGTGGGATGAGTTATGAAAAAAAAAACGCTTTCCAAAAAGTAAACTAACTTTATTCACTTTTGAGTTATTTTGGAAACAAGGCATGTTTATATGGCATGTAATCCACATTTATGGTGGGTGTGTAAAACTCGCATTGCTAATAAATTCCCATGAAGTTTTGACAGCCATGCTGTAATATAACGTTTTAACAAAAAAATGTTTAGTAAAATAAAACTTTGTCACGATAAGTGATGATTTTAATTCCTCCTCCCCCACCCCCCACCCCCCGGCTCCTTGACCTATCCACCCGAAAACTAATTTTTAATTCAATATTCATTCGCTGCATTAAAGTGTCGGAAACTATTTTAATTATTGAAATAAAAGCCAGTACGCGACGAGTAGCCTCTAGCAAAACAAAGACTTTTTGAAAGTGTAATTAGAGTAAATGGTTTCTATGTGTTACATGCACCTGTATATCATAAAACCCTTTACACTGTGATTAACACATGCAAATTATGTCTTAGAGTATAGTTAGTAGTTCACACAGGGGTTGGGGTGAGGCAGCGATAACTAGCACTGAGGGTGTCAGAGGTGTCTAGAAAAAAAAGGGGGGGGGGGCGAAATCCATGCAGCCACTCAGCACCAAAAATACTGTACTGATCCGCCTCTCGGTGTTAGGGTACTTCTGAACACGTCGAATGTAAACCAACTGTGCGGATTCAAATAGTTCATTATTGGCTACGTCCAACTTTTCTGAAGCCCTGCTAATGTTTTACTTCCGGGATATTCCTCCGCCTCATGTAAACAACGTTTAACCAAGTATGGAATATTACAGGCTATTCACGGTAAAATGAGCACTTTTGAAAGCCCCTGCTTGATATCTACTTTTATACACGTTGTGTATTCTTCCTCCTTATATAAAATTAACATTATCATGGGCCCCATCACTTTATTCATGCATCGGCCAAGAGAAACTGTGGAACCATTAAGAAAGTAAATACTTATAAATCTGCTCAATTTTACACTTCGATGCACTGACAAAAACAGAAAGCGAAAGTCATAATTTTAAGTTATCACTAATGTTTACCTAACACTTCTAATTTGACGTTAGGATATGGAACTACGTTCCATCCGTCGTTACCGACTTTTGTGGGTGAATATCACTCAGTGCGCCCATTCAAAATATATTCATGCAGGTGCAGTGACTTTTTTCTAAGGTTCATTTCTAAAGTGCTCACTTTATCGTGAACAGCCTTTACACCAAAGGGACAACGCATCGCATTCGTGCGCACTCAGAGTATAGTTTATTCGCGGTTTCTTCACACTTTTTGAATCAACCCTTTGAAAAATCACCCCATTCATTAATATATTCTGTTAAAGATTGTTCACGATAAAGTGAACTCTTTTGAAATCAACATTAGATAAGAGTCACTGCCCCTGCCTGCATATATTTTAACGGGTGAACTGAGTGACATGCGCACAGTAAAGTTGGCATCGAAGAACGTTAAATAGTTCTATACTTTAAAGTGGATTAAAAAGTGTCACGTAAGTATTTGTAAGAAATTAAATTATTTCTTTCATTTATTTTTTTAATTTAAATGCATTGAAGTGTGTAAATGAGCAGATTTGCAAAATATTCACGTTTGTGATAATTTCACAGTTTCGCCTGACCGACGCACGAATTAAGTGACGAGGTCCATGGTAATGTTAATTTTACATAGGGCGGAAGAAGACACAATTTGCAAGCAAGTAGATCTTAAGCAGGGCTTTCAAAAGTTCTCATTTTACCGTGAACAGCTATAGATACATATTAAACATGTGTTAATTAAAAATATTTGGCAAAAGCCATTTGGTTAAATTAGAATTTTGGTTAAATCTAAGTTTTACTTACATTTTATCTATAAATGTTAATATTTCACTTATTATTAATATGACTAAAAACAGTGAGAAAATATGTGTGTTGGTAATGCCTACTAAGAAATAGTTCTTATGCAAACTGCTATTACATTGAGTGCGCATGAATGCAGTACGTTGTCCTTTTGGTGTATTTTTCTAGACTAGGTTAAGCTTTATTAGGATGAAGAGGAGGAATATCCTGAAAGTATAACTTCAGAAGGGCTTTCGAAAAATTGGAAGTAAACGTGAATGGTCTAAAACAATTTTTTGCATTGTAACAATTTCTTAAAATCTGCTTACGATAAAGTGAACACTTATAAAATCAACCTTATAAAAACGTCACTGCCCCTGTCTGAATATATTTTAACGGGCGCACTGAGTGACATGCGTCCAGTGAAGTTGGTAACGGTGGAGTTAAAGAAGTTCCAGATCTTAGCGTCGAAAAAATACTGCTAGGTAACCATTTGTAATAACTTTAATTATTCTTCGTTTTCTGCTTTTTTTTAAATCATCTAAGTTAAGAATAAGCGGATTTGTAAAATAATTACTCTTATAATAATTGCATACTTTTTTTTGACTGGCGTATGAATAAAGTGATGAGAGCCATGGCAATGTTAATTTCACATAAGGCGGGAGAATACACAACGTGCATACAAGTAGATCTTAAGCAGGGCTTTCTAAAGTACCCATTTTACCGTGAACAGCCTTTAATAGACATTACCAACACACTTATTTTATCCCCGTTGTTATTGATGTTAATTCTAAGTGTTAAGTTATAATCCATTAATAAATATAAGTAAAATAACAATTTAGTTAAAATAAGATAATTTCATGACTAAAGTATGAAACGCTTGCGATAAATGCCACATTTAGGGAAACCACCAAACAAGTCGTACATGTGGTAATTTTTCAACGGCTCGATTTTAAAAAAATGCGAGGAAACCGCGAATAAACTATTATAACCTGTGGTACACTCGTACATCAATACGCAGCCGCGAGGCATGCAGGTGAGCTCATGCCCAGGTGAGTGGACCATAGTAATGCGAAATATGTGCGAGGTCAGACGTGCAGGAAGGAAGTGGTGTGGGGGGAGGGGGGGGGGTGGGGTAACGAAAACACGCAGGACGTTATCGCAAGCGGGCAGGAGGAATGTAGTTTCGTCACGTCCGCTGCAGTTTACCTTGGCCGGGGCCATTGTGCGGCGTCTGGCGGCCTCGTTTTTCTTTCTTTCTTTTTTTTCTCGAAAGACGGAGCTGAATTCTGCGGAGGCAGCCGCCCGACTTCGCCTCAGACGGGGGTTTGTTTTTTGCTGGCAGCAGCCCCGCCGTCTGGGAGAAGTGAGGCGGAGCGCGTGATGGCATGTCCTGCCTGACTGCCGGAATGTGAATGGCCCTCGCTCGTCTCGGGTCTCTCTCGCAACCCCCCCCCCCCCCCCTGCACGGGGCTCTCTCGCAACGCCTCCCGCCACAGTCACTATCGGTTCGCGATGGGAAAACGTGCTTGTAATGAACGTGTGCGTATCGTAATGAAATAATGTGTTTTTACGAAACGGATCGCTGTCATCGCGGCACGTGTCGTCTAAAGAACATCCTCGACGTGTCTAGTACGTACCGCCTTCAGCGAATAATTAAAAGAGAAAAGTAATGAGACGAAATGTATTGCAGATGTGACACGCGATTGCTTGTTATTTTTCTATTTTTAGTAAAATAACATATTTCTAATTATTTAATATTATCTTAAAAATAAAAAAATTTAATAGAAAAAATAAAAGTATAAAATATTTTAAACTTTAATATAAAACAATAAAAAAATGTTTTTATTCCGAAAAAAATATTTGCAAACCGAAAATTAAAAAAAATAATTAATTTTTTATATATAAAAAAATTGCGACACAAAACTTACATAAAATGAGAATATATCACTTAAAACACTTAATATATAAAATTTAGAATTTATAAAAAAATAACAAGTTTCACATGATTCGTGTGAGCATATGACAAAATATTTTGGTAAAGAATCGAAAATTAATTTAAGTGTATCCTCTCGAGAACAGTTAACATTTTCTTATAACTTTAAAATCGTTTTTATTGTTTATAATGGAATAAAAGAAAACATTTATTATTATCTAGGACTTGAAAAGAAAATTTGAATTTAATACATTAGTTTAAAAGAATATATTATTTATTTTTTATATAAAATTACTGTACATGAAATCAATTGGGACTTTATATTTCAAAAATTATTATATTTATAAAACTTTTGTATAACATAAAAGTAGTAATAGTTCTAAGGTTAATTTACTAGACAGTTTCATAGATCAAAATTGTGAATAATAGGAAATTAATAATTTTAAATTTTTACAAAATTTTCTTAATATTTGACTTTAAATGTATACTTTTAAATCTATATTCTAAAAATTTTTAATTTTAATTAGTTTTTCCTTTAGAAGAATTAAATTGCTGTGCTTTTCAAATAATTAATTTTAAACTTTTAGATAAATTAAAATTAAGATACATATAGCAGTGAATGAAGAAAGTAACATACCAATGGTGAACTTCCTAGAATCTTTAACAGAAGTTGATAAAGTCCGAAATGATTTCATGTACAGTAATTTTATATAAAAATAAATAATATCTTCTTTTAAACTAAATTAAATTCAAATTTTCTTTTCAAGTCCTAGATAATAATAAATGTTTTCTTTTATTCCATTATAAATAATAAAAACGATTTTAAAGTTATAAGAAAATGTTAACTGTTTTCGAGAGGATACACTTAAATTAATTTTCAATTCTTTACCAAAATATTTTGTTTTGAATAATCAAAATTTAAAAACGATAGATATATCACTGAACAAAGATAGTAACATATCAGTATAGAACTTACCATAAGCTTTAGAAGAAATAAATTGTTTATATTGTTCAATAACAAAATTTAAAATTTTTAGACAATTCAATAGATTTCAAAAGTTTACATGTAATTGGGTGAAAAACTAATAATTCTTCTGATGTTAACTTACTGAATTATCTTATAGAATTAAATTGATAATATTGTACAACAACCAATTAAATATTTTTGAATAGTTTAAAAATAATTATATGTATTGTCCGGTCCCAAACCCGGAATGAGGAAGGAGGACGGCTAGTCGAGTAGCGATCGACCATAATAAATAATGCTAACCTCAGCAGCGTCTATTTCCATTGTTAAGGGTGGCTGCAAAAACCAGTAGAATCTGTTCCCAGATTGGGCGGCTACGAAAGACGTCTGTTCCACGTGTGAGTGGCGGCCTCAAACATATTTCTAACTAAATGCTTGAATACAAATTCACGGAGGATTAAAACTCCTTCCCAAACACAACTTTAACTTAAGACATGATGGCAAACACCAAACGAAAAAGTACTCCAGGAGATACCCAATCCTCCATCGCTGGAAACAGCAATGCAACTGGGCCAACGGATTCTGGAGAGCCCAAAACATAATGTAAGGAATAATCGGAGTTTCTTAGAGCTTCCAGGGTAAGACCCAAGAAAAATCACCTACTGGGCACACTGAAACGTCAACACTCTACGCAAAAATTGGTAAACTGAAGCACCTAACTGACACACTCAACGGACGCAACATACTCACACTAGCACTACAAGAAACAACATACTCGGAGGAAGACGCAATTGAAACCGAAGGTTACAGAATTCAAAAAGGTAAACCGGCAGTCAGAAACTCGAACGACATGACGATGTTAGGCACAGTATTCATGGTCAAGCAAAATCTAACAGAATCCATAACAAATTTCACATCACCATCAGAACGGATCTCATTCCTCTCCTTTATATCAGGGAATAAAGGCTGCACCAACATCATTGCACACGCACCAATCAACCAAGATAACCGAAATAACCTAGGAAAAGTAGAATATTTCTGGGAACTGTTGGAAAGTGAGATATCCAAAATATCATAACATCACATTAATATTTTAGAAGGAGGTTTTAATGCGCAAATCGGAAAAGCGAGAAATTTTAAAACAGTAGTGGGGAATTACCCAGCACATAACAGGACAGATAGAAATGGACAAAGACAAATTCACATGGGCAAACAATTTAACCTGAAACTAATGTCAACATTTTTTAGAAAACTAACGAGGAAGAAGGAAACATGGAGATCACAAAAATACAAGTCAAAGCGTATACCAAAAAGATCACGTAGCAATAACCATGCAAAATTACAAGGAAATTATGGATATTAGAGTGAGAAGGGGACTAAACATAGATTCAGATCACTACCTAACAGAAATTAAGACAAAATTACAAACAAACAAACCAAAACCAAGACTGAAAAGAAACCTGATAATCGACACGAAATTCTTAACACAAAATCAGGAAGAGTTCACGAAGAGAATAAGCACATGAAAAATGGAGAATTGGGGAAGAAATAAGAGAAAAAATAATGGAAACAGTAAATGAGCTAGGGCGACTGCCAAGAAGACGAAAACATAGATGATGGAATGAGATCTGTGATGTAGCTATAGACAGGAAACTAAGAGCATGGCAAAGCTGGAACACCAGTAAGAAAGGAAAGGATTGGGAAAAATTCTTAGAAGAAAGAAAGAGAATGTCCAAAAATATCAGAACCAAGAAAAGGCAATATGACAGGAACAGGCTTGGTGAAATAGACACGGATTTCAAGAAAAATAACACCAGGGAATTTTACAAGACATTCAACAAAGAATTCTCAGGATACCAGCCACCCTGTTTACACTTCAAAAACAAAGATGGAGTATTGGTAATGAGCAACAGAGAATACTGCCAACAACTAGAAGAATACTTTAAGAAATTACTAAACAGCAAAGAACCAACTGAAAGGTTAGGATTTCGAGAACCACAACAAGAAAATACACAATCAGAATCACCAACACTAGAATAAATAGAACACATAATTAAATCACCAAAGAACAATAAGGCACCAGGAGAAGATGGGATAACAACAGAAATGTGGAAATTTGGAGGAAAGGAAAACTAGCAGTGGAGAAAATACATAAAGTCATTCTAGGAATTTCGTCAACAGGAAAAATACCAGATGATTGGAAACAAGCACTAATTCAACCAATCCACAAAAAAAAAGAGACAAAACTGACGTAAATAACTACAGGGGCATTTCGTTACTATCAGTGGCATCCAAGATACTATCTAAGGCACTATTAACCAGAGTAGAACAACAAGCAGGACACCATATGGGAGAATATCAAGCAGGATTTCGGAAAGGAATATCATGCGCAGAGAAGATCTTCAACTTGAAAACGATAATAAGGGGCCAGAACACTCCAGAATAAGAACACTGTAGTCACCTTCGTTGACTTAAATAAAGCACACGACTCAATAGACAGGTAAGCAGTATTCCTAACATTAAACGATTTAAGGATAGACCAAAATACCAGAAGACTAATAGAACAGACACTCGCAGATACTACATCCAAAATAAATTCTTAAGGGAAATATTAAAAGCCTTTCAAAATCAAAACAGGAGTTCGACAAGGGGACGGACTCTCACCAATTCTCTTCAACCTTGTACTAGACAGAATCATGAAGACACGGGAAACGGTCTTGGAAGAAAAAGGAGTGAAAGGTGTCAGCATAGGACAAGGAAAAGGAATATTTGAGGTGAAATGTCTGGCATTTGCCACTACGTAGCATTAATAACACAAAACAGAACAGACACAAAAACCATGGTAGAAACATTATACGAAATAGACAAAAAAAAAACACGATTGGAAATCTAATACGAAAAGACAGAATAAATAGAATACAGGCACAACAGGGAAAGATACATTAAAACCGAAAATGGACAAATAAAGAGGGTTGATAAATTTAAATATCTAGGAGAATGGATCCAACCAAATGGGCTGGACTAGACAACAAACAAAGAAAGGGTCAGAAAATTGGAATTGGCATACAGAATAACACAAAACCACTACAATAAGACTGCAATGTCCATCCAAGCAAAAATTAGACACTATAATACAGTCATAAAACCAGAAGCATAATATGGATCAGAAAGCCTGACGATGAACAAGAAAGGATAACTGCGAGAACTGGAAGTAAGAAAGAGGAAAATCCTGAGAAAAATTTTTGGGACCACTCAAAAACACAGGAAGCACCTCGATCAAGAGGAAAAATGAAGACGTATACTGAAATACCGAAAACATTACAGAGACAATGAGAAAAAGAAGACTGAAATTTTATGTCCACCTAAAAAGAATGAATGAGAATAGACTCGCCAAGAAAATATTCATCTACATCGCAAAATTTAAATGCACAGTAGGATGGGTGATAGAGATCAGGAAAGATGCAGAAAAAGTTGGGATAACAGAAGATTAGTTCAACAACAAAGAGAACATCAGGTGACTGATCGGCAATGCAAGATTTCTGGAGGACCGACCGAAACCAAGACCCAAGGGAATGTGGACTTAAGAACAGAGACGAGCAGCTGGAGAAAAAAATGAGGTAGTTCTGGAAAGGAAGAAAGAAGACGAACCAGAAGTATTGAGTACATTGCGGTCCATAGATGGCCAAATTCATGTGTGTGTGTGTGTGTGTCTATGTGTATATATATATATATATATATATATATATATATATATAATATTTCCCAGATTAAATTACCTTAATATTAAAAAAATTTCAATATAATATTGTTCAATAAAAAATAACATCTATAAATCACTTAAAATATAATTTTTCAAATTAATTTTTTTACAAATATTAAAAAATAAATTAAAATAATTTTTAAATTAGTTTTAATTCGAAAATAAATAGATTTTATTTAAAGAATTTACTCAATAAATCACTCCTATTAAGAACATATAATATTATGCTTTAATCGAACTTTCTTAGTGTCTATTAAACCTATGTATATTTTTAGTAACACTTATATTTAATAAATTTCCAACCTTTTTCATTTTCAACAATTAAAGTAGTTACAGTAATTATATTTTTATCAAAGAGAATACAAGTAATATTTCTACCATAACTGAATTACAAATTTAAAAATTCGATTTCATATATTTTTATTTCTATATAACTTGTTTAGTTTTTAAACTCGATTGAATTATTTAACTTTTTGAGCATTGAACCCATGTTTATTTACATAAAAAATAATCAAACAATATTAATTAGAAAGTAAATAAGTTTAAGAATATATATATATAAGTTTTACATTAATTATATGTGTAATCTCTATTCAAACTGTTAGCTATGCTTT
Organism: Dryococelus australis; assembly: GCA_029891345.1. Lineage (NCBI taxonomy): Eukaryota > Metazoa > Arthropoda > Insecta > Phasmatodea > Phasmatidae > Dryococelus > Dryococelus australis. The sequence goes on along the minus strand of CM056998.1, from coordinate 185,581,717 downwards.
AACAAACCTTTCAACTATATTGTTCATATATATATACACTTCTTCTATATATATACACACCGTGTCACTACCGACACAGCACCCATCCCCTGTAGAGTATTTGTTGTTTACACCCTGGAGGTGTGCTGTAAATTAATGGCTTTCATTTTCTCCAGCCACACCCTGAACCACTTCTTTCCCCTCGAGAAATGCTGTGTTTAGTTCTATAGTTGTCTGACAGGAGCGCCGCTGTCACTCTGATGCCATCTTAGTTCCAAACTTGACTGATAGGCAGCACTAGCTTGATCATCATCTCTTGGTAGGAGTGCTGGTGTCGGCTGGAGGCTAAGGCAATGTTCTACATGGTAGATGCAGAGGTAATATGGTTTAATACAGTATAAAAAGCTGTGGAGTAGGGCAATGTCGAACTGTTGAACCTTGAATCGCCAGACATGCACTCTAGTCGTCTGAGCCACCAGGACATGAGTACCAATGGAACTTTTAATGATGTATATATAAAAAGAACCATCTGTATATGAACTTTTATAATCAAGATGGTTTTGTACTATATGACAACACAAACCTTGATTATGAACAATCATAATTTATAAATAAAGTTATGGATTTAATGTAGTATAAATTTTTCACTTTTAAAACAATTATATCGAGTGATATGTCCACAGAACCATATTTTTTTTAGGAAAATTCGACTGTGCTGTCACGAACATAGTTTATGAATAAATATTTTTTTTTATAAATTAACTTATGTGTTTATATTAAAATAATTTTATTTGAATTTTAAAACAACTGTAGCGAGTGACAAGTCTACAGATTCATATTTTTTAGACAGATAAGAATATGTCATTAACAAATATGTTTATATGAGTATGACAGTCATCATATTTTATATATAAGCATGTAAATGTATTAGAAAATATACAAAGAGTTATATTTTTTTATTTGTGTTTTCAAAACGAATGCTAAATTTACATTATGAACATAGATTACTCGCACTTTTTCGACTTCATATTGAATTTAGTAGACATATGAGAGATCTTTTTTAATTTTTAAATTAATTATGGAACCAATCTGAACATCAAATACAATGCAACACTTGCCTTACTACAAATTATGTTCGATTCCCGAGTGAGTCACTTTATATTTTTTAAAAAATTCTGAGAAATGCATTAAATGATGCAAGTGAGATAGGGAAGAGGGAATTGCACTTATTAACAGCTACGGTTCCCTAGGTGTTGGCTCAACAACTTGCATGTTACTTGTTCTAAGTCCCTTACTGGACTGTTGCTCAGTGACTGCTGCATTCTATTATCTCTACTCGTCGGTTTGGAGGAGAAAACGCAGTTGTATTGCAGTACTTGTGTAATGATATAATCTTCAAATCCGTACTCACATAACCATACTTACTATGTATGTGCATGACTAACCATGTAATTAGCATCGACTGCAGCTATAATTAGCAGGTATGGATCAGATCACTTAATGCAATTTTGGAAATTTTTGAGACTACCAGGTTCGATTCCAGGGCAATAAATTAATGTTATTTTTTGAACTTGGGAAATTGTCTTGGTAGTCTGTGTTGATGGTCAATTGGTCTGGTAGATTATTGGTATTGTCAGCTGATATGAACGGGCTGTATGGTTTGTCGGTATGGCTAATTGTTCTGGTTCATCGGCCCTGTTGGTCAGTTGCTCTGGTCGGCTGGTAAAACTGTTTGGTCTCCTCAGCAATGCTTGTTCATGGGTTTTGCCAGTTGGACTTGTCCACTGGTCTTGATTTTTGGTTGGTATGATCGGTTGGTCTTGATGAATAGTACAGCTGGTCGGTCTTGTTGGTCGGCTCTTATGCAATTTTGGTTAAGATGTTTGGTATAACTCGCTGGTAAGAATATTTAATATGACCAGCTGTTAGATAGTATAAGAGATTTTGACGAATTCTCACTGAAATGAATTGGCAATTATATGCTAGTTTGGCTAACATGTATTAGTAAATATTTGACATTGTATTAAGCTTACTATGCTTACTAAAGCATTTCTCCTACTATGCATCATATCTGTGTCTGTAGTGTTTACTTCGAGCTGAGTTCGGTAATTCTATCGACAGCTGTTCGAAAATGGTGGCCAACTAAACGTAGAAAAAAGACCTAGACCATTGTGAGCTATATTGGTTTAATAGGGCTTTAGTTAACCATATGCATTACAAATTGTCAGGGTGTAACTCTAATTGTTTCCGAATGGTATTGTTGACAATGTAGGCAGTCTGGCTGAGGAGCCAATGGTGGTACCACCAAAAGCAAAGTTGGGAAGCTAGTCGCAGGTACGGCATTAAACAAATACTTCACCTTGAACTTTACACTCGAATAGTGTGCTGGAAAATATAATGTGTAATTATGAGTACAACTGATAATACCCTACAAACTACTGTAACTATTGTATTGTAAGATTAAAAAATAAAATAACCTACAAGGTTGAGTTCTAAAAAGAATCACGGAAGAGAGATTAATATGGAGGGTGGCATGCATTCGACAGAAAGAGGAAAGGTGAGGGGCGTGGGGGCATTTCGGCTGATTAACCAATGAGAAACACGTTGGTGGCGGGTCGAACGATGTGAGTAATCAACCAATAAAACATTTTTGGTGGTGGTGAAGCGAGCACAAGTAATCAACCAAAGATAAATATTAGTGGAGGGAGTGGAGAGTAACCTACTAATTAACCAATGAGAAATATTGACGAGGGTCAGTCGACTGCTGGGCATGGTGCTGAGGAAATTGTCGGAAATTTAAGTTTTTTCTTTTAAATAAAATGTTTAATAATAAATTTTGCAATTATTTATCATTTATGAGAAATTTTTTTTTTTTTTTTTAGAATATTGTGATTTTTTGGATCTAAGGTCATCCATCACCGGCCATAGAGTCAAGATCGAAGGTCAAGGTGAAAGATAAAAAACGAGCCCCCCCCCCCCCCAAAACCTTCCAATAGATCGTTTTGCAAAAAAAAAGGTACTGGTTCTTTGCAAATAAGGTGATCGGTGCGTTATAAGGGGAAAACGTAAAATATGAAGGAAAAAAGGTTAATTTAAGAAGAAAAGTAAATTTTTAAGGAAAAACGGCTAACTTCGAGGAAAAAAGAAAAAATTTTGATAGAAAAAAGGAAATTCATGATGACGGTAGCGGCACCTGGCGCCTACTCCGGAACCATTTGTGCCAGTCTTCTACAAATCATTCTACTTTTGGGATTGATCGAATGACTGGGATTGATCGAAGGATTAAGAATAGTCGAAGGATTGGCATGGATTGCTGTTCAAGAACTTGGGAGATAAGACTGTTTATCGCCATCGTGACATTCCAGGTCTCAACAGACTAGCACTATTGGTATTTCCATTAACGCGAATTGTGTCTGTAAAATAGTTGTTAGATGTGATACATACCATGATTATGACACGACTTTGCCAGGTGGTTGCTACTCGTATGAAGGGCTTGTATTGGTTACATACGCATATATTAAAAATACTGAGTGACATACTTATACCCATATATCAGTCGAAAAATAGTAATTTTTTTCCGTGGAAACTTGCTCGAGCTGTTTCTTTTTCCGTGGATTGTAACAAAATTCTCTTTGGTGTGAGGGGTTAAGCATGACAAAATTAATTTTTACTGAATGGTGTTATTTTCAATCTGTGGCCAGCTAGCATGAAACCCGCTGGACGGACAGCGTGATGTAGTCAGCTGCCAAGTGCGACGTGGAGATCGTGTTACACGAGACACAGTAGCAAAGTCCGAAGTGCAAGTATGGACGTGAGAAAGGGGCATGGAAACATGTATACTACAGGCTATTCACGGTAAAGTGAGCACTTTTGAAAGCCCTCTCTTTTGGAATGAGAGTGAATAAATATATTTTATTTTACCCTTAGATATTAGCTTCTATGTGCGGTGGAATAAACACATTGTGTTTGTTACTTACACGGCAACGTTTATTTATTTTTAATTGTTAAAGGATAAGAAATGGCAGAAAGAAAAATGTAACTAGGGCCTCAAAAGTGCTCACTTTACCGCGAACAGCCTATATACAGGTTACTTGACATGATGCAGGTGTGGACCTGTTCAAATTCTAACACTGCTTTTCCCAAGTCGTGTGCATTGTTAGGTTTGAGGGCAAGTAGAACGATATGAGCAGAGGGGGATGGTTACCTCCTTTTTTTTTTTTTTTTTTTTTTCCCCATAGTAAATACGTACAGATATTTTCTTAAATAAATGTCGTTTTTTTTTTAATAGCAAAAACAAAAAGTATTAAAATTCGAATATCTTGACAAGGTCCTAGCTTGAGTGCTTTGCCGAATTATAGTAAAAACAGTTTGTTTTTTTACATTTTAAAATAAAAAATTGATTTTATAGGTGAAGTATTAACAGTTGGAATTGTGATTGGGGTCTGGCTTACTGTACATTTGATTTCCCTATATATTATATGTATATTATATATATATATAATATCGGGGGAATTAAAAAAAAAAATGTATTATTTAAATATATCTGTACACATTATTTGCACCTTCTCGTAAATGGCAAATTACAATTGATCCTTAAATTCATAAATAAATATACACTCTGGTGTGTGGAGCGATCGGCAACATCTGTGTACTCTAGCCGCAGTAAACATAATTACCGGTATTAGTGGTGCAATCTAGCGGACAAGAGAGACAAAAACGCGCATCGATAAACAAATGACAAACAAAGAACACAATATGGCGGCCGGGAACAAGATGGTGGCCGGAAACAAGATGGCAGCCATAAACAATATGGCTACCGTTTGGCTCTGGCATTGACCTCCCCATTCCCTATATACCCAATTTAAATCACATCAAGCCCGAACAAATATAGTCAACCTACTATTCTGGTAGCTGTTCTGAAGCTGCTGTTTTCTATTGGATCTAGTGGATTGTGACTCTCTTTCAAAACCTCGCTGTGTTGATAGAAACCAGAGATTTTGGGAATGTAGGTTTAAAAATGCCAAACTTGCTAGCCACATGTATAAGAGCTGGATATGATTTGTATACTATCGTGGTGGCTAACAGTATTATGAAAACTATTCCGAATGTCGAAATGACCCAAATTTTTAGTAAATTAATCACATAAATTCGGCCTTTCAACCTAGACGATTCTATCACCCCAACAAAAACATACCTATCTTCTTTTGGTGGGTTACTTGTGATTCTTCCTGTAAATCATGTAAGAGATACTGGTGTGATATTCTTTGGAGAAGGAATCTAATAACATCATTGAAAGAAAAACTGCATGTAAATTATAAAGCCAGTTTTATTTTGACATAGTACATAGATACATTACAGGTTTTAAGAAGTGATACAAAATGCATAATTAATTTGTAAATTTACTGCATTTCTTACATTTCTGTTTTATAAAACAGTGAAGCTACAGGAGGTGATGTTTTATACTGGTACTATCCACGAAAGTGTTGAATACAAACAATATTAACGTCGAATTATGTGGATTTCTAAATTTTCTAAGTATATTCTAAATTGTTCAACTTCCTGCTTTTTAAGTGACTGTAGTGTGTATCAATCAGCAAAAATCACACTAATTTTTACTTTTAGTTTAACTGCATACTTCAGAGAATTGTAACTGTTGTTGAACATGAAAGGAAAACGTTATTCTATGGCTTACAAACTTCATTGCTGCTTCTGTTTTAATGTTTATATTTTCTACGGACTCTCTATCTTATAAGAACTGTTCTTAGCGTAGAATGAGCCACAATTTATTTTATTTTATTTTATTTTTTTGCTGTCTACCGCCAAGGATTCCACTAATTTCATCTCATTAAGAGATGCATTATACACTATTTACTCTTCGATTAATTTGTCAGTTAGTTCATCAAGTTGAAGAACAGTCACCTAAAAAGATCTGAAGTAATCGTATGCACACATAAATAAATATTTATTAAAGTAAGCAAAATCAAACACCAAAATAAAATTATATTTTATCAATTAACGCTTTTCGTTTCTTTCATTAAAAAATTCAAAATCATAAATCCAGGCAGAAAATTAGAATTATCATCTGAAAAAAAATTTAATACATTATTTTATACTAAATGCTACAAAAAAATTGAAATTCTGTCCATGGCAGAAAATTAATATTCTTTTAGATGTTATGTTAATATTTAAAATATGTACCGCTTTGCGCCTTAAGATTTAACACATGCCAAAAGCTAGTATTTTTTATGGCACACAGTTGCTGGCATTTTGGTCTCTTTCGGGAGAATCAGTTATGGGAATTTGCATTCTAAAACGTTTCGTTGTATTATTTCACAGTATGAAACACAATTGAAACTCCTGTACCGACTTGAGAAATTTATTTCTCAATACGTTCAGTTATGGTCTATTCACAGTAAAATGAGCACATTTTAAGGCCCCACAAAATGTTTCCTTTTAGCCAAGTTCTATATTTCCACCATTTTTAAATATAAACATAGCCATGTGACAAATACACAGCGTATACATTCCACCAATCCCAAAAGTTAATGTCTAAAGCTGCCATAAAATATATTTATTAGTGGTTAATGCCTACTGGAAGGGACTTAAAAAGAGATCATTTAACTGTGAACAGCCTATACATATAGCGAAACACGATATGTAGCACAAAACCAAAAACCAAGAATATCATAAAAGTGAACACGTATGTCGAGGTGCATAGATGTTGGCAACACTTGTCAGCAACAAAATACCTCTCCCTTAGCATATAAGTTAAAAATAAATTATGGGTAGAGACCTTTGCAAAATTCGCGAATTCAGTGGCACGTCTGCTGGACTTCGTCGTCGTTCGTTGGATGCTGAATGCCTAGAGCCCCGAGTATTTCGCGGATTGAGTTGGTAGCAAGTTAGGTTAGGCAGGCCTATATACACTCGAGACACTATCGTTGGCATATTGGTTGCTGTGATCGAGTGAGGCCTCGGTATAGGGCTGTTGAACACTCACTCGCACTACTGCTTCCTGCTTGTTACTGGATCACAGTTAAACGGGGCGTGTCTAAACAACTGTCGTCCAATCACAACCGCAGGAGAAAAGGACAAGTGTTTGGAGTCTATCTGGCCTCGCTAAATACTCGTGGCTCTATCAATGGCCGCTCGGTGCCGCAGTGGGAGGGCACGGCCGGGTGTGCGTTTTATTACATTTTAATTTTGGATTATGGTTTTTAGTGATGCGTGTCACACTCATAGACTAAAGATGAGGCAGACCGATCTCGCTGGCTGCGCACAACCAATCTCCGTGTCCCAACCTTGAACTACTTTCCTCTCTACTAAGTCTAGCAAAAACGGTGTGGTTTGGATTTTAGGTTAGAAAACAGATTTGTAAACAAGTGCTTAGCGAATTTCTTATACTTCCTCTAACCAGTTCATAATGCTTTTTGATAAAATTCAAAATGGTAAAGATATTTTATTAATATAATAGTGTTTGTCATTTAAAAATTAAGATGTAAACAAACACGTTCTTCACTGTTGGGCATGTGACTTTGACAGTTGTGTGGTTGTGTGGGATTGGGGTAGGTCAATGTTGGGGTACATGCGCAGAAGACGAGTAAGCGGTCTACCTCATCTAAGCCTATGGTCGCACTCATATGTGGTCGGGCAACTGCGAAGTGAGTGCTTCGAGTTGAGCTCGCCGCCGGGAGAAGTCGTGAATCTTCCAGGTCTTGTGGTTGCTGCAGAGTGCTGCGCAGGGGGCGAGGAGGGGGGGGGGGGGGGCGCGGCGGGTCAGCCACAACTGCAGGCGGTGATGGCCACAATCTCCTGCGAGCGGCGCTCTTTCGTCACGTAGCTGTGCAGCTGGAAGGCGTCCGGGGCGCAGTTGGGCCGCTTGTTGAAGAGCCCCGCGAGGCAGCGGCCGGGGTTCCTCTGGTCCCGCACCAGGCACTTGTGGGCGCCCGTGTGATCGCCCGAGCACGAGCCCACGCACGCTCCCACGTTGATCACCTGCGGGGACGCCACACACTCACACACACTTAAGGTGGGTTTACGATTAACGACTGAAGAATTATCAATTGTTCTTAATGACTCGATAAATACACAGAAAATGAACAATAAGATAATTTGCAGTTTATGATTGAATTAGCAAAGTCTAGCCAATCAAAATCGTAGGTTATGTAAGCAACCGAAATAACCTGGAAAAATTGATAACTTATACATATATAATTACCTGCGGTTACTTCTTGTGTAATCGTTTAAAAAAAACTCGTGAAATCCTATAGAAGGGGGGAAGCCGATGCCAACATTAGGCATTTACGTCAATAAATCCGAAAGGTTAATTAAAGCGAATTCAATAACCTCTTCCACGAAAGAAAACATGACCATGAACTATTCTTTAAATTAAGACGCTACTGTCTCTCGATTAAAATAATTACTTTCATACGATTTCACAATACATCATCTGAACACAAGTTGTAAATACAGTTTCCCGCCAACAACAACTGTCGCTGTGCTCTGATTGGCTACTTCGTCTTGACATGTGCTTAAGATATAAAATACAACGATCCCTTAAGTCACGCCAAGAACGCACACGAATCGTCAAAACCCGCACACGACAGTGATAAACTAATACCCTTGAATACATTAAATCATATCTTAAGCACACGGCGAACTTATTCTGTTAAGTCAATCGTAAACCCACCTTTATTCCCCTCCATGATACCTCAGATACGTCACACGACTGGCGCGAGCACAACAACAGAAATATTTCCTCCAGTCAACAAAGTATTTGTTTGCATAGGGCCAAAAATGTTGTCCCGTCAAAAGTTATATTAATTAAACAAAGCTTGAAAAGCAAAAAATTTATTTAGTTCGTCTAATAAAATAAAGGCTGATCACGATAATGTAAGCATTTTTGGAATCAACATTAGAAAAAAGCCACTGCGCCTATTTGCGTATATTTCAACGGGTGTACTGAGTGACATGCGCCCAGTAAAGTTGGTAACGATGGAGGGGGAACTAGTTCCATATATCAACGTCGAATAAAAAGTGCTAGATAACCATTTGTGATAACTTAAATTATTTCTATCGCTTTCTCTTTTTTTTTAATGCGTCGAAATGTAAAAACTAGCAGATTTTTAAATTACTTATTTTTCTGATATTTTTAGTTTCACTTGACCGATGCATGAAGAAAGTGATGAGTCTCATGGCAATGATAATTTTGACATAAGATCTTAAGCAGCACTTCAGACGTGCACATTTCAACATGAATAGCTTATAGACGCTGGAATTATTAAAGAATAAATTTTGGTTATAAAATTGACTCCGAGACCGGAAAAATATTTCCTAATCCAAAATATATGAGTAGGTTCCCGCAATATATAACTCATCTGAAACAATATCATGTACGCACGTCATTGCAACACTTCGTTTAAGTGGCTGGAACCCCCAAAGTTAAAAATAAATTTACAGACAAAAATATTTTTAAAAATACATAAAATATAAGTAGTAGGAAAAATATGATTTGGGCATAAGAGGATGGGGAGTAGAGCTGGTGCCGGGGGAGCCGCCATGTTGTGATGTCACCCGTCCGACATCTTTAACACATATGTCCTTGACCTTTGACGATGGCCATGGTGACCTCTGAGCTCAAAAAAAACTTCTCAACAAATTCTTAAAGAATTATACAAAACTTATTACAAAAAATTTAATTAAAATTGTTTAAAAATTTATGAAAAATGTATTATTAAAATTAATTAGAGTTATAAAAAATGTTTTTAAAAATACTTTAAAAATTCTATTCTTCTTGGCTTAAAATTTCTCCATTTCCCAGAAAAAAATTCCCTAAAAATTGATAGAACCTTTAGTAAAAATTTATTTAAATAAGTTATATTTACGGAGGTCCTCCGAGCACCACATCCAACAGACGACTGATGACTCCCTAGCCCCCACTCCCCCCCCCCCCCAATACTCATTCTATCATATGTCACCATATTTGTTTTTTTTATTTGGTACATCAATTGTTTATATGTTGCTGGAGGCTGCCATGTTGGGAGGCAGCGATCTCACTAGGTACAGTCCTCAATGTTTGTTTTTTTTTACTCTTATTTATTTTACAGTTTGTGTCTCACATTCGTTCTATTGCCATATTATATTTAATGTGTTTACATCACCTATGTACGACCAGGTGACAGCCATATTTGTTTATGTGTTTAAAGTATAGGTTGTGCAGATTACTATTGCCAATGTTTTTCATTGGCTAGTTAGTGTTTAGTCAACAAGCCTCCATCAATGTTCGTTCCATCCTCTCCATGTTAGGTTATATTTCTTCAACACATAGGTAGTATCGATTATACCGCCTGCTATCGGCCTGTACCAAATGGTGACATTGGCCATTCTTGCAAAGTACTTAAATTGTCATATTTGTTTTTTATATTCTTTTATATAAAGCAGAGAGGTTTTTGAAATAAAACCCATATCTTCTTACATAAAGTTCATTGTACACATAATAAAATATACAGGTTTATTAATCTTCTACGACGTTCACTGATCGATGTCCGCCTCGGCGACCCAGGAATTGAAGCGGGCAGGGAAACACCACCACAACTTTAAGTATGTTCGTCCGTGACATCGTTTCAACACCTTCTCGAACCTTGAAACTGGTGATGCTCGAAGACGACTAAACAGTTAAAGTGTGTGTGAACAGTCAGCTATGCTCACGACAGTATTTTTACGGTCTTGTCTCGGCAATTGTAATACAAGCCGTTCGTAAGTATCGGGTAGAATGCGTACGTGTGGGCAGGAATATTTCCACGTTTAGTTAATTCGATCCTGCAGTCGATCACGCTGGAGGTAATAAACTCATCCTGTTTACTCACATTGAATAACATGATCAGGGCCAAACTCTTGAACATATCTGAGCTCAATATTTTGGATTGGGCGCGCCTATAAAATGCAGTTTGGAATTGAGCGTACATCTGATATGCCAGCATGTATTGTCCATTTACAAAATTCGTGTTCATGTCAACCTACGGGGAGCTTTCGCTATTCCAAAATATTCTGACATTTTCAATTTGACATGTATCGAACTGCGAATGGCTCACTCTTACACTGTGCTGTCTTCCGGTGTGTAGCCCAACAATGATGTACCTCGGTACCCGATTCGTAGGAAAGGCTGGCAAGGAAGAGTGCAGATATCTTGGTGCTGGACCACTATCCGAACCGGTACGCATGAAATTACACCTTCGTTATGCTGTCTTCGAAAATAGTTGGCTCTTCATAGTGTAGGAAATCTTTAATGGCGATCGACCTCGTAACCGAGACTTCAGAGGATAATCTCACTGACGCGCTAACTCCTCGGACTGTACTGATTGTAGGTTTTGTACGACAAGTTCTTTTATAGCTTCTAGCCAGCATCGATCTTATTCCCGTCTTCTCAAATGCAGGTGTAGTGTGATTTATTCGTTTCGAAAGTTCACCAACTCTCCGTGCTGGTCGGCGACTGTCACGACCACCTCGTGTGCTCTCTTCGCGACGACCGGAATGTAAATTATGCTTAGCGGTGCTACGACCAGTTTATAATAGACTGAAGGGACCATTGGCAAAAATTCGTTCAGTGTATTGTTCAGCCTGCCGTTGAGGTACGTGTCGCTCAACGAATTACAGGTTATTCCTATCACATTAAATAGCAAAATGTTTATGGGCTGCGATGACATGTGTGTTTCTACAGCTTCATATATGTGTGCCCGAACCCAGCATCGGTCCGATATTATCTCGTTTCGTAAAGTTGATATCTTGGCTGCATCTGATAACATTCTTGAGAGTGTTGGGATTTCCACGTAGCTCGATTTCTGTGTCGGGAAACAGTGAATTTTCAATGTACCTTGCAATGTCATCTATTTCATAAGAGCCTACGGGCAGTAAGACTTCATGGGAATATTATGCAGAATATTATCATAGTTTTGAGAATTTGCATCCTCCACGCAAACTTTGCGAGTACCTGAAAATTGTAAACCAGCGTACAACTACGAAATGGATCAGCTGCCTAACATATAGAACTGTGGCCATTTGTGCCTTCGCTTCCTGGTTCAATCGTACAAGTAATTGTATAAAAATGCTATACACAGTAAGGAAACCAAAAAGTCATGTCGATAACGCTTACCTTGACAGGCCATAACTCCAAGTTGCGTGCGGTACATTTTCCGTCACTCGACCTGGAGGGGGAATGGAGCATAGGCCTTGTCCATTTTAAAATCTACAATGCAATATTGAGCATTGATGAAAAATACTGCAAGCTGTACCTCGTAAAAAGCGGACTGTTTTTATATAAACTACCCAGTGCGTACCAGGCCCGGTTGTCAAATCCAGATTAATTACGGCACGTTCTTCTCTCTTGGGCTTAGCGGACAAACCATCTCTCATAAACACTCTTCGAAAATGAGGTATTTTCAATTCACGTGCAAACAGTTCCAAATCCACATTCGTCAGCGCTCTTTTCGGTAGAGATATCATTATTGCCTCTTCCTGCTGCGATGCTTTTGCACACTTCCGCCTCTACTGGGTATGGTCTTGGATAGAGGGCTTTGCCGTTTTTTTACCCATGGCGATAGCTTCCATATTTGCATTGTGTCTTTGTATCGCGGACAACTGCTTCTGTTCGTTCGATGCTGTGTTGACGGCTCGGACGATATCACCAGTAGCTCCGATTAGGCCTCCGGGGGGGCCCCGAGTGCAGGCGAAATAAATGGGAAATTTCCGCCGGTAGATATTTTCTCAGCGTTGCAGGATTTTCTTCCTTTTATTATAACTGCTTTTCATTTCCCTTGTGACTTTCTTTTTCTCTCCTCGCCTATTACGATCTTCACTTTGACGTTAATCAAGTTGGAAAAAAACCCACGCTGCTATTTTTTTCTCCCAGCTCGGCGTTTGATGATTCTCTTATTTCGTCCGCCTCCTGTGCAAGTATCATGTCTGCCCGGTGTCTGGCTTGCGGATCCTTGTGCTGGGAATAGGCTATGTCGTGCTGCTTGCACGCCTCGTCCAGGGTGTTTATGCCCATCTCGTTGCATGGCAACCTTTTAGTTATCTTGGTTCCTCGCCCGCAGAACCCGTACCCGTGAATGTGCAGCTCGAATGGTAGATTGTTGATCAGCGTATCGACGACCTCGCTTCCAGCTACGGTCTTAACTCTTCGAGACTTCGTGGTGACTTAGCGAGAAAAACATTAATAGGACCCTTCATAAATTTTTGTTTCAGTATCAGTCTAGACTTGGAACAGTGCGGACGTATCACATATTCCAATATGACATTCCGGTGCGAATTCTGCCAGAGACAGTTTACTCGGAGTGATAATTTGAAGAGACGTTCTAAAATATGCTTAATGTCATCAAGAGGCTTGTATTTGCTACCTCCTCCTCCTCCTCATCTTCCTTCTCCTCCCCCTATGTATGATATAAACCAAGCATAAGAAAACAGTAAAAGAATTGTCAAGCAAAATATTACTCTACCCATACGCATCCATGCTGATAATGATGCTATCTCCCACGAATCGCGACATGGAAGCCTATTTCCGGATACATTGAGGTGCGTCATCGCTGGACCATCAAATTGAGGGAAAACGTGCGTCTTACTGCGCCTGCTGGAGGAACCGAATGGTCTACGGTTCGAGAATATGTACTTATATTCGAAATCGCTCCAGCAACCGAAATACCGGCTATTGGCATGAGTACTACAGGCCATAGAAGGCATGGGTTTGTTCCCATGCAGCGATAACGAAGCCGTCGTACCTCGGAGCGAAGCACTGTCATACTCGATATTTGTCTTCGATGACATCGCCTGTGAGAATCAAACTTGTATTCAAGAATACGTCAGATCAGGATGATGGATCGGATGCGGATTGGCCGCACAAGAAGAAAGTACGAAGAGAGCCCTGAAATCTAATACTTTGGCTCGGCAGTACCTACGATCGCACACATCTACTAATAATTATACGAGGTACAGTATATACAGGCATAATGATAAATTGTTCCTCGGTGCTGATGAAATAGAGTTTCTACCAGATGGGTGCATCCGAGTTTGCAATTATACGATACGTGGAACCTCCAGGCTATGCGAAATTCTATTTCGCAAGGAGCCCATGTTGTTTACAGAATCCGACTTTCTGGAATACAAGACTTTAGTTGAACTCGCGCACGCACTTTACCAAAATAACGACCCCGAGAAGGGTGTTTGTATTGACGAAGATCACGAAAAAAATCGACATTCTCGCAGACCTTTTCAGCGGCCTAGCACTGAAAAGCGGCGAAGGTCTGAAGAAGATACATGACCGCAAGAAAATTGCCTACGTATTCTGGGACAACCCGAACAAGGAGCTGGTCGATAGGCTGCACCTACTGCTTGCTTCGCAAAGTGTTGGAAAACTCCCACACCAACGAGATAGTTTCAATCATCGAAGAACTTAAGGAGGCGGGCTACAGACGATTAGTCGATTGGATGTTGCCAGCTTCAAGTTTCGAGAAGGTGCTGAGACGATGTAATGGAAGGGCGTACTTCAAGTGGTGGTGTTTCCTTGCCCGCTTCAAATCCTGGGTCGCCGAGGCGGACATCGAGCGGTGAACGCCGAGGAAGATTAATAAACCTGTATATTTTATTATGTGTACAGTAAATTCTATGTAAAAAGATATTCTGTTATTTACTTCAAAAACCTGCCGCTTTATATATAACAATAAAAAGATAATATGACAATTTAAGTACTTTGTAGGAATGGTCAATGTCACAATTTGGTAGAGGCCGATAGCATGCGGCATAATTGATACTACCTGTGTGTTGAAAAAATATAATCTCACATGGAGAGGATGTAACAATGATCGTGGAGGCTTGTCGACTAAACACTAATTAGCCAATTTAAAACATTGGCGGAGGTGATAAGCACAGCCTATACTTTAAAAACATGACCAAATTTGACTGTCACCTGGTCGTGCATAGGTAATTTAATTGTATCAAACCTAATATGGCAATAGAACGAAGGTCACACACAAACTCTAAGGTAAATGACAAAAAAACAACATGGAGTACTGCACCTAACAATGGCTGCCTCCAACATGGAACCCTCCAGTAACATATATAAACAAATGACGAACGAAAAACAAATATGGCCGCCTCCAGTAACACATAAACACATGATGTACGAAAAATCAAATATGACAGCATACGATAGAATGAGTTTAAATGAGGAAGTGTGGGCGAGAGAGTCAGTTGTCTGCTGGTCGTGATACTGGGAGGAGCTCCGGAAATGTAGGTTATTTTTAATAAACTTTTATATAAGTTTTTATAAATTTTTCGGAATTTTTTAGATTTTTTTGGGCGAAAGGAGAAATTTTAAGGGGAAAAGGTAAATTTTAAGGGAAAAAGGAAAATTGTTAAGGAAAGCGGCTGCCGAGGGGAATAAAATTTGTTAATTGTTGTTGATAATTTTTTAAATATTTTTAAAATAATTTTTTTATAATTTTGAATAATTTTTAACAGTAAGTTTATTTACAATTTTTAAACAATTTTTAAATTAATTTTTGTAATATTTTTTTAAATTTTAAAATATTTTTATCGGAATTTTTTGAGTTTTTACGGTCAGAAGTCACTGGGGTCAAGATCAAGGGTCAAAGGTCGTCATATGGGTCAAATATGGCGGACGTCGGAAATCACAACACGGAGGCGCTCCGGCTCCGCTTCACCATCCCTTTGTGCCCAACTCATCTATTTGCTACTACTAATATAATTTCTCAAGGGGGTCCTATGTCCGGGAAAGCATGGTTTTGGCACTGTGGAGCGTCAAAGTTTGGCAACGCATCGGATATGGTGATGGGTATACGTTCCACGTTCCTTGCGTCACGAAACCACCACCAACCCACAGAGCATCACATCGTGCAGTAAATTACAAATCTGTTAACCCCATAATTGATGAAAGAACCAACATCGACGGCTGAGATTTACGCATTTGCGGCTGTGAGATCAGTAGTTCAGTTGCTGTGCGGATTCGTCGGCCGCGGAAAGATTTGTTATTCTATATTTGTACTGCATACTGTCCAACTTTTTAAGTTTTAAGTTTTCCTCACAAGAAAAACATTCAGGGCAGAGTTTTTGCATAAATAAATGTTAAAATCATAATTTTACTGTTTTGGAAATGAACAAGAAATGAAAACTAACCGACATAAAAAAATGAAAAAATTCACACTGAAACAACACACCAAGAGCTACTTCGAGACGTCTTAAAAATCGTACAGGGAAATGTTCATGCAATTTTAAAAAAGTGGTAAAAATAAGGAAACTATTAATATCTTTATTTTTGGCTACCCCTGAAGTTTCGTGGAATAACTTTTGTTAAGCATGCCATAAAATGAACCAAGACAAGGCCTTTCAGTTGCCCTTCTTAAATTATTAAAATATAATTTGGTCTATTTCATTTGTACATTAAAAACAGTAAAATATTGACTGAGGCTCGATCCCCGGCCGGATCACCGCTGAATTTTCGCAAATGAGAATCGTGCAGAACGATGCCGCTGGTCGGGCAGGTTTCCTCGGGGATTTCCCGTTTCCCCCGTTCTTGCAATCTGGCGCCGCTCCATAATCACCTCATTCCATCCCCATCGGCTCTCAAGCCTTCACTGTTAAGAGTCGCCCAAATCTCTCAACTCAGCACAATTAAACACAAACCATGCTTTCCCTGACATGAGTCGCCTCTTGGCAAATGTTCGGTGTTGTTTTCAATAATCCGGTATAGACCATCACAACTGAAAGGTTAAGGTGGTAGTATACCTTCCATCTTGGATTTTCTTTTTAAATTGCACACTCGAAATTGACTAACGGATATTAATAAACAAAGCTTGGAGTGGCATGGAGGACTACGTAACAACATTTTTGAAGTTCGCGTGGTTTCAGCCATATTACGTATTTCCCCATGTAGGACTGAAACTATCAAACAGTGGGGCAATCTTTGATGACAGCAACAAATGTGAAACAAATCACGTTATCAATAAGAACCCGGGTATCGAAATAGCTGTAACCATATATTCCTGTGCCTCGACGAGATAGATCTTTAAAAACAGACTCTGGGAAACGAAGTCAAGGAAGGATGCACTTGAAATCCAAGATGGTGGGGATACTTCTCCGTCAGTACTGGTGGAGAGAGAGTATTACTGGACCTTGAGTTGTGGCTCGGCGTCGCCGGTGGTGGTGTTGTCGACGTCGCGGTAGTCGTAGACGGTCTCCTCGGAGCTGACGCGGTAGCAGCTGGCGGCACAGCCGCACTCCTCCACCACGGAGTGGCAGCTCGAGCCCGCGGGGCCGGGCACGCTCACTGTCCTGTTGCGCATCGGCCGACAACCACCTGAAATACGTGCACACGCCACGTCACACCTCTCATCGGCCGACAACCACCTGCAATACGTGCACACGCCACGTCACACCTCTCATCGGCCGACAACCACCTGCAATACGTGCACACGCCACGTCACACATCTCATCGGCCGACAACCACCTGCAATACGTGCATACGCCACGTCACACCTCTCATCGGCCGACAACCACCTGCAATACGTGCACACCACGTCACACCTCTCATCGGCCGATAACCACCTGCAATACGTGCACACCACGTCACACCTCTCATCGGCCGACAACCACCTGCAATACGTGCACGCCACGTCACACCTCTCATCGGCCGACAACCACCTGCAATACGTGCACACGCCACGTCACACCTCTCATCGGCCGACAACCACCTGCAATACGTGCACACCACGTCACACCTCTCATCGGCCGACAACCACCTGCAATACGTGCACACCACGTCACACCTCTCATCGGCCGACAACCACCTGCAATACGTGCACACGCCACGTCACACCTCTCATCGGCCGACAACCACCTGCAATACGTGCACACGCCACGTCACACCTCTCATCGGCCGACAACCACCTGCAATACGTGCACACGCCACGTCACACCTCTCATCGGCCGACAACCACCTGCAATACGTGCACACCACGTCACACCTCTCATCGGCCGACAACCACCTGCAATACGTGCACACCACGTCACACCTCTCATCGGCCGACAACCACTTGCAATACGTGCACGCCACGTCACACCTCTCATCGGCCGACAACCACCTGCAATACGTGCATACGCCACGTCACACCTCTCATCGGCCGACAACCACCTGCAATACGTGCACACGCCACGTCACACCTCTCATCGGCCGACAACCACCTGCAATACGTGCACGCCACGTCACACCTCTCATCGGCCGACAACCACCTGCAATACGTGCATACGCCACGTCACACCTCTCATCGGCCGACAACCACCTGCAATACGTGCACACGCCACGTCACACCTCTCACTACGGTTTCCCTACCCAAGGCATGCCACTCGCTCGTTTTCTGAGGACGTACCCGCATTCGCCCAAACACTAACGCATGAATAAGATAATTTTATAGGCTGTTCGCGGTAAAATGAGCACTTTTGAAATCCCTGCCAAAGATCTGCTTGAATGCACGTTGTGCGTCCTTCAGCATTATGAGAAATTAACATTGCCATCGGCCTCGTAACTTTATTTATGCGCCGGTCAAGTTAATCTTGAAATTATCACGATAGTAAATATTATACAAATCTGCTCATTTTTGCATGTCGATGCATTAAAAAAAACAAACAGAAAACGGAAGTAATAATTTAAGTTATCACAAATGGTTATCTAACACTTTTTATTTGACAAGATGTGAAACTATTTTCCATCCATCGTTACCAACTTACTGGACAAATGTAACTCACTGCGTCGATTAAAATATATGCATTCAAAGGCAGTGGTATTTTTCTAAGGTTCATTTCTAAAGTGCTCACTTTATCATGAACAGCCTTTAAACCGCTCACTCGTCTTCCACGCATGTATCCAACTGCCAAAGTCACATGGTCAACAGCACTGTTACATGAGTAAAATAATTTTACCGATTTGAATTTAATCAAAATGCATTACAAATTGGTAAGAGGAAGTACACATACGCCTCAAAGCAAGTGTTTACAAAATTAGTTCTTCTAACCTAAAATACAAACCATGCAGTCCTCGCTATACGTGTTGGCAGAATAGCAGTTTGATATTGGGGCACGGACACGTGTGTAGCCAGCGAGATCGGTCTACCTCATATTTAGTCCATGGCGTTTTCGTGTGATCAATACTTAGTCAAATGTCGTGGCAGTGTTTGCACGTAAAGGCTGTTCACGGTAAAGTGAACCCTTTTGAAACATACCTTTGAAAAAATGTCACTGTCTCTGCCTGCACGTATACAAGATGTTTTTCAATAACATGTTGAAATTCAAACCACAGCATCTATGGACTAATACGAATGACAAATCGTAGTAACAAACATGTTTGGAAAGAGCCTCTAGTATTTTTTTTTTTTAGGTATAGAAAAAGAGCGCCGGGAGCCCGCACTTCACGTACACGCGTGCACAAGGAGTTGCATATCGCAAAGGGGAACGAAACTGGCGCCTCATGTGGCGACCGCCTGTACATAGGCCACTATGATAATACATGAAGAACCTACGTCGCCAATACTGCTGTCTGTGTGTCGTTGGAAATAAGATGCAATCACTTCTAGCAGCTTTGACAGGGTACCCAGTGAAATTCCATTTTTGTAATTCCCTGACTTTTCAGGACCGAATCCTTCCAATGCCGCATTTTTTCACCTCTGACAGAACAAATATGCTGTCAGTGAATCAAGCAGTGTCAACATTGTATTTAACTCATCGACATTTCTGTTGATACACGCTACTGGCTTCACACGAGCACCCATTACACCACACAAATACTTTATTTACATTATCCAGTATCCACACAACTAACAACTGTTGCAGAGTAGCAGTTATTTACGTTTTCCCTGACACATGTGGAAATTCTCTGGCATTTCCTTGATTTTTCCCTGTCACGTGAAATTCCCTATCTTTCCCCTATTCTCCCTGTTGGTAGGCACCCTGGTTTACTACTAAACTGCTAATACCCCATTTATGGGCGCCCTATTCACAGGAGCTCTTCGCACGAAGCGCCAGTTCCGTTCGCCTTCGTGGTATGCAACTTGTCGTGCACGCAGGTACGTAAAACTGCGAACACCCTACGTTGTTCTACCCAACTTCAACTTACATAAAAAAATATACAACGTGACCTTCACAAAAATTACCTAGGATGTATTGTTTCTGTTAGCCCATAGACGCTGTTGTTTTAATGTCGACATGGCATTCGAGAACATCTGGTATTTTGACGTGAACAAAGACTGACGTTCACCCAGTAAAGTTAGCCACGAAGGAGGGAACATAGTTAAATGTTTAAACGTTGAAATAAAAGTATTAGGTCCACTAAATAATGTTTGCACCTGGCATTAAAAGGTTGTAGCTAATAGTTAGCGACTGCATACTACTGTTATGTTTTCCTGAAGCTGGCCTGTCCCACCACTATCAGTCATCAAGTGTAAAGGCTGTTCTCGGTAAAGTAGGAATTTTTGATACCAGGCTTTTCAAAAATGTCACTGGCCCTACCTGCTTATCTTTTAAATGGCACCCTGACTCATATGCCCCAGTGAAGTTGGCAACGACGGTATTTCCAAGTCTTACCATTGAACGAAAAGTCTAAGGTTAACATTTATGAATACTAAAATAATTTATTTTCCTGTATGTTTTTTTAATGCGTCTAATTGTATGAATTAGCAAATTTCTAAAATATTTGCTTTTATAGTAGTTTCATAGCTTTACTGGGCCGGCGGGTTTTCTCGGGGATCTCCCGCTTCCCCCCTCGCTATTTCATTGCGGCGCAGCTCCATACCCACCTCGCTTCACCCTCATCGGCTTTCAAGACCTCGATGTTAAGAGCCGTCGGAATTTCTCTCCACTGCACTACCCACACACGGCGTTCACACGAGTAGATCTTAGGCAAGGTTTTCAAAAAGTGCTCAAACCGTGAACAGCAAATAAAGGCTGTGCACGACATAGTGAGCACTTTTGAACTCAACCTTAGAATAAAAGTCACTGCGCCTACCCGCATATGTTTTAACGAGCACAATGAGTGACATACGCCCAGTAATGTCGGTAACAATGGAGAGCAAATAGTTCCATATCTTAACGTCGAATAAAAAGTGTTAGGTGACTTTTTGTGATGAATTAAGTTATTTCTTTCGCTCACTGTTTATTTAATGCATCGAACTGTAGAAACGAGTAGATTTGTAAAACATTTTCTTTTTCAACAATTTCACGGTTTCACTTGACCTACGAGTACGTGAAGTGACGAGGCCCATGGTTACACGAGGCGGAAGGATACGCAATGCGCGTACCAGCAGGTGTTAAGCAGGGCTTTCAAAAGTGCCCATTTCGCCACGGGCGACATATGGCGGTGAGGCGGGACGGACTTGCCTTGGTGGCAGCGGCCGGCGCACTGTCCGACGTCCAGGCGAGTCTCGAAGGGAGTGCCCGGGTAGAGGAGCACGTCGTGGTCGGCGAGGCTGCAGGAGGCCGGCACCTCGCGGCAGCTGCAGGCCTCCACCACGCCCACCTCCTCCATGCCTCGGCGCGTCGACATCCTCCGCAGAGTGGAGGATGTGGCCACGCACGCGTAGTCCGCCGGGCACACCTGCCAACACAGCCAGCCGCCGTCGCGCGAGCTCGCTCAACGTTGTCGCTACTTGATGTTGCACACACAGACGAACCACAGGCTGTTCACGATCAAGAGAGCTCTATTGAAATGAACCTTAGAAAAAACTCACTCATTCTACCTGCACACATTTTAACATGCTGCCAGCAAAGTTGGTAATGCTAGAGGGAAACTTATTTCGTGGATTAACGTCCAATTAAAAGTGTACGGTAAATATTTGTAATAACTTAAATAGATTATTTCACTTTCTGTATGTTTTAATCCATATGAGTGTAAGAATTACCAAATTTGTAAAATACTTTATTACCTCATAATTCCATAGTTTCGCTTGACTGACGCGTCAATAAAGTGGTTAGGCCATGGTAATATTACTTTTACATAAGGCGGAAGAATACACATCACGCATACAAGTAGATTTTAAGCAGGGCTTTCAAAAGTGCTCATTTTGCCGTGAACATCCTTTAGCAACAGTTATATTTTAACACAACAAGTAGCCTACACATTCAACAAAAAATTCGCGTAATATAACTTCACCATACAACAACAATGAAATAAAATGAATATTGTATCTAAACCACTCAAGTCATGGGAAGCAACATTTAATCGTTTTAATTTAACTTCTTTCGGCACTAACTTCCACTTTACTTCCACCAAACTGTCGCTAGTTCCCTCGCAGGAGCTCGCGACAGCACATCAAAAGTCCTGAACTTCAAAATACCGCGGTCGATTAAATTCATTTAACTTCACCGCCGACCTTTTCCCCGCGCAAGCAGGGGAAAGGAAGGTAAAATCTCAGGTATGGAAACAGCTCCCAGGCACTACCCTATGGGAAAACTGTGAAAGATTGATGCTCAGCAGCAATAAATATTATGATGGGGGGGGGGGGGGGGGTTGTGAGGAGAAAAGGGGGGGGGGGGTTAGCTTCTCCTTCCCACTGCACTGCGAATGAAAACCGTCTGGGTGGATAAGGTTCCTCACAGAGGACCGTACCACCCCCGCGCTGAGAGTGTAGCGACCCAGTGATGAAAAACCGGCGACGGCAACAAAATATTACTGTTGAGGCATTTCCTTAACACTTTGGCCATCATGTGCGTCAATATGAGGCACAGTTATATTTCAGTTATATTTTTATTCTGGTCATATGCATCACATTTATTTACGTGGATCTGCAACATCTCACATAGAGGTTTTTTTATAAAATATGCTAATTTACTTTGTCCTATTACACTAAAATGATAAATTCAATAAAAACCCTTGACAGAAACACACGGTTTACGAAAAGTATTGTGACAGTCAACATATTAAACGTTTACGTTTTAGTGAAATTAATAATGTTGTGACAAAGTTCATAGTGTTAACCATTTACAAAGTATTTTATTACTGTATTGCAGATACTAAATACTGTTGAATGGTCAATATTAATAACGCTTCTAAGTAATGTTGCTGCAACCAAATGATGTATTACACAAAAAATAACAAAAAAATAACAAAATATTTCGCGTCACTGCGACATTAAATAAATGTCCAAACGAACCAAAGTTTACACTGACTTGACGTAGTAAAAATCGCGGATAGTAGCGAACAGCGTTAACCTCGTATAATGAAACGACTTTATTTAAATTCTCAAACATAGTATGAACTCAATGTAGCTTAGACCAGCTCTCAAGCCTTGAAAGGCAGTTTGCGTGTGCCAAATATGCATATATTTCTAGAGTATAAAGTAATTTACACATAAAAGAGAACTACATTTTGTCGATATACTGTACTGAATACCCACAATGTGAAACTAATAAGACCTGTTAAGATAGAGGAGTTGGTAGAACGTCAATAAATCAATGTGCGGGTTCGATTTCCCTCCCGGTCTCTATTCTTTTTCCGTTGGTAATATTTTTTGTGACAAAATAATTGTACTTAATTTGTTTTACACTGGAATGTTTTTTTAAATCTAAGAAAGTACAAGAAAATTTAAACACAGATGTTAACATCAATTCAACAGAAAATTTGTTTTGCAGCAACATAACCATCACCTTGATGTTTACGGAAAAGTAAGTAGGTAATGTCGTTTCAGAGTACTTGTTGTTACAGTAACATTAATAGTTTAACAGTATATTACATTAACAGCAACATTAGTTACTGACGGTTAACTAAAAATTACTGTTGTACTAACATTAATACTGTTGGTACGACATTAGACTTTTTCTGTGCAAGTGAGACCCCGGGGAAATACGTGAAACACACAAGCGCTTTTTCCCACGGGAGCCGCGGTGGAGCAGAGGCTAAGAGAGCTCGCCGGATTCGATTCCTGGCGGGTCACTTCCTGATTTTCGCACGTGGGAATCGAGCCGGACGATTCTCGGGTATATTCCGTTTCCTCGGCCCTCGCATTCCGGTGCTGCTCCGTATCGACCTCGCTACACCCTCCTCAGCTCTCGAGACCTCGTTGTTAAGATCCGACCAAATCTCTCCACTTCACTCCTTTTTGCTCCCCCTCAAATTCCCATCCTGTTTCTTATCGACGCTGTAGCTCTAAGATCATGCAGCCAGTTCCGCAGACCGGTTGCCTCCTTGCTGGCAGCAACTGCAGAGACGTTTACAATCTGAGTGTTACTTCGTGAAACAAGGAAAATCGCGTGATGTACAAGACTGTTCATAAATTCTTTACCTCTTGGCTTGATTACAAAACATATATGAAAAAGGAATGTTTTTTTTTTGTAGTAGAGTCAAGCTAACGAAATTGCGGTGTTTCAGGATTATGCTGATTTGGCTTGAAGCGAAATAAATGCTGCAAACAACTTGCGAGTTCCGGAAAAGGACGACGTGTTCTAAGTTACCGTCAGACAAACCCACAATAGATAGTTCAGTGTAACATAAGGCCTGGATACGGAAGAAACATCCCCTAACCAGAATATCACAGAATGATATGTTGGATCCAGAGGTACAGGATCTGTTTCTGATCGCCCTCAAACAGGTTAGCAGAAGGCGCCTGCAGAGATTGCTGAATCACTGCAGGACGTGAAATGCTGAAGTCATGTCTAACAAAAACCTTATTTTATGGTCAACAAAATTTTGTGCAAACGATTCCGTTACATGCACCATAGACCTTTACGACACGTGATCACTTGTTTGTTCCTAACTAGCAATGAATTTGTCCAGTAAGCGTGAAATATGAGGAGAATAAATATTTTTCTCTGATAAGGAAATGTGCATCTTTGGTAGCGTAACAAGCATTAATGTAAGTATTTGTTTGTTAGAAAAATCCAAGTCTCCTAATAGAAACTACGAATGATAGCCCTAATGTCACTGCTCGGTGCGGTCTAATGTATAATAACGTTACTGGACTTTTTTTTTTACTGTAACATCACAATATTTTCGAGTGCAGATATTAAGTAGTTATCAGGTGGAACACACTCAACCGCTTCTCTCTCTTTACCATACCAAGTAGTGGATGTTTCAGTATTCCTTGATGCAACTTTTCCATATCGCCAGGTTTGTCGGGACGGCCTTACATTATGGCAACCACCATAAACTGACATAAATCCTTTAATTTGTATAGTTTTATGTTTAAGAAGGACTTCAAGCCAGTGCATTCCTGGTAGGGATGTAGTACAGAGAAGGACTTGACGCGAAACTGAATGTCGCCTAGATTTACTCCGAGTCACTTGTGGAACAGTTTCGATGTTCGCTGAAAAAAAAACTCGTGAGTCTGATGAAAAACATACCACTATCTGTAAAATAATACAGTCAATTACGATTCTGTGAGTGGGTAGAAACTGTCATTGACATTGAGAACAAAGAACGGGCTGTTGTGCCAAATTAGACTAGTCCAAGTTACATGCTTAGATGTACTGTAAGTAACTATAAAAAGTACAATAAGACTTGGAGACTGCTGACAGAACCGAGTGCAAATCCTTAAGGCTGTTCTGGCGCAGGACCAAGGAACCTCTTGCGCCAAACTAAACGCGGACAGGATGAATTAAAGATAGTCGTGCTCTTCTTCAGCTTTATGGGCGGTTGGTTTGCTTAGAAGCAGAGGTGAGCTCGCCTGGCGACGTAGGCCTGTCGGAAGGTGAGAGAGATGAACAGTCTCTGTGAGGCTGTTAAATACGGCGACCCCCCTGGTCGCCGGCGGCAAGCGATGGGAAAGGCAGGGGTCCGTTCCGAATTTCACAAGGGGCGGGGGCCCTGGAGCCTCGCCACACCGGCGCCGTGAGGCACAGGCGGAGTTGCGACACGGAGTCGTCGTCGTGGGCTCTCCCCCCGCGCTCGCGTCAGGAAAGCACATCGCTGCTCCGACCACCTTGGAGCAGAGTCGCTCGTGTGCGATGTTTATTCGCGTCGCCGTCGCGCCGCTTGCAGCAAGGCGCCACCCACAGTGGGCGAGGTGTGCCGAGCCGTTGCACCGAGTATCCTGTTTCCAGTCCCGGAACTTTACAAGTCAGGGTAGCTTGTTCCTGTCGTGGCTCTCCCACCGCCTACCTCCACGTTCCGCACACTGCTGGCTGTTGAAATTCTTCGGCACTTCACAGTTACCAACTGAGATTTCTGAGAAAGACGAACCAAGTATCCGAAACCTAAGAGTTTTATTTAAAGTAACAAAGTTACTCATCGTACAGAAGTGGCCTTACATTTTCAAAGGACGCAGTGAATTACTACAAACTTTCGCTGGAGTTTATTTTGTTAATTTAGTAGTCATTGTGTCCTTTCACTCCTCTTTCCACCAAGATAGACTACGACAGCACATCGACATTGGCCGATGCCAAGAGTAAGCTACTTCACACGTTGAAACCAGAAATTAATTATAAATGAAAACAATAACAGCCTCTCCTAAAATACATCAAGATGAAAAGTTCCTTGGAACAAGGTTCTCTTTAAGGACGCGGCACGTAGAAGTCTCTGTCCAATCGTAAAATTATTACAAATCGACATTGAAGTAACAAGTGAAGCTAAATACCGAAATGTATAAAAACTTTCACTAGATAACATAAACACATCCAACAAATGAGGAGCAATTACATACCAGAGGTAATATCCCAGTACGATCTTCCACTTGCAAGATTTCATCATGCATATCGGGTTACAACTTGTACGAAATTCAGTTGAAAATGCTCCCTGTTGCGCCACAAGTGCCAGCGATGACGTCGAGTCCATTGTCGTTAAGGTAGAAGATGGCGCAGTCTCTAACACCACTAACATCTACAAACCTCGTGTTGAAGCATCGACACCACACTTTCTACAACCATGCCCTCATCCAGCTGTCCATCTTGGTGATTTTGATAGTCATCATTAGCAGTGGAGGTACACTACTAATGGTCTAAGTGGAGAAGCTTCTGTCTCACGCACTCAAGAACACATTCTATGTTTTATCTTTAATGCTACAAACATTATGAGAAAAAAAAATAGTACAGCGCTGATAGTATTATATTTTCAATAACAACTGTGAGCTACTAACAACTTTGCGATTTCCTCCAAAGTCAACATCGTCCAAATTATAGGCTCTCAAGACCTTAACGTTAAGAGACGCTCAAATTTCTCTACTCCACTTCACTCATCCAACTTTAATAGACATTAAAATAAAAGTCCTAATAGTATCTCCAATCCACAACTATGCTGAAACTTTCAAAAAGCAAAGTGGTTCGGCTTTTCTGAACAACCTGGTAAGCGTCTACATATGTTGTGTTTCCCCCCCCCCCCCCCCCCCCAACGAGTCACAATTATGAGAGATTTTATTTTGCAGCAACATGTACAGCGTAAGTAGTTTAATTCTATGTTAAGAGCTTCTTACAACTAGAGACAAGAACACACGGGATGTTTTAATGCGCTATCTGGATGCTCTTCGTCGACAGAAATTAACGACAGTGTTGAAAACTTTCACTTTAAATTCTTAAGTAGAGAGGCACGGCCTCTTTAAGAAAGCGAGGAGGGAGAAGTTGAGCTGTTAGTATCACTACCCACTAAGCCCCAATTAACATTGCTTCACATAGTGCGTCTGGCATGAATGCTCCGAAAATTCGTGATCACACTGACCAAGTAAAAAATGATCTTGCAACACTAACGTCTAACCATCTGATGACAATTATTTCTCCAGCCAATTCTACTAGGAATATATCAAATGTTTTGACGAGATAAACTCTAGCCAAGCCCATGGTTTTTGTGAGTATCCACACACAACTATTACTGTTTACCGGGGAATATAAGTACACAAGGTCATCGCTAGGTCAATTCTATCTTTCCATCTTACAGACAGGTTCTATCCCTCCGCTTATGAAAGGGACGAAGATTATCTCTATCATTAAACCAGGAAAACCAAATAACAAACCTCATAGTTTCCCCGTTTGCTTTTCTGGGTATGGTGTGCACATTATTGGAGAGGCTATAGAAAATTTGCTCCTCGAATGAGAAGGCTTCCGCTCAAACAGTAGCTGCACAGACCTTGTCGCCTAACTGAACGTACGCACAACAGCTGAATTTCAGAAGGAAAAAAAAACTTACAAGCTTCTTTGTATGTGCTCACAGCACACAGAAAAATTAAATTTTTTTATGTTACAGATTTGTTATGTGGAATATAAATTGTATAGTGCTGTTTTTTTTTATTCTAGTAAGTCTTTAAAATGTTGACTGAGCCTTCCTTGCATGTAATAACTACTTACTCTGTAGAAACCAGTAATAAATATTGTGCAGTAGTGTTCCATCGACTAACTTGTACTCCATTTGGAAGTGACTTATGTTTAGCAAAACTTCGCTTATCACTTACCTCACGCAACTGAAAGGTTTCTACATTAAAATGCTTGTAAGCAACTAATCTAAGTCCAAGATTAGCCAATTTTATGTACGTGTCAATAAGCATCCAATATTTAGGGTGTTTTGTAATGCTTTATGTGTAAGCATCCTTTGTTCTGGTGAAAAAAAAAAGTACTACTTCAAGGATATACTTGTAGTATATTTTCATAAACAAAATGATAGCTTGGCAAAATTTCAACAATCATCCGTCGATCAAAATGTTAACCTCAGAGGGAAATTTCCAGTACTTAAAAGTACCATCATTGATGCCAACTGCATGTAACTGTCCGACGACCTTACATGTTTGGAAGAAGTATATAATGAAGCAGGTACGAAAAACTCCCCGAGATACATAACGATAAACAAGGAACTCTGATGACAAGGTTCCTTCGGGATCCCCATTAGATGAAAGGATTCACGACAGGCGCCTGTTGTTTTCCCACACTGGACGCGGAGGTTACGAACCCAGGCCGCTCTGTTTATACAGGCACGAGCGGCGGCGTGTGGGACAAAGTATGTAGGAATTTCCCTCTGCGGAGCCTGGGTGCCGCGACCTTTTAACGACGCGTTTGACCTCAGGGCAGGACGAAACGCGGAGATGCCGGGTCGCCGGCAGGCGCCAGCGCGAGAGGGCTGTCTCGGTCGCTAAGACGCAGAGGCGTATCTCGCCGGCTCGTTTTGCTCCGCCCCCTTCGAAAGTACGTGAAACTGATCTCCTCACATACACTGTAAAGAAATGGTAAAATTACCTGACAAGTGTAAGGTAATATTCGCAAACTTGTGTGGGAAACATAGTTTTCCTTGCATGTAATGCAAAATTACAGCACTCTGGAGTAAAATTCACGTACATGGTAGTGAAAAATCCCATAAATGGATGGGAAAATTACCTTACGACGAGTGCATCTCCTCAGCGTTGTCTCAACAGCTACTTGGGAGGACGGGCGGAAGAAATAATCCTTTACAAGATTAATATTCAGTCATACTGTCATGTTGTCGTCGTGGTGTAATAGATAGCGCATCGGCCTATCGTAATAAAGGGCAATAGTTTGCATCCACCCACCAGTAAGTGTCTTCGGCCTAGGATAGAGGTAATAAAAAATTCCTAGAACTAATACCCCATGTAATTTTTAATATAAATTTATTATACAATATAGTTAATATTACCTTAGTTATATGGGATCCCCCCCCCCCTCTTTTGATAGGTACTTTTTCCGTACGTTTAAGAAATAGTGCCTTAATTGCTATGTAAATTTACTCCACATTTGACACGTAATTTTACCTGACATGTAGATCTAATTAGCTTCCCTTACATGTAAGGGAATTTTACCTCGAATATTCTTACAGTGTATGTTTCCACCTTCGCCGCCTGCTTCAGCCTCTTCGATTTACGAGCGAAACCGTGCTTGGACATGCCCGACGTTTCTATTCCCGTACCCGAATTCGTGCCGGTGTCAAGAAGAATTCAAATTTTTCGTGTCTACACCTGTGGCGTGTGGTGAAGTGTTGCAATGTCAGCGGGTGCTTGCTCAGTGCTGTACGCACTCGTCGTACGCAGCAGAACCCAGTAACCAGAGTGGAACCAGGAGAAATTGTATGTATCGCGGCCACTCACGAGAGAGTGGCGAGGCACCCATTACACGTGTGCTGTGACGTCGGTCAACTGCACTACTACATTTACTATAAGTGGCGGATGTGTGAACTAGCAAACGATTAGGTATTCCACAGTGCACAGGGAAAAACAAAGTTTACCTTGCAACAGTTCACCACACGCTGCTGGTGTGCACGATTTGGATTTTGTGTCATAACGGAATTAACTGTTGGAAATGTGAATGGCGAACTACAAGAATTCGTGAGCAAAGCAAGGCGACATAAGTTGACTATGTAGAGATCTGTGCCATAGTTACGTGTCTCTCCTGCGATACAACTATGAGAAAATTAGAATCGTTCCAACTGCCCATGTTTCAGCAAGTGAATTTACACCGTACAACAATTCTGTTGACTAATGATAAATATTTCTTTCCACAGCAAGTCAGAGTGACTTTTCCCAATTTCGGGTGACTGCACTTCAAGTAGAAAAGCAGTCACTTTAAATGTAAAGGGGTAGTAAATAAATCCATAACAGATTTAAAGGCCTAACGTTAAGTTAGTTGAAACTAAAATCTGTATGCCAAAAGAGTTAAGCCTGTGTACGAAAATTTACAAAACTCTCATATTTTTCACCTATACATGATATTTACAGCTCACGAAACTTGAAGTGAGAATGGATCAAGATTCATTGGGGAACCGTCTTCTGAAAAACACTTTTTTCCGTTTTGCACGCCCATTCGTCTCCATCCGGCCAGAAGGCTGATAATGCTACAAATCATCCGACATTTTTGATCCATTGAAGTCAAAATTTGATACGCAATACTGCGTATGTGTCATTATCTACCGAAGTTGAATCGGGGACGAAATGTGGCTTTCACTTTTGCAAAGCAAACACTGTTAAAAAAATAATAATAATAATCCTTAATTTTATGGAAAAGTGCTGGTAGAAATGTATCCAGAAGTGTCCATAAACTCTCCGTAAAATTGCGGACACATTAATTTTCAGAAACGGACTTTCCGAAAATTTCACGGAACCTCTCCGTTAATTTCCAATTTAATTTTATGTATTTTCGGTTTAAAATAAAAAAAGAGATAGTGAAAATGTCTTTAATTTTCGTTATGTGGGCATTCTACCGATAGTAAAAAGTTATCTTAAAAAAGTTAAAATATTTTGTACTTAAGCGAGGTTTGAACCCGAGTCATAAAATTGTCAGTCCACGACTCTAACCATTCACATAAAACTCTCACTTGACAGTTGTGGTATAACTTTTATATTTATTGTCGAAAGACAAAAGCAAAGATTCAGTTTCTATTAAATTTAGTGTATTTTTAGTGTTGCCAAATGTTACAGACGCCTGGTGCTATTTTTTAATATTTGAAAGAATAGGTCATAGTCGCGTTGATAACCTTAACTGCCGCAGAGACAATAGTTTTCTTGATACAGTGGCGAAGAAAGCTTCGTGTATAATCGGCATTGTTCGTCCCCGTAACTCGAAGCCAAAGGGAATGCGGAGACTTGCCGTATTTTGTGTTTACGGACTTGACTCCGTTTTTCATCATTACGGATTGCCTTTCCATATATAGACTGTACATTTCCGTAAAACATTTCGTAAATGTATGGAAATTTTTAACAGTGTACAGACGTGAGGGAAATTTATGGTATGGTGAAGATCGAGGAAATGGAGACTTCTGTAAGAAGGCTTGGTGAAAGAGGTATACAGTTACTACTAGTGCCATGCCGACCCAAATAACTTGAGAATGAAGAGGATGTCCTGCAGTTCTAGAGAGTACTGTCCACTCCTGATGACAGCTACAACTACGATGGTGACTGTTCTTCTGTAATAAGGCTTGATGGAAAAGGTATACAGTTACTACTAGTGCCATGCCGACCCAAATAACTTGAAAATGAAGAGGATGTCCTGCAGTTCTAAAGAGTACTGTCCACTCCTGATGACAGCTACAACTACGATGGTGACTGTTCTTCTGTAATAATGCTTGATGGAAAAGGTATACAGTTACTACTAGTGCCATGCCGACCCAAATAACTTGAAAATGAAGAGGATGTCCTGCAGTTCTAAAGAGTACTGTCCACTCCTGATGACAGCTACAACTACGATGGTGACTAGTAGGACCAATGTTGCTGTCCAGTTTTCATCAATAATGGTTTGGTGAGTCTTTGACTTCGATGGCAGCCAGATCTTCATGACTTCGTGTCTACGTTACGTCAAGTAAGGTCGACGTGTTCATTTATGTTTGAAACGGCTGCTGGATGGACATCTTTCAAGTATTGAGCTTCCGTTTTCAAATTTCTCCAGACAGTGATTTATCAAAGAAGCTAAAGCTTAATAGCTTTTAGATAAAGTATTCCGAACAGCCGAAATTCATCCTACACGACTTTCTCCATAATGGGCCACGTTTAGGAATGTAACCTTGTAGTCTACAGGAAAACTGCGGGACACAGTGTAGCCAATATAACACCATATTTGAAAAGAAGAAAAAGAAAAAAAAGACGACGTGTTACCACTTTGAAGCGAGCACAAGGATGAGTAACTAAAGGTGGGTTTACGATTAAAGGCTGAAAAATTAAGAATTGTACTTAATGACTCGATACGCACACGGAAAATGAACAATAAGAAGATTTGCAGTTTATGATTGAATTATCTTCTGTTAAGTCTAACCAATCAGAATCGCAGTAGCGAAAGCAGCCGACATAACCTGGAAATATGGACAAGAGTGAAGATGAATTACATATATTTAATTATTTGTCGTTACTGCTTGTGTAAACGTTTCGAAAAACTCGTGATATT
The DNA here is from genome assembly GCA_029891345.1 of Dryococelus australis. Taxonomy (NCBI): domain Eukaryota; kingdom Metazoa; phylum Arthropoda; class Insecta; order Phasmatodea; family Phasmatidae; genus Dryococelus; species Dryococelus australis. Next base: position 185,548,897 of record CM056998.1, on the reverse strand, counting down.
TTTTTGGAAGGGGGAGCCGATGCCCAGATGGGGCATTTACATCAATACATCTGAAAAGGTTAATTAAAGTGAATTCAGTAACCTCTTTCAAGAAATAAAATATGACCATGAACAGTTCTTTAATTTAAGAGAATACTGTCTCTCGATTAAAATAATTATTTACCTACGATTTAACAATACTACATTACCTAACTACAAGATGTAAATACAGTTTCCCGCCAACAACAAATCTCGCTGGGCTCTAATTGGCTACTACATCTTGACTTGTACTTAAGATATAAAATATAACGATTTTCGCATGTGGGAATCGTGCCGGACGATGCCGCTTGTCGGTGGGTTTCTCGGGGATCTCCCATTTTCCCCAACCCTTGCGTTCCGGCGTCGCTCCATACTCACCTCACTTCACCCTCATCTGCTCTCAAAAACTTCGATATGGTAAAAGCCTCCCAAATCCCCCCCCCCCTTTTTCTCTCCCCTTTTTCGACTAGCTCGCAGAACAAATGGCCTGCTAGTGTGTGTGTGTGTGTGTGTGTGTATATATATATATATATATAAATATATATATTTATTTATATCAATGTGTATGTTTGCTGGAAGGAGGTGGGAATGGCTCTAAGAAGTAAGGAAGACTATGGTGTGATATATGAGAGAGGAGTGGTATGATGGAGGGGTGGGGGGGGAGGTAAGGTCCCGCGAGTGTCCTTGGAAAGGTCGGCCGTCAAGGAGTTGTGTGAGGACGGGTTTGCGCAAGCGCCGACCACCCCCTGCGGCTCGCTTCGGCGCCTCACATCGCGGTCCGCCATCTTCCTCCAACAGCGCTGCGCCATCTCGTGTTTCAACGCGTCCAGCTCGACGACTTTTAACGTGCGCTGACATTTCCAGCAGAAGAAGATCCGCTGAGATCCCGGATTCTGGTGGTATCTCGTCCCCTTATCTCCGCCACGAGAGACTATTTATGGAGCAGCGCGTTCGTTGCCGCTCTGTAAAAGGGAAATCAGTCCCACGACACGGCATACGTAATAGCCTTTAAAGCTTTGTCAAACGATGGCGTCTCTACTGCCTTTATTAATTTTTGACTAGTGACTGCCGGCCAAAAATTATTACATTTCTCTTGACAGTTACAGAAATCATACTAAAGGCTGTTCACGAAAAAGTGGGCACTTTTGAAATCTACTTTAGAAAAAAGTAACTGTATCTCCATGCATATATTTTAACAGGCGCACTGAGTGACATGCACCCAGTAAAGTTGGTAACGATGGATGAGAAGTAGTGCCATATCTTAAAGTTGAATAAAAAGTGTTAGGTAAGCATTCGTGATAACATATATTATTTCTTTCGATTTGTGTTTTTTTTTATAATGCTTCGAAGTGCAAAAATGAGAAAATTTGAAAAATTTATATTTTCCCAATAATTTCACAAATTCTCTTGATTGACGCATGGATAAAGTGATGACGCCCATGGCAATGTTAAATTTACATAAGGCGGAATACTACACAACGTGCATACAAATAAATCTTAAGCAGGTCTTTCGAAAGTGCTCATTTTACAGTGAATAACCTATAGCAAGAGTAGTCAGGCATTACATGTTTGAGAACATGTGCAAAACAATGCCCTATGCCTTATCAACATCCAAAATAATATATCAACTCTGTGATGCAAGTTAGGCCGAATATTCTGTCAATTCAAGATGGCGGGATTAGATCCCTTGCCGTGCATATTCGCGCGATTTATTTACAGCGAATAAATGTTTTTCCTGTAACATTTCTTCGTCAGAAGATGCCAATATTATACATTTGGTGAGTTTTTTTGCCATGCAATAAATCAAAGCTAAACTAGTTTAACTCTTTATATAAAAAGGGCAAATATGTAGGTAGCTGAAAGGCGTTGTCTTAATTATTTCCAATATTATATGTGTTAATTAATTTAATTATCAATTTATAAAATTCTTTAAGACCACGATTACATATATCTTTTCAGGTAGCCCGTGGAATTGTCTTTGCTAAACATTTCTTAGTGTCATTGATTGTGTGAGATAAAGACAGTAAATTGCAATTTTAAAACGGAACTACCCAAAAACCACGAAATGGAAAAAAATATGCATTATATTACGTTAATTGTAAAAAAAAAATTGAATGTTTCGCCAAAAAAAACGACGGAAATGTTTGCTACTCTGAAACCTTCTCTTATTGTTTTGGCTAGATATGCGTAAGTTATTCAAGTCCTTTAAAAACCATTAAATTAAAACTTTCTTACTTCCTGCAAACACACGCACAGAAAAAAAAGAAGTAATTTTGATAACATTTTGTATTAATAAAACTATAGAAATGTCATTAAATTTGTAATCAAACTTGACCGGACAGCTATTTTTGATCTAATTCATCATCATAGAAACGAGACCGCGGAGGAATAAACAGTATGCTTAAATGTGAACAAGTGTGTAGTCCATTAATAGTTAACTGAAATTGGTTATTTTCTATGGACGATGTACGTCTTTATGTCACACGCCAAGCTTAAAACTGTCATAAACCTTAATAACTGGTTATGTATAAGTTGTTTGAATAAGACTGTAAAATGGCTACAAACATAACTACGTTGCTACTATTAGGCTAACTAATGCGAAAACAAAAAATAAATAGATTACATTGGCTACCAATTAAAACACTTTTTTTTTAAATGAGAAATAACCACATGTAACTGAATATACTGTTTTGCTCTCATAATGAAGGGAAGACTGCCAAGCAATGTGCACAGGTAGTGGACAACATATTAACTCCTGTCAAACAACAATATATCAGTTCTTCATGCAGAGTGGCCTTCAGTTGAGAAATGTAGTTGAATGTTGTAGCCTAGCACATAGTTTGGCTTCCAAAATACCACACAATCAATCAATATGGTAATATCGAGGGAACTACAAGATATTATCTGCTTCTTCCTCAGGATTACCGAACTACATACGTCTGGACACACGGAACAGTATGAATGGGGACGTTATAGTATTGGAACAGAAGCCTTTCGCCAGGGAACACACGATGGAAAAGACCTCCAAGAATGTTTGAGATATTTCTGTGTTGTCCGAACTATGCCAAAGTATCGCACCTCCCAGTATTAATGAGCTCCCCCCACCCCCCTTTTGTTTTAATTTGCAATAACAAAGAGTCAATCGACATGATAGGCTTGTGCGGGTGTTCACTAGACATGGACATGTCCGGTGGTCTGAAACAATGGAAATACAGATTCGTCAGACCATAGATGACTTGTCCCCACTGCTGCCGTGTCTAATTTCTGTGCTCTTGGCATCAGTGTCTTCTCTTCAAATCATTACGCAGCATCGTCAACGACTTTGGAATTTCTGCTCTTCCATGAACGTTCACAGCATGTAGTTCCTGTGGGGTGGGTTATTTTCATTTATATGAGCTCCTGAAGGTTAGTGTTCATCTCGAAGGCACCTGGAGCACCGTTGCCTTGGACTTTCAGGCCACTGCCCGCTTCAGCACTCTTCTATACCTACCGGCGAGCCTTGGCATTTGCCTAGTGTTCTGTTTCGAAGGCGGCGTCTTATGTCGTGTGCAAGCTGCCATAACAGTTGACACAGTGATCCTTGCAACACCTATACGGTTGACTGTTCGGGGTTCTGCCACAACTTATAAACACTTACACTAGAACTACGTACCATAGAACCACACACAACAGGAAATTCTAACAAGGACCAGTTCTATGTTATGTCATGCTAATGTACGGCAGTTCTAATATGTGTTTCTAGTGTATGATAGTTCTTAAGTGTGTGTTTCTATTGTACGACCAATCTAACATCTATGTTTCGGCTGTAAGATCATTCTAAGTTGTGGATCTCAGTTGTACGATGTTTCTAAAGTATGTGGTTCTGCAATATGTGGTTCTAAAATGTGTTTCTTTTGTACGATCGTTCTAACATTTGTGGTTCTGTTGTATGATCGTTCTAACATCCGTGGTTCTGTTGTGTGATCGTTCTAAGTAGTGAATTTCGGTTGTACAACGTCTCTAGCACATGTGGTGAAATTTCTCAATTATGTGGTATAGTTTGTTCATTCTGTTATCTGCAAGTTCTAGACTATGTTTTTGTAATGCATGTGTGGTCCCTGGCTGTTCTCGTGGCCTAGGCTCCTACTATCGTGCTTGTTTGAAAGTTTGAAAATGAGGAAAAAAGGACATCTGTTTGCTAGCAGAATGTTCGCACATAACCCGATAGACTGTCACCTCCGCATTCACGTCCACTAGTTGGGTAGGATATAGTGCTAGAACGAAGTAATCGCCGACTGAATGTTGAGGGCAGATTATTTTATTTATTTATAGATTTTACCGTTCTACGTCATCTCTGTTTGTCCGAAGCTTTTTATTTTAAATGACTTCTTCCGTCTTTTATTTTTTTTATTTTTATTTTTTTGGGTTTCCACTGTACAAGTTGGTTGACGCTACAAGCATAACCTTGAAACCTGAAAACGCAATAGCGCACAAACTGATGAACCGAATTCGGTCAAACAAAGTGTTATGTAATCAGAATCACTCCAGCAGCACAATAATGACAAACATATGCAAATTTCCAACAGCAGAAATTATGTCACAGTACCTGGTATTAATAACCAAATACAGTTTATAACATCCTGTTATTGGATCTCAAATCAAATCTGAAAGTACAACCACAATACAGCACAAGGCTGTATTCTTCCTAATGAGTTCCCTTCAAGAACTGTTATGTCACCGTCAACTGTTAATCACGTATGTGTGTATCATTCTTTGTGTATTGTTTGGTGCAAGGCAATTGGCAGGTCGGTGTGTATTGGCAGGTATGTCGGTAATTGCACGTTTCTATATAAAGTATGTATAAGTGTTACAACATATACGACCTGTAGCACGTAATTACAAACGAAGACTTAAATGCCTAATAATGACTCATTATAATAGCCATAGCATAATCCATAATGTAACAAAAACGACAATAACAAAACATACACCGCTTATTACGGCAAAAGAGATTTATTACGGATTAAAATACAGTTCCGCATGACTAAGAATATGCCTATCACCAGTAGTGCCAAACTAACTACCGATACAACTAAAATCTGATCACCGAGTTCTAACTTCATCTTCTTACGAGAAAACATGGATGCATTACCAAATACTGCGTATTCATATTTCCTTCGCCGAGTGAAGTGACAAACTTATTCTTGGACTATTAATAAACCCTATTTTAGCCCTCTAAAATAAATTGTAAAAATGTCCACTTTTGCTTTAAAAATGTCGAGGATAATGGAAAGTTTATGTAACTACTAAATCTCCAAATATTATTCAGTATAAACATTTTCCTTATGTGCTGCCGTTCTTAAGTAAATGAAGAATAATTGACAACCAAGATGAAAATGTTTGTATTTAAATCACTTACTTTGTGCATAATTGACTGGAAATGGTCGATACTTCTTGCCTCCTGCTGCCAGTTCCAGTCAATGATCGTCTGAGGTCGCCTGTATGTAGCCTGCTGTGTTCGATAATAAACTGACTCGCCTTGAATCCAGACACTACGCAGCGCAGTTCGGCCTGCCTTTGAGAATACAGAACAAGGCGGGGAAAATGAGGCAATTACACGTGGTGTGGGGGGGGGGGATGCCTGTTGTACAGCAGATTATAACAGAATTTCCTCGTCATGGAGATTTGTAAACTCATAGATAAAGTGTTCCAAATTGGATATTATTAGTGTTACATTGCAGACTGTGTGCGTGACCGTAATGACCAGTTTCGAAAGAACGGCAGGTAATTGGACGAGAGTTTGTTCACATTTCAGACTCCGCTTGGTGCCACTTTTATGACACAACGCAGGCGTTGGAAGTCTTGGAGACTACAAACGTTTCGTAATGCTCCGTCCTAATATTCTTTTAGGTCGCGGTAACCTGTACCAACTGGTATGATATTTACAACTGAAATCATTGTCCTGTGCAGCAATCTAGCAGCTGAACTTAAACGTGAATTAACATAGAGCAACAAAATAACCGTTTGGAACAACTAGGCAATCCCATTCTCCTGGGATGCGGGAATCATATAAAAACAGTACTCGAAAGTAAATGTTCTAAATATTGGAGTCACTTAATAATTACGTTTTTTTTTTTAATATATGGTTTCTCAAGAGTTCATTCACCTTGCAACAGCATACTGAAGATGTAAGGTATGCGCCTAGTGTCATAAAAATGGCAGCCAGTCGGAGTTTCCCTGCATTAATAAAGTCGCATTTAGGGCACCGCAATTTTTGCATGATGCAAACTGCACGCAATATTATGCAAGCAAGTGCATCCCGTTTTGTTCTTATATGCATCCGCAAACTTTGCTTCTCAGAGTAATAATTGATACAGATTACACGAAAAATGAAATAGTTGTATTAAAAAATATGTAATCAAGTGGCACGTAATAAACGTTATCTTTTCTAATCGCCAGCCATTCTTCTAAGCTAGTTTTATTATCCTCTGCTTAGCCATCAAAGATATCAACTAGGCATATTAGGCATATATCTACTGGTATTATAAGGATTAACTTACAAGTACCGAGAAGGGTTTTTAATGAGTTTCGGTGACCGTCTGTTTAGTACACTTATCGGAGATAGTTGAAAAGTATCAAAATGAGCTGGATGTGAAGACTGTACTGTAAAAAAAATTTGAGTTCAAATTCCCTTACATGTAAGGTAAAATTACCACTTAAATGTAAAGTAAATTTACATAACGAGTAAAGTACTATTCTCTAATCGCACGGGAAAAATTACCTTACAAAAGTCGACGGTGGGGGGGGGGATCCCATACCAGTAAGGAAAAATTAACTATATTGTATAATAAAATTATATTTTAAATTATCCCGGAGTATTAGTGCTGTTAATTTTTTTATTACCTATTTTCTCTGACGAAGAGTAACCGAAATCTCAACACTAAAATCCTCGACACTTGCTAGTGGTTGAGAGCGAACTATAGTACTCTATCACGATAAACTGATGCGCTATCCTATACACTACGACGACAGCGTCTCAGCACCAGTGAATATTAGCATGTTAAGGGGAAGTATCCTTGTTTTCTTGGATTTACGTATTTTCCTCATTAACTTAATTTTCGGAGTCAAAATTTTAAAACCAAGCTAGTCATGGCATAGGGAACATTTTAACAGTTATTTCTAAATCCCACTTATTCTTCTTGCAAGATTAGTGTCACATCTGTAACCGTAATCAATCAATATCTAATAAATTAATAATTTCAGTCCCATATGAGAAAATATTGGTATATTCGAAACCCTACAAATTAAAAAAAAATTCGTTAAGTAGTCGTCCATGTCATGTCTAGCTTTGATTTTTATATTTCTGGTCATACATTTTCATTAGAAAGATTTGTAAGAAATTTTCTAAGATGGAGTGGATACTACCCCGTTAAGGGATTGTTTCTCCCTCCCGTGCCCGTACTTATCTGTTGAATGCTGAAGAGATGCACACGTCGTAAGTTGATTTTCCCATCCATATATGCGATTTTCCATTACCAAGTACATGAATTTTGCTCCAGAGTGCGGTAATTCTATCTTACATGTAAAGAAAACTATGTTTCCCCCCACAAGTTTGCGAATATTAACTTTTACTTGTCAGGCAATTTTCCCATTTTTTTTTACAGTGTGTAGTATGAATTAATCAACGAAACAACAGGGCGTATCATCGAGATGTTCTAGACGTTCCAGTGGTTTTGAGAATCTCGAATAGTGTGCATGCAGACCTACACTGCAAAAAAAAAAAATTACTTCATTTTACGGAAAAGTGCTGGTAAAAATTTATCCAGAAGTGTCCGTAAACTCTCCGTAAAATTACGGACATATTGATTTTCAGAAACGGACTTTTCGTAAATTTTACTGAACCTATCCGTTTATTTCCGAGTTAGTTTTCTGTACTTTCTATTTAAAATAAAAAAAGATAAAGAAAATGTACTTAATTTTCGTTATGTGGGTGTTCTACCGTGTATAAAAAATTATATTTAAAAAGTTATAATATTTTGTACTTAACCATTCACCTACAAGTCTCACTTGTAAGTTGTGGTGTAACTTGTATATTTATATTACAAGGACAAAAGCAAAAATTCAGCTTCTATTATATTTAGTGTATTTTTAGTGTTGCCATATGTTACAGACGCCTGATGCTATTTTTAAATGTTTGACAGAATAAGTCATGGTCGCGTGGATAACCTTAACTGCCGCAGAAACGACAATTTTCTTGTTCAGTGTCAAAGAAAGTTTCGTGTAGAATCGGCATTGTTCGTTCCCGTAACTCGAAGCCAAATGGAATACGGAGACGTTCCGTATTTTGTATTTACGGACTTAACTCCGTTTTTCGTCATTGCGGATTGCCTTTCCCTATGTACACTGTACATTTCCGTAAAACATTCCTTAAATATACGGAAATTTTTAACAGTGTAGGTTTAAAAAGAACTAGCCAGAAATCGGTTGCGCAGTCGTAGGCCTATGTTCGACTGCCTTAGACAACAGTACATTGTAACACCACCGACATTTTCAGGAACAACTTTGAACCCTGTAACTTCGGTTGGTTCACTTGTTATAAACTAGACTGCCTCCACTAATGTACTCGGTTCGACCCCAGGGGCTGTCCTTGTGTAGTGTGTCTGACACTCAATTTATGCGTGTGTATATGCATGTGTGTCAGTTTCGAAGGGGGAGGGTGTACCGTGGAACGGGTAGGAGTATCTTTTGGGATATTTATTTCATTTCCTTATCTTCACTTCACTTAAGGGGGGTAATATCCCTTCAATATTGCATGCATTTCTGGTCTCACCATAGCTTGATTCTCTCATAAAATTTTTTTAATGAGGGCTATCAGGTCATAGGGCATCTCTGCACTAAGTCCACAGTATTTTGTCTATGCTATTTTTTTGTTGCATCTGTGTCGGTTATAAAGATTAGATTGATTGATGTTTGTCATTTTTTTTTTTTAAGCTCACTTGAGAAAATACAGACTGAAAACAGTTAATTCCGGTTTCAGGAATTCTGTAAAGTAGTTCTGTATGTAAAAATAGGGTTTACATTTTAACACCATATCTTAACAGTAAGTAAAGAAGATACATAAATAAACCCAAGATGGAAACGACCTCAAACCTCTCAGTCTGCCCCCAAATATCATTATATTGCTGGCCATAGCCCACGAAACCATCTTTAGGTATGTAGGGCAACCGACTTAACTTAATAACAGCTTCATAAACATTCATGTAAGTTCTACAGGTTGTAACCAACCCGCATTTACACTCTTTCGCTTCCCACTTAGTCGGTAGAGAACATAATATGCGTAGCTGGTCCTTGTCCCTAGCATTAGTCATAAAGGGGTTCTGTTGTAGTTTTTGTATTTTATTACATTATCATTATACTGGACATATGATATTCATATATATATATATATATATATATATATATATATATATATATATATATATATATATATATATATATATATATATATATATATATATCCACACAGCAATATATTTCCCAGATTTTTGCAGTAAAGAGTGGAGTTGGTTCGTGCCCAGTGTCCCGACATGACGCGTCCGAGGCTTCTACTACTCGTCCTTTAACATAGCACTTAATTTATTCTCGTTTAGAAGTTTGGCTTTGGGCCCTAAACGGTTCGATTATCAAGGAGTCGACCAGCCTGCCACGAGGCTAATGCCGTCAAGATCGCTCATGATTCAACCACATCCTCGGGGACAAACACCCTTGTTATTGGGACCACCAAGGAGAAGTAGAATATTTCCAAATGGAGCACTGCACTCGGCTGTACAGTATCAATATACACAACTCATGAAAAAAGAGCACAGACACTTTCAACATTTTCAGAAATGTACGATATATTTTCCGATTGAAAGACTGGAGCATATATTTTGTATCAATGTAAAATATTTTTTCTAGAATTTGCCTAGTTAGAAGTAAAAAAAATATCAATTAGTAGGAGTCTAATTGTAATAAAAATTTTAGCATATTTCTATTCGTCAAGTGTGGCGACCATAATAATTGCTGTAGTTTTATGTATGTAAGAAGACATTTAACTAACGTTAAAAAATATTTTAACAACTGATTTTGTGCACATCAATTTCAGCCACAAAAGTTATTGTTTTTATCACTAAAATGAAAGTACATAAAGAAGAAAATTTCTGAGGCCACCAGAATCTAAATGCGCTTAAATTTTTATTGGGCTCTTATTGGATGTGTTCGTTTCAACATTTGAATACATACATTGTATTATTGTTTCAAATGCAACATAAATAGCATTTTCTGACAATGTTGGTAATGTGTGTACTGACGCTCTGCGTGTTGTACACACATTGGCAGCCACACTACTTCTACCTCGACACTCTTACGCAATTGGAACTTCTACCTCGACACACTTACGCAATTGGAACTTCTACCTCGACACACTTACGCAATTGGAACTTCTACCTCGACACTCTTACGCAATTGGAACTTCTACCTCGACACTCTTACGCAATTGGAACTTCTACCTCGACACTCTTACGCAATTGGAAACTATGACATTTGACATTACGATTTGACTTAACGTTTACTTCTCGACATGTTGTTTCCTGTCAAGCTTGGCACACTGGAACTGTCAAGGATTAAGTCAAACGCTCATGACTCTATGATTTCAAAAAAGTTGAAACTTAAGCTGGGCTCACAACCATCCGTCGCATCCGTCAGACGCCCGTCCGTACGTCGGTCACGTGATCTTCAACCAATCGCAGGGCGACTATTCGTTTTCTATCCGTCCATCGGTCTAATATTTCCTCAACTTTTATTTTCGACGGACGGACGGACGGACGGACGGATGCGCCACAGCATTCTAACGACATTCCGTAGACGTGATTGCGCACTTTGAAGTAAAATGCAATGCAGTGGATAATATGTGTTTATTTACACTCTAAGAAATTATTTGTAAATTTATCATATCAGTGTATACGTTCAGTGAAAATGCGTGAATGGTAAATTATTTTCCAATTTATGCATGGTAACGTTCCTACAGTTGCTAAGGAAAGAGTCAGTTGAATAGGGAAGTACCCAACTTTGCATAGTAGCAATGCTAAATATTCCCCGTATTTTAAACCTGACATGTAATGCTTTTTCCAAACACTGTATAGGTTAAAAACTTCCATTACAGTTTAAGAAGTTTACTAGAAATTTATTTATAGTGTATCTTTGCTGGTGAATTAGGAAATTTAAAATGTAGACAATAATTCATTATAAACTCTTGTCACGTAAAAAAATTGTCCTCAAAATGTTCATCTCTGGGAAATCTATTTACAACCAAAATATACCTCCAAATAAGGAAAGACCATGATGTTAGGTTGTCACACTGAAAGCTTGCCGTTCAGGAGAATTGACGGACGACGGATGGGTAAGATTCGCTTTCAGAAGACAGATGAAAACACAGACGGTTGACTGACTGACGGACGGGTGACTGACGTGCAACATGATGGTTGTGTTGCGAGTCCAGCCTTAGTCAACGTCAAGCATTGCCGAGAATCTACCAGAGGTTACGTAGAGTGAATATTTGTTTACCGTAAGGCGATTTTCATCTGGTTGTATTAGAACCGAGCTGAAATGGGAAACGAATGTTGTGCGCAGAGAAAACCAGCAAACTTTTTATTTGTTTGAAATGATATTTCAATATAAATATCTAAGTTTGGTTTCAAACCAGTTACGGAAAACATATCCCTGATCGATATAATTATTTTGCTCAATAAGATACACATTTTTTACGAAGGTTGCTGACCAGATTTTCAGTTGTTTGATCTTTGACTATACAATTGTATTGTGTAGGGTAACCAGATTTTTTTATACACTAGCAAGAAACTTGTTATAATAAGTGTAATTTATAGTAAAAGGATTCGGATTAATTTACGGGGATGTCAGTACTTGTGAAAAGTACACTCAATGAACGTGCATCTGGGTGTAAATCAAAATAATTTTTACAATTTAGTTAACGATTATATTTATTTGAAATATATATTTTTAATTTGAATGAATAGCACACAGAAAAAGGATTAATCAGTTCAAAAAATCACCGAGTGCGTAAATTACATAAAATTTAAATGGTTGTTTACGTTTAAAAAGCAGGACTTTCCGCGCAGGACACTTGGCTAAAGTAGGGCATTTAATTACTATTTGGGATTTCGCATCTCGCAGGACAAGGTTTTATAGGCTGTTCACGGTAAAGTGGGCACTTCTGAGGCCCTGGTTACTTTTCCCTTTCAGCCATTATTTTTCCTGTAGCCACCTTTTTAAATAAATATTTCTATGTGAGTAATAAACACAGCCTGTATTTTCCACCGCATTGCGAAGTTAACGCTTAAGGTTAAAATTAAATATATTTATTGGCTGTTATTCCGAATGAGAGGGATTTCAAAATTGCTCACTGTATCGCGAGTACTTTATATTAAAAACTAGCTGTACCCTCGCGCTCACCCGCTTTGTTGTGCATTGATCTATTTTGAAAATTGGAATCGCTCTAGCCACTCACTTGGGTTCGCTCGAGCCACTGGGTCACCGCGGCTCCACTTGATATATTTCTATTGACTGAACCACTGCGGTCCCACTTGAGAGTGCTCTAGCCACTGGGCCACTGCGTCCCCACTTAAGATTACTCTGCGCACTGGGCCGCCGTGGCCTCGCTTGATATATGTACATAGCTATAAGGAAGATCGTAGCTTGCTAACAATGAAAGAATTATAACAATCAGCCCTGCAGTTTTGGTAGAGCATGCTTAGAAAGTAGCAAAATAGTTCACTAATACCGTTAATACTCAGCTCCTATAAGTGGTAGGGTAATTTTTAACACACGCAAACCTTCTTCTATAAATGCAGCTCATAACAGTAAAAACCGTATCCAAATCCGTTCAGTGGTTCTCGAGATTAGCGCAGACATCACGCGCCATAGGGACTTTCTTTTATACTATGTATTGATTAAGCTTGAAGTAAAGCAACTGTCTGAGGAACCCTGCGCCGTACAGTACAACGTGAAGAACTCATAAAAATGTAGTACAGACACACTAAAAATAGTTAGAAATCTATTATTTGTGCTGTATACGAAAGAAGAATGTATATAATTTGCAACATTATAAAATATTTTACTAAAGTATATTTTTTTTCATATATGATCACAGTAAATATTACGACGATCTTTCTTGAGGAAGATTTTCTTGTAAATTCTGCTTTCTGAAGCATCCAGAATGTAAATGCGGACTATATTGATCGATTAATTTTTTACATTTGAAAAGTATGTTTTAGTAAAATATTTTATAATGTTGCAAAATATATACATTTTTCTTTCGTGTACAGCATAAATAACACTTTCCTGGCAATTTTTTATGGAGCCTGTACTAATTTTTAATGAGTTCTTCACGTTGTACAGCCAGGCGCAGTGCTCCATAGGTAGTTCCTTCGCTTCAACCTTAAGGGGAAGTATCCTTGTTATCTTGGATTTACGTATTTTCCTCATTAACTTAATTTTCGGAGTCAATATTTAAAAACCAAGCAAGTCATGACATAGTGAACATTTTAACAGTTATTTCTAAATCCCACTTATTAGTGCCACATCTATAGACGTAATCAATCATCATCTAATTATTTAATTTCAGTCCCACGTGGGAAAATACAGGTATATTTGAAACCCTACAAATTAAAAAAAAAAAATCGTTAAGTAGTCGTCTATGTCATGTGTAGCTTTGATCTTTTATTTCTGGTCATACATTTTCATTACGAAGATTTGTGAGAAAATTCGAAGAGGGAGTAGATACTACCCCTTTAAGGACTGTCGTGTGAAAAGAAGAACGCCTTATCACCCACATCTGTGATTTCGTGAAGGGAAAGGAGAAGTAAGGTGAAGTGCTAAAGTTCCCCTTTGCGTAAGGGCCCTTCGTACGGCGCAGGAGCGTAGTGCGCGGACGAGAGGAGGAGTAGAGCGCGCTCGGTGTGCTGCGCAGGACCTCTGGACGCCGCTCGCTGCGCCCAAAGACGAGGGTACAGGAATGCTGCCGACGTTACCCGAGGCGAGTGTGACGAGCCAAGGCCGCGGCGTCTCTCGGGTTCAACTGTCGCAGGTTTGGCATTGGCGGCGGTCATATGCGGCTCGTTGGCCGCTGGGCGTAGGCCGCCAGCCTGACACGGAGCTGCTCTGCGTCTAATGGTTCTTATGATTAGTCCTCGCACGTTCCATGCAGACGCGCGCTGATTATTTCACTGTATTTTTTTTTTACTGCCTCGCGGTCTGAATTTCATACCTTAGACGGCGCAAAAATCCACTTCGCTCGGAGACAATACACTTTTTAGCATTCCGTTAGCGTGATGTGAGAATTAAATTGTCTTCGTTGAGCTCTTAGTGATAAATAGCCGTAAAAATACAACTGCTTTCTTTCTTGTTTATTTGATCTGAAACGTTTATTCTACACAACCATACTGAATAACACACACATGAGAATTAAAGACTGTTGACTGTAAAATGATCACTTTTGAAATGAACTTTTAAAAAATGTTATTCATTACACATACCTACATATGCGCCTAGTAAAGTTGATAATGGCGGAGCTAAAGTAGTTCCATGTAGACTATTAATGTTGAACTTCATGTGTTGGGTCAATATTTGTGAATACTTAAACTATTTCTTTTGCTCACTGTTTTTAATGCATACAAATGTAAGAATCATCATATTTGCCAAATATTTACTTTTCTAAAATATCAGATTTTTTTTTTTTTTTTTTTCACCTGACCGACGCACGAATAATGTGATGAAGCCCACGGTAATGTTAATTTTAGATCTGACGGAATAATACACAATGTGCTCACTTGTAGAACTTAAGCAGGCCTTTCGAAAGTGCTCAGTTTACCGTGAATAGCACATAACGTAATTGATTCCAAGACATACTTATAGCGATATCATTCCAGTTCTATCGTTTTCCGACAAGCAAACGTGAATGTCTTAGTCGTGCCCTTTGCCTTTCCAAACCTGCAGCACTTTATTAAACACCTGGAGATTATGGTAGATTTCAGTAACAACAGCAGATAAGATTGGCATTCTAATGCTATATTTTGCGTATGATTTACTTTAATCAAAACTACTTTCATATATTTCTAGTATTTAACCCCCCCCCCCCCCCCCCAACTCCCCTTCCCCCTCCCCTACCCAACATTTTCGGACCCTAATCTGCTGAGAATTACTGTTTCAACAAGTGGTAGTAAAGAATGAACAGATGAACAGCACTAAAATTTCCAGCTCCATTGTTACTGAAATGTGTCACCGCCCTTTTTTCGCATTGCACTGTCAGTGTGCATAAATATGCGTAAGCAAGCAAAATTTCAGTAACTGGCGGGATAGAGATGTTAATAACAATCTCTCAATTGGCGTAATAGGCATATGTCATTTTCGTAAAAAAAAAATATAAAAAAAATTATTTCAAACTATAATTTCATTCGTATTTTTTTCTTTAAATAGTAAAATAATTGCGAAATATTAGTCGCCCATCATTATATCTAATAATTTGCTACTGTTGAACCAAGATTTCACTTTACAGGGGCGAGAAAAAACTTGAAAGCACTACCGGCCAAGATTGGTGACCGATATACACCAGGACTCGGATACACACAAAAACTACTTTCACGGACTACATAACCAACACAACGCCCCGTGCAGTGAAATATGGTAACTGGCTTCCAGTTAAGAAGGGATTTCCAATTCTTTTTTCAAATCTGGCCATCAATCTCACTTTGAGTTTGTAAAAAATTGTCAAATATTTTCAATTTAATGAAATTGTTTGTCTCTAGGATTGTATACCGTATAATAAACTTCAGGTTGTTGACTACCAGCTAATATCAACCATCACAACTGCCACAAAACTCTGATAGCGGAGTTATCTCGAGTCGGTATGCTGACTCCGATGTTCTTCAGTCTTACGGTGGGTAATTTGCTGTGTTCCGGGATAATAAACGAGCTATCGTTAAATTCATCCGTGTTATTGTTTTAGTAAATACAACCGCATAAGACATTGTGTGTGTTTTTAAATGTATGAAATATATCGAAGAATAGCTCGTTTTTCCACCGGCGACTCGCCAGGATGTGACTTTATTCGATGACCCTATATGTTATGGCACACTAATAAGGATAAAAGTTTAATGCGTGTCTAAAGATAACTAAACTTTCTCCGTCGAAATTCTAACAGCTAGAACCAATTCTGGAAACACTCGTCTTACCCCACTCACTAAAATTGAATCAGTGAGGATTGAGCCAAATCAGTGAGAAAAAAAGTGAGAACTGAGCACCTGGTAATCAGTGCCAGATAACTATTTAATACAGCGGCTTAATTTCACTGATTTATTTGTGATTCCCACTGAATATCGAGAATTTCACTGTTATAAATAATTTTTTTCCCCCAGTTAATTTGCTTGATAGCTTATCAACTGACTTTCTGTGGACGTTATTTCACGGATTGAAATCACTGATTCAGACTTAGCGTGCATTTTCGCGTCCAAAGAAAATCCCTTCAGTTTAAATGAGGACTCAAAACTCGATTTCGGAGCGATACGTTTCTCAATTGCTTATCGTGTTTAGACGCTATTACAAAATATCCAAGGTTTTTTTTTTTATCACGAATTTTCTATTAAAACCTCTGCAACACGCAACGCGCGATAGCTAAGAAATGCCAGTCAAAAATCAAAGTCTTGCGCATCAATATAAAAGTTTAATATCATAATAAAAGTAAGTTTCAAGTAAGTCGTGGTAGTAACTTTATTTCTAAACTAAACGCAAATTTTGGAAATGTTTGCCTCAAAAACGGAATGTGTTTTCTAGTTTACCTATGCATGACTTAGACGTTAATACGGCGATGGTAAGTGAGGAGTTGGAAATAACTTTAGAAGCTTTTCCTGTCCGCAAATAAGACTCCTCGTTCCGATACAAACTGTCTTGTACACTCTTTGACGTAGCAGATAAGCGCCTTTCGTTTCTCGGCGCCGCTGATGTACAAGTTGTGCGTGTCTACATTAAAGTATGTGCCGATAAAAATAATCAGATTATGTTCACGGCTGCTTCCAAATTTTCTGAAGCCATGTTAAAATTCTACCTCCAGGACACTCGTCGCGTCTCAAGCAAATAAACCTTGACCTGGTCTAGAAAATTACACCAAAGGGACAACGCATGCGCATTCGTGAGTACACATGTAATAATATTCTGTATGACAACGATTTCTTGTTAGGTATTACCAACTCCATTATTTTCTCCCTGATTTTATTCATATTAACTATAAATTAAGAAATAATATTAAGTAAATGTTCAGGTTGTTAAAAAAAAAAAAGAAGTATTTTGATGTTTACGTGACTATAAAACGCTTGTGACACGTGACATATTTAAGAAGAACCGAACACGCCATGCATGGGACTATTTTTCAAAGGTTTGGTTCAAAAAGTGGGAATAAACCGCTAATAGACTATGAATGGAGAATCGAAAGTTAAAGAAATTCCTTCAATATAGTCTACATTATATTTATTAAGGAGTACTGGCACGTTAAGAAATTATGCCGATTTTGAGTTTAATCTAATCTAAAATTTAAGATTAAAAATATGCATTTTACAAAAAAAAAAAAAAAAAAAAAAAAAAAACTATGAACGAATAGCATGTTTTTTATATTTATTACCGTTGTAGTATTCTCTGAGGAATAGTGTTGAAATGTGTTTGTTTGAAACAAGAATATTTAAATGTGATGAATTGAATAGAAATTTGCTTAACATTAATCTCCCATCCAAGCTTGGCGGCTGCACGCTTGGTATAGACTGACTATTCGCGGTTTCTTCATTATTTTCGAATCAAACATTTGAAAATTCAACCCGTGCGTAACGTGTTTCGTTGTTTTCTAAGTATGCCATGTATCACAAGCGTTTTATACTTGTTTTCATAAAAATACTTTTCTGTGGTTACATTGGAATTTTATTCATATTTTGACAGTAAACTGTAATATTTCATTTAATATTAATATGGATGAAAACAGAGAGAAAATAGGTGTGTTGGTAATACCTAGTAAGAAATAGTTCTTATGTGACATTTTATTAGACCTAGTGCGTACGAATGCGGTGCGTGGTCCCTCTGGTGTAATTTTTCCAGACTTGTGTAAGCTTTGATTTCACGAGGTGGAGGAATATTCTGGAAGTAGAACTTTAGCAGCGCTTCATAAAAGTTGGAAGTAACCGTGAATGGACTATAGCAAGTGAAGAGATTTGGTCGGCTCTTAACGTCGTGGTTTTGAGAGCCGATGAGGGTGAAGAAAGGTGAGAATGGAGCAGCACCGGAATGAAGGGGAAGGGAAACGGGAGATCCTCGAGAAAACCCGCGACCAGCTGCATCGTCCGGCACGACTCCCACATGCGAAAGTCCGGAGTGACCCGGCCTTGGCGGGGGGTGAGCAGGCTAACCGCTATGCCACCGCGGCCCCTGAGATTGGACAATAGGCGGAGGACTAAATTAAAACGATTGGAGGGGGGAGGGGAGCTGGTACCCAATAAGTAGAGACCTGTATAATTCGCGTTATTATTTTTGGACAAGCTAGACGTCGTCCTACAATTTTCTGAGCACAACCCGTGATTTCGTTGGCTGATGGCTTCTATGCGAGGTCATGTGCCTGTGTAACTATGTTACAGGCGATTCTCACGTCAGTGAAAAATGAATTTGTACCTGCACCAATAAATGCACACATACGTGACTGACAGTTGACAGTGAAATTTCAGTTCATGAAGGAAACTTATTAGGAGGAATACACCCTTGCGGTGTATTAAGGTTGTAGTTTGATAGTTGATTTCTGATCCAATATACAGGATATCAATTCTATATTTGGTTGTTGTTTGTGATGACTGTAACATTGTAATTCTTGCTTCATATTTGCATTTCTTTATCGTATTGGAATACTGGAGCAATTGTGATGACATTGCTGTTTGTTTGACTGAATTCGGTTCAGTGGTTCGGATTTTATGGGTGATTTTGTTTTCAAGGTAATGCACTTAGAATATTTGTTGTCCGGTTTGCCAAGCGCAAGCAAGGCTCCAATACTACTAGCCTTGCCGCGTTTAAAAGTTATGACATGGAAGACACGCCTGCTGCCAAGCCTTCGCCTGATAAGGGGTTCGGTGCGGTAAGATATTGCGTGTTTTTTCGTGCTGCAGAAAAGTAACTTCAATTGTGGAAGTCTGTACCAACAAGGAGTCGAACCTCAAGGCGTGCAGATGCCGGTTCCACACTTACAGGCGCACTCGTTCGCCGAACAAACAAGAGTTGCTTGAGCAGAAATGTCGAGGATAACACTGATATTTGACCGCTACGAGATGTCAGCAGTAACGTCACTAAACAAGTCCGTAACTGAAGTCTCTCACGTGCCAACACATGAAAAAAAAAAAACGATCCTGCAGCATACCACCACGCTTCGTAAAATGTTCTGTTTTCCCCTTGCGCCGCCGCGGTTCCATTTACAAGGACCCGTCGTTCATTGGTCGCGCAAGGCTGAACAGGATTGGCGGTTCGAGTTTTCGAGCTAGGCGGCCATTGGTTGGCAGCGGCGTGTCCTTCTCGCTTGACCAGCTCTCGAGCTGCTACGCTAGCAGTACATAGTCACCTGAGTACTACAGCCAGGTCCATGTATCGTGTGGCATATCTAAGTTCGTGAGGGTCCTAAGAGTTATACGGAGTGTAATAAAACCTTACTGTTACAGATCTGAATTGCACAGTACAGCGTCACGACGGAAACACTACGCGACTTGCGCGTAGGAGCGATGCGACACTAGGGCGTGTGTGTTAGTGTCGCCCGTATTGCTCCCTCGCTTCTTAAACATGGACGCGCAGCTCCAATGAACTAATTAAGTGTGGGATGGACCCCCGCTTCCAAGGTCAAGAAGCGAGAGAGCGATACGGGCGACACTTACACGCACTTGTGGTGCCTCATCGCTCCTAAGCGCAAGGCGTGCAGTGTTTCCGTCGTGACGTTGTACTGTGCAGATTAGATCTGTAACAGCGGGGTTTTATTACACGCGATAAAAGCCCGCAGACTAAACTACGCTCGAATCTTTGTACTTTTCTCTTGCCGCTTAAGAAAACTGTATACACAAGCTTTAAAAAACGATATTTGACGATTTTCAAGATTTTTTTTTCCATAAATACAGTTAATATTACAAAAGTTAAAACATAGGGGCATAGATAACTGTTTTTTTTTTTTTTTTTTTTTGACACAAAGGCAGTATTTTAAGAACATTTATTTACCGAGATACGCGTATTAGAGCAAACAACTACTTAGAAAAATGTTTCAGTCCATCCCACTCTTAATAAAAATAAAATATATAAATTTAATTTCTTGATTTATTTGCAATCCTTTACAAGTGTACTTGGGTATTATTTATAACATTAATCTGCCTGTCTACACTAGTTGACTTATTATTCTACTAGTGAGCGCAATATTTACAGCCAATCTCAACGATAGTTGAAGATTTTACCATTGTCTTTATATTAACTACAGTATTTTTTTTTTAATTGTATTTTGCGTCATTCCGAATGTCTGCCTCTCACACATCATCAAGTCCCACTTTCCCCCAGTACCTACAGCCGGCCGCTCTTTCTCTCCACTCTCCCGATGCTCTCGGACTACGCTCGTTGGCCACTGCGTCGTACACAACTCAAGATTCTCGACACAGAGGCAAGCTACGGCTTATATAGCTGAGCCGACCTGTCCCAGAAGTTGCTTCACAACCTCGCGTCGCGCAGAGGTTAGGAGGTGGGGCGATGGCCAGCCAACTAACGCAGCGACTACCCAAGACATGCGCTATCAGTCCCGATAGCCTCAGCGCGGATCACCTCAATGTCACGCGACGGTCTATCTCTAACTCCGCGCGCGCTTTTTCATTTACCGGTGGTGCCCTTGGACTTGGAGGGAGCACTGCACTCACTTCGCACTCACGTGGAAAGAGGAGGGAGGGTGGAAAGTAAAGAATGATGAGCGGCTGTATGTAACAGTAATAATAGGGGAGTACCTATCGCCCGGTCATTGGGGTTGCCTAGCCCTGAGCCTAGCGATTTATTTGTTATGCCCCGAATTTTGTGGAATTCTTGTAATTAATTTTACTGCTGTACTTGTGTTTTTTTACGTACAGGGAATGTGAACAGCGGGGCACCGAGGCTGGTATTCATGGTAAAGTTAGCACATTCGAAAGCCCTCTCATTCGGAATAATAGTTAATAAATATATTTTCTTTTAGCCTTAGACATTAACTTCAGAGTGCGGGGGGGTTATACACACTGTGTGTATTACTTAAAAGGCAAAATTCATTTTGAAAAAGTGGTTAAAGGATTTAAAAAAAGACTGAAAGGTAGAAGTAGCTAGGGCCTCAAAAGTGCTCACTTTACCATGAACAATCTATAGAATACTTCAGTAATGTATTGCATAAGACATAGATAAATTACTGTGTTACACGCAGGGAGCTTCTGGCCACGGTGAAGGAAATTTTACACATCCACCCCTACCTTTATGGCGGTCAAAAAAGGACCGACCATACTTCTATACACTGATTACTAAATTTCAAGAACACCGAAGGTCAAATAACCCAGTGGATACAGCATCCTCGAAAATATGATTCTGAAATACAACACAGATCTGGACGCTTTCACAGCAATCCAGATGCACTGTCTAGAAGATCACGTGAGCCATTTTGTTGACATTGTGTATACCAGAAAGAAAAGAGCAGTGAAACGCCGAAAGTACAGATGACAATAATTCAATGTTCTTTACCTTGTGATGGGTCACCTACTTTGAGCTATGGGGGTATTAGGAAAGATCAACTGAATGATCCTACTTTGCAGCAATTATTAAAGTGGAAAGTAGCTGGCTGACGGCTGAAATGGGAAGGAATATCTAGCATGAGTGCAGCAGTCAAAGTATACTGAGTACAATGGAATTACCTCGTACTGAGGGACGGTGTACTTTACAGAAACTGGGAAAGTACACAAGTTTACTGTTATACTTCCAGAATGCATGGTTCCAGAAGTCGTAAAGGAACTACATAATGCGGCAGCCAGTGGGCACTTTTGTGTCAATAAGACCCTAGACAGACTTAGACTGAGATTATATATGCTTCATTGTCGGGAGGATGTTGAGAACTGTTGCCGGATGTGCGACATCTGAACTTCAAAGGACTCACTATGGGACAAGGTTACCAATGTTAGAGTCCCATTCGAGAGGATAGCAGTGGGTATTCTGGGACCCTTGCCTGTCAGAGAGAGGTAATCGGCATCTCCTGGTAGCTCAGGATTAGGTGCTTTACTAAGTGGCCTGAAGTTATTGGATTCCCATACCTAACCAAGAAGCACGTACTGTGGCTGAGGCACTCGTAGAGCATGTCATCTCGAGGTTTGGAGTGCCACTAGAACTACATTCTGATCAGGGAAGATACTCTGATGCTGCGGTCCTCCAGGAGATAACAAATGTTTTGGGGATAAAAAAGACTAGGACAACAGACTTACGCCCTCAGTCGGATGGAATGGTCGAGAGGCTTAACTGCACTCTTGAGACGTACCTGTCAATGTGTGTGGCAGACAACAAAAATAATTGGAATTCAAAGACCTAGTGACTTGCTGTTTGGCCAACCAGCAGAAGAGGAAGCTACAGACCCTGATTATGCCAGCGAATTATGTGACAGACTTGTTGGCATTCATGAGTTTGCTCGATAGCACCTCAGAATAAACAGTGAAATGATGAAGACACTGTAAGGTATTTCAAGAAAGACAACTGGTTTGGCTGTATAACCCACAGTACTCGAATCTTCAGAAATTTTGGGAAGATCCCTATAGGATTCTGAAGATGATCAATGATAAAGTCTTTAAAATTGTCGTTAAGGTTGTCGAGCGAAGCCGGCTGGCACTCTGCGAAAGTCCGGATTTTGCAGAGTCTGTTCGGGACGAACATACTTGGGGGGGGGCAGTGGTATGTGCCGCTGGTCTGCGCCGATGACCTTGGCCCGTGCAGTGTGAGTGGGCGGAAGAGAAGAACAGAGTAGTAATATTATCGCAGGGTGGCAATTCAATGGAATGTTTTGACTGTCAAGCGAGCGATAATCCTACCAGCATTTTGAGTTATGACGGCATCCGCTCCTTACCTTCGGTGGATATAATTTCTGCATTTATCTGAATAATGCTCTCGATTATTGTCCTCGTTTCTCTCAACGTGACTCTGGGGTTGAACCTTCTATATGGCCAGGGCGACTGATATAAAGGTGCATCGGGCACCCGACCCGAGAGTTGATGATTGGAGTGAGTTGTTGAATGGGTGAATTTAGCGATAGATGAGAAGAGAAGCGCGTAGCGAGAGATGTGACCAGCGGGAGGAAAATCTGCGACTGCGAACATGAGAGCAGTAAAGAGCACGAATGCAGGTTGGTCTATTGCAATGGATGTGTGAGTGAAAGACATCACAAATGATGGCAACAGATAGTTGAACGTGTGATTATGATGAGTATGAGTTAATTGACAACAACCAAACAGAGACTGTGAAATAAAAAGAGTAATAGTGAAGACATAAATTTAATCCTTTAAAGAATAGCTGTGTGTATAAGTTAAAAATTATGCTTGGTTTTTTAAATTTTTACTAAGACCTCCATCACTCAGGAACTCAGATACGCCCGTCAGGCATCTTATAACAACACTAACTCACTGGACTCGCATTCTGATCTATTTGCACTAGCCAGTCTCACGTGAATGTATACAGAGAAGAACCGCATTGATAAGTTTCATACCAATATAAGGAGTTTTGACAACGCAGGGATCCGAAAATATGCTGATCAGTACGCCGAGAAAGGTGCAGGCTTGTTCAAATCACATGGGCGAAATCAAATTGCATTGAAGATTTTCGAAGACAGCACTTGGTGCAGGTTATTTGACATACTCCGTAATAAATTGTCCGATACTTAATCCTTTGTTAGAATTCTTGCCTTTTTCCGCTATATTTTACGACGTCTGTTTTAAATCACAATTTCTCATTTGACAGCCAAAAATATAGTTTCAAAGATAAATTTGGAGGTCGGGATAGTTTATAAGGTGATTAGTGATACTGCTTCTAACAAGCTGTGCTTGCGTAGTTTCTCACACGACAGATGAATATACTAAAGTAGTTTTCTCATATTACCTTGCGTTTTTCATCTGAAAGAAAACTTTCCACTAAGGTTGTAAAAATCCTGTGTTTAGTAAGACGCTTAGACTGGATGTAAATAAAAATATATGTGAATATCAGGGACGATAAGCGACAGGCAGAAACAATTTCAGAAACAGGATTGTGCTGAGAATATCCGACGAGATGTACAAACAAATATTTCCGGTTTTACAGCTTTACTTGTCAGTTTCTTGTTGCGTTGTTTTATTAATATGTGTTTATACTATTGTTAAGCATCAATAGATGTAGTAACAAACACGGTTACTCCAAACTGTCACAAAAAAAATTCAAACAAACTCTCGAGCTGTATTTTCGAACGAAGACAGTCAAATGAGTAGCCAAGCAAATATATACAGTTGATTCAACAAAATATTTAGTTGACAGCCTAATTTTGTTGCCCCAACACAGAAATGTTATTTATTCAAACAAATATTTTGCTAGACGAACAAAAGTAATTTTGTTGCTTTTCAAATTTTGTTTTGTTTGCTCAAAAAATATATATTGTTAGGGGAACTAAAATATATATTTGGCCCTATACAAACAAACATTTTGTCCGATTTTCTTTCAGTGCCCTTTCCAAGTTTTGTGCTCTGTCTGAAATGAAGTCTTACATTAAATGGAACCTCGTGAAAAGGCTTCTGGTAAGATACACCGAAAGCGTTTTCAGTCAACGCAATTGACACGTGCAGATATTCGATGTGCGTGTTAGACGCTGCGACATGCCACTCTCGACTTCATCAGCAAAGATGCGCACAGAGTGGAACATCGCATCGATTTTCTACCTCGCTGCCAATACGGCGGTAAATGGAAACTCACTGCCCTTACATAGTCCGTGGTTGCATCATGTTTCATTGCAAAAAATACAGCCATCTGTAACTATCCCTGCTCCGAAACTTGCTATTAGGAACACCACAATCCAAGGCCTAGTTATTCAGTGCAAAAATACATTTAACTGCGTGATTTTTTGGCTGATGAATAATGGCTTACAAACGATAAGAACATTAAAGATTTTCGCAACTGAAGACAATCTGAATGTTTTATTTTTTAGCAAACGGGCCTGGATTTAAAGCCTGTTCCTGCTGTTACGGGGTATTCACGGTAAATACGTCGACAATTTTGCTCATTTATTTAAATACCCGCATGCAAACATTTTTTATCCGTAAAACTGTTTTATTAATGTTTACGTCGAGACGTAACTGCTGTCAAGGCGTAGCGTTTAGCGCTTGTTGTGTCACATGACTGCATTGCCATCGAATGGAAATCAAATGTATTTATTGCTTGTATACCTAAGTCAAATGTATTTATTGCTTGTATACCTAAGCCAAATGTATTTATTGCTTGTATACCTAAGCCAAATGACTCCGACCGGCTCCACGAGGTGGGATATATAAACTGCTCCAAAAAAAAAAAGTTTTTGCTCACCCAGTCCTCCTTCATTCGTCCTTTTCCTCCTCAATCCAATCTGGAAATTTTTTGTCATAGAAAAATCTTTCCGTGCTGCCAACAGTGGACGCTTGCCCAAGGCCGCCGTGTATCCAGGAACCAAAAAAACTTTTATTATTGCAAAGGTCAAATGCCAGTTGTTTGCCTTCATTTTGCTTCCGATGATTGTGTAGTTACATTTATTGAGATCACTCAAGGTCGACGGGTTTGGAGCACGCAGCAGATGTTGGCTTCTGTGCCGACATTCGTGTAAACCACTGCAACTAATTTGTTACATTTATTTTGTGAACGTTTTATGTCACACGTGCAACGATTATCGCGCAGTGTTGAATCGTCAAGTAGCTAGTTTAACCTGGCCAGAGAATATGGGTGTTAAAGTAATGCTATTTTCTGTAAAATAAAATAAAATTTTGCGAGCCGAAGAGTGGAGTGGAGAGATTTGGCTGGGCTCTTAACAATGACATCTTGAGAGCCGATGGAAGGCCGGAATGCAAAGGCGGGGGAACGGGAGATCCTCAAGAAAACCCCATGAAAACCAGCATGATCCCTTCATAGGAAAATCCGGTGGAGACCCCTCCTGACATGACCAAAAACATTTCCACGAAAGGCCTTATGATGAGTGGCCCTCAAAGATCACGAAGTTTTCTGGTTTCATCGTTTAACTTCTCGTCGAAAGTGGGTTATTAGATAAGAGAACGGATGCTTGGACAGTGAGGAGTGAGGAAGGAATCGGCCATAGTCTGTGTTGAGCCCCTGTCACACTATCAAATTATTCCGTCAAACTATTTCCAATAAATTTGATCAACTATAGATGGACAATTATGATGTCATCAAAACATAATAAAAACCTCCACATTTGGCCGAGAAAGTTGGATGGCTTCAGTTCCCATCAAACATTTGAAGAGTGGTCTGGTTCTAAAATTTCTCTGTAGTTTGACGGTCTCACTCAATCAGTATCGTTTGCGATATTTTGATCGCATCATAATTGTCCATCTATAGTTGATCAAACTTATTGGGAGCAGTTCGACGGAAAAAATTTAACAATGTGACAGGGCCTTTAGAGAAGTATCGCGGCATTCGCCTGGAGTGATGTAGGAAAACCCACAACAAGGGTATAGCCAGGGAAGGAAGCCAGGGTTGTGGGGGTTCAGTTATGACCCCCCCTCCCCACCCACTTTTTTGACAATTGAGGTATCAACAATTAGTACGTTCATTACGAGGCATTTTAATACACAGTGGTAACATTTTCTCAAAAAAAAAAAATGTTCTAATTAACAGGTGTGTCAGCTCCCGCCCTTCACTTCAGTCAGTGCTTCCGATCTGAAGAAGCACTAGGGATTTCTTGTTATAATCCATTCAGGATTACTTCGACCTTTTCTGAAGGTCTGCTAAAGTTCTACTTCCAGGATATTCCTCCGCCTCGTGCAAATTAAGCTTAAAGAAGTCTACAAAATTACACCAAAGGATAACGCACCGAATTCGTGCGCACTCGGTGTAACGGTATCTTAAGAACTATTTCCCACTAGGCGTTAGCAACACACGTGTTTTCTCACTGTTTTATACACATTTGTTAAAAAACTGAAACGTAATTTATAAATGAAATATTCGTGAAACTTCAATTTAACGAAAAATTAGATAATTTTATGTTAACAGAGGTATAAAACGCTTGCGATACATGGAATATTTAGAAAGTAACTAACCGTGGCATACATGAGGTTATTCTTCAGTCGTTCTATTCCAAAAGGGCGAAGAAACCGCGAACAGACTATATATAATTTATATGACGGAACGCTTTGTCTCAATCATCACGCATTATTATTCTTCATAGCGGGAAATCGCTTTCTTCGGAAGGAAAAAATAATGAGCCAGGGAAAAATTTTACGAGAGCCTTCCTCCCATCCTATTGACTCGCTTACTGTCTACAGATTATACAAGATCTATCTAATTTGGACCTACAAACCTTAACTGCTGGTTATTTCCGAAAAAATAATGTGAAAACATACACGACTTATGATCGACAGTGAAACAAAAGATATGTACACATCTCTGAAGTTGGAGCTGAAACACCAGTTTATTACAAATATCGAAGAAAATTCTTAAGATGGAACATTGAGCGTCTGGATAATGTACATATAAACGGAACAAGGATCGGCAAACACTACAGCACCTGTCTGTCGTCAAATAATTTCATAGAAATAATCTCGGTTTACTACGCTTATTTCGACTTAACCTCCATGACACTGTAGCAAACTTGGGGCATAGAAAATGGATTACTAACCCGCGTGACACAATTAACTTTGTACATGATACAGACGCCCAGTTTTCCAACTTCAGTATTTGTAAGACGCTCATGTTGCAGGTCCAACTTAAAGGATATGTATTGTCCGTAGAATTCATTTTAGACCACAGGTCGTATATGTTTTCACATTCTTTTTTTTTTTTTTTTTTTCGTTACTAACCCGCGGCCGAGCTTTGTCGATCTTATTTTGAATCAATCTGTATAGTTGCTATATCTGGGCCAACATCATTCTAAGTGACCGTCGCCCGATCGATCGCGCGCATCAAATGACTGAGGATTCTGATGAGTATGCACATCACCACGTCTGTAGACCTGCTCCATGAAATATCTGGTCTGACATCTCCTGTATTTCTAATCAACAAAGACGTCTTTGAATTTTACTCTAAATGCTAACGTCACTCGAAACCGACCATCTCGTCCATCATCGCCAAATATGACGTAACGATCCTCAAGCGACGCCACCGAGTGAAGGACTTCGGCATAATACAAGATACGCCTTCTATTCATGACAGGGGGGCCGCGGTGGCTGAGCGGTTAGCCTGCTCGCCTCCCACCAAGGCGATCCGGGTTCAATCCCCGGCCGGGTCACTCTGGATCTTCGCATGTGGGAATCATGCCGTACGATGCCGTTGGTCGGCGGGTTTTCTGAGTGATGTCCCATTTCCCCCGCCCTGTCATTCTTCACTCACTCATTCTATTCATAACCACGGGACGAAGATGGCCCCCATCTTCCGGCGTGGACTTTCATTGCCCTCACCACCAACAACTTTGAAATTCGAAAATAATCTTTTCAGGACTCTCTTATGATGCACATAAATGAACAAGCGAGGTACCACGGTGACGAACCACTAGCATCAGGCTCCATATACGAAGCGAAGAAATTTGGGCTGCTCTTAACATTGAGGTCTTGAGAGCCGACATGGGTGAAATGATGTGAGTATGGAGCAGCGCCGGAATGAAAGGGCAGTTGAAACGGGAGATCCCCGAGAAAACCCGCCGACCAGTGGCATCGTCCGGCACTATTCCCACACGCGAAAACCCGGGGGCGACCCAAGGAGGATGTATGCCTAGGGTGTGGGGGGGGGGGAGGCGGCGAATAGTCTGACCGCTGCACCACCGCGGCCCCGGCAACATTGGCTGTGGCCCGGGGTATGACATTGGCAATGCAGGATGGCACACCGCGCTGGGCTCGTGGGCGGGGTGAAGGGGTCAGCGCAGCCGCCCCCCGTTGTTGCTATGCGGCAGTGGGCTCGTCCTCGGGAAGTAGGTGACATCGCGACCTTGAGAACCCAACACCGCCTCCCGCGCGTGGGTGTCGCCTTCCACTCTTAAATTCTCTCCCCCCTTGTCCACCCCTTCCCACAGAACCACTTCCTTGCATCAGCATCCCACGATCCTGCAGCGCCAGCTGGACCAGCGTTGCAAGTATCGTAGTTATCGCGCGCGCGATAAATCCCTGACCACTAGAGGTATAAGCTGTTCACTGGCACTTTTTAAGGCCCTTCTTAATTTTTCCTTTCATCATATTGTGATTCCATCTTCCCGCTGTGACGAATAAACAACATTTCACCACTCTCGAAATGTAATGCCTGGTGCTGCAATAAGATATATTTATTAGTGGTTAAAGCAATTTGTAAGGGCCTTAAAAAGTGCTCACTTTAACGTGAACAGCGTATAACGGATCATGATAGTCTATCCGCGGTATCTCCACATTTTTTCAGCCAAACATTAGAAAAATGACCCCATGTTTGACGTACTTGGTTCTTTCCTAAATATGGGGTGCCTTTTCTACTTGAGATAAAATAAACGTACCTATTTTGGTTAAATAAAACTTTTACTTGTTTTTTCTATAGATTTCTAACCAATTATAATAGTTAATTTATAGTTAATTTTAACAAAACCAGAGCGAAATAGTTCTTATGCAAAATATTATCAGAGCGAGAGCACACGAATGCGGTGTGTTGTCCCTTTCGTGTAACTTTCTACTGTAGACTAGTTTAAGCTTTGTTTACACGAGGCAGGGGAATATTTTGGAAGTAGAACTTTGGGCTTCAGAAAAGTTGGAAGTAGCCGTGGATGGACTATACGTCACGTGGTACGGTTACTAATGTGCACGCACCTTTACTTTAGAACAGATGGAGCGATAGCAACGAGACATACACTGAGTACATGTACCCAATTCCCTTTTACAATGAAAACATTTCGTTAAACTAATTAGATTTTAATTTTCAACGCGTCGAGTGATCTGAATCCTGAATGTGATATAAATGAGAATTTCAGCCAAATATGCAGGGCTAAATATTGACGTGGTTTTTTCTTGCTTGCAAAATGCCGCGAAACGGGATGTCGTATTTCCCGCTGACTTCTGAGGACAAGAAGATGTGAAAGGCCTTTCGTGTGTGTGAGCAAAATAAACCCATGTATCATACCCGGTTGCACCATCATCTTCGCCGATCCTTGATCAAATGATCCTAGTTCCGAACCAGGATTCAGTTTTATCTTGGTTCCAATGTAAAAGTGTTGCACCAACGAAATCTCACGATTCTGGATCTCCGATTCGTCGATCTTGATTTAAAAGTGAGAGATCAATATTAAGTATGAGACAAATTTTGCTATTGGTTCGTAATATATGACGTCATGGAAGTAGGCGTATTTATCATAATAGATATAACTATATGTACGATATTTTATCTGTTTTAAGGGAATTATTGTTGTACGAATTTTACTGAATAATATTCAAGTAAGTATAATGTTGTTTTAATTTCCCAAGAAAACAATCGAACGTAGTTCTATCTGTTGGCGTATTTTCAAACTACATTTATCGACGATGGCTGCTGATCTCGGATCGAGATTTCGAACCGCCGAAATTGGCGGTTCGAAATGAACTTAATCTCAATCTCCAGTCCAGCTCTGAACTCGAATGGTGCAACAGTTTTCTGTGTCGATCTTCGATCCGATCTGGGATCGAGTTTCGAACCACGGCGCATTAGGACAAGTGAGATTAAATGTTTGTTGTGGTCATAGCGAGCTTTCAGCCGCATTCAGGATGGCGCTTGTACAGAAACTCAGCAATAATGACTCGACGTCGAAGACAAAGGCTTTTTACAAACGAAAGGAAAGCACTTGCATACATTTTACGGAAGTAAGCAGAGGTGGAGAAGGGTAATATAAATGTTTTTACAGTCCTGCGGTTGCAGCGTACACTCAATATCAAACAGTTGATTAGAACACAAACATATCCTATATTTTCATAAACTAATTTGGTCTCACATGAGCAGAAATTATGATGGCATAGGTATGGAATGAACACGGTTATATACTGTTTAAGGTAAAGTGAGCACTTTTTAAGGCCCTCCCAACTGTCATTAACCACTAATAAATATATCTTATTACAGCCTCATGCGTTAAATTTTGATGGTGGTGAAATGTATGCACTGTTTTTATTGGTTACATCGCAATGTTTATATTAAAAAGCAGCAGGAAGATGGAAATTGGATGAAAGGAAAAATTAAGAAGGGCCTTAAAATGTTCTCACTTTACCGCGAACATGGTAATGTTTATATTAAAGAAATTGGCTGAGAGGAAAAATTTAGCAGGGCCTTAAAAAGTGCTTACTTTAGCGTGAATAGCCTAATCAGCTTATGATTAGTGCCCCTAAGGATTAAGGATATTTTTTTGTATTTTCAATTATGCCAATGGACTGCGCTGGCTTAGTGGTCAAATCAATCGTAACCCACTACGGAGGACAGGACTCCATTGCCGTATGGGTTTCTCGAGGTACTGCCAGTTCTTTCATCATTGCATTCCGTCACTGCTTAATTTTCTGCTCGCTTCGCCACCTTTGCCAGTTAAACACAGCTCGTACACTCCCACTCCGAACTATCAAGTGATAATTACTTTTCAATACTTTTAATTTATATTCGTCCTAAATAAATTGAAGGACAGATTAAATTTTTTTATTTTCTTGGATAGTAAACAGTGGTATGCATGAAAAACACGTAATGACATCAATCGCACATTGTTCCGAAATTATGGTATTCTCGCGATATTTATCGGGCGGAAGATATTTTTTCAGTAGCACGTACCGAAATACCGTTCAAAGATAACCGTGCAATCTTCGACTATTGAGGAACGATCATCCTGCACATTGAAAGAAATGCGCCACTAACAACATATTTCATTTGAATACAGCTCGAATAATTCCGTCTCTCTACAGTGCGCCCCAGTAGTCCTATTATCACATGAATTTCTCCAAAGCCGTACAATCGCTAAGACTTGGAGCACTTGTTCTGGTCTTTCTGCATATAAACTTGAGGCGTAAAACTACGTAAGACGCAAAGAAAAATGTGAAAGAATTTCCCTATAACGGATTCCAAGTAAGAATGACAGGTACGATAACAGTTCTGACGGCAGTGCTGATATGTCACACACAAAGTGTGTGTGTGAATTAATCCTTACTTGATTACCAGCATAGTAATTTAGATGCAAACAGTATGAAATGTTGCAGGATCATTTCGTGGATGTGTCATCATCATTTGCGATGCGAGCATCGACTTAAGTAATATTCGCGTAGACATATGCCGTCCTTATTTTGAATTCTGGCTACTGAAAAGTCTTACTGGGAAATTGAAAAGATCGATATGTCTGTTATATTCAATTATATTAATAAAATATTTAAATATATTGGATTATAGCCTTAATTTTTTAAAATCATAATTTAAAATTAGAAAGAGAAGTGAAACAAATGCGTATCACTAGATTCGACAAGGAAAGGCAGCTGCTCCTACTTGCAGAAGGCATATTACATTTATTTAATAAGTTAAATTTACAAATGACCACAGTATGTTTTCCGACAAGTAACCAACACATCATCAACTAAGACACTTTTAAATAAGACACTGTTTGTGTGCTAAAGATGTTGCTTTTAAACTATCAGACGAAATTATACTTATTTAATTCGAAATATGGCAATTGTCTTTATTGGCATAATATTGATTACACAATGTTGGCCCAACATATAAATACCAAATAAAAACAATATGTTTTCCAAGTAACCAATACAGCACCAACTACGTACATTTATTAATAAAACACGGCTTGTGTGTTAAAAACATATATTTTACACAACAAATTAAAAATTGTGGTTTTATATAATTAAGAATATAGTAATTACCATTTATGGCATAATATTCGCTATGCAATGTTGGCCCAACTTAACAATTAGTAACAATTACCAACTGTCGTGTTCGGAACCTTGAGGATGTTAAATTTCATGAAACATCCTCAAGGTTCCGTACCGTATTCTGTCCGGACTTTGAAACATGCTGCTCAAAAACAATTACAGGGGCATGATTTTGGTTGACTGTAGCATCTAACAAAGTGATTTTTAAACTATGACTGTTGTTCTGTCTGGTTCCGACATGTGGTCCAAAGACAAACAGGCTATGACATTAATCATCATAGCTATTTTCTCTACGAAATTGTGAAATTTATTGTAATTTGTCAAATACTAGAATGGCAGATCATTTGAGCATGTAAACTTAAAGCAACGACATGTAGTATCTGTACGTGACAAGCTCATGTCAGTAGAGCTTGTGAGCGTTCACTCAGTCTAAATGCAGTAACTACTGAAAGTGCAAATTGTTTATTCAATCACACTGTTGCAGGAAGGATTGACTATTCGTGCAGTGGCAGCACAACTCAACGCTAACTGGTTGCCTCCAGTGTCGATTCTGCTATAGTTTTTTTTCGCCTATGGTCAAAATGCTCGACGACATGAAAGAACAGCTTGTACGAAGATAGGGAATACCTTTTTCGCGCGATGAAACCTTACAGCAATGTTCACGTGCATTTTTTGTAAGATGATACAATGAAGGAACTTACTAAGATCTGCAAGGGTTCGTCCAGCTTCCGCAGACAATTATGACAAGAAAGTTAATGCTAAAGATGGAATGAGTGCAGTACAGTCGGTTCATGTGGAATGTACACTTGCAAGATGTTCGCGTAAATTTGACAAACTTAAAAATAAACGACCATCAGCTCTAAATACTGATGACAGCAGTTATGATGACTATGACAATAGTGTTGACAGTGAAGAAGATGATGATTCCCTCGACGTTCCCTCACATTTCCCCAATGAATTTCCTTCGACAAGTGACGCTAAGAAGGTAGCAGACATCGAGAATACAAACTACATATTTCCCGAAGATCCCAACGAACTGTAGACAGACTCGAAATTTTGATCGATATGCAAAGAGGTGGGGATTACTCGGACATGAAAGAGGTGGTTTCGATCGTTTGAGAACTTAAGGATCGACGTCATATTAGATGATGTGATGTACTGCTTTCTTCTTAAATTATGATTACAAAATAATAATAATAAATTATTACTATAAAATAATTGTTTTTTTTGTCGTATAATTTTATCCCTTACAACTTTAAAGTGGTGTTATGAGTATTCGCTTATAAACATTAAGATCTGAATATATAATGGTAATAAAGACGTTCGTATAAAAATGCACGGATAGCCGATTACATATACAAACATTAATTCTGTCGAAATTTACAGATTTTGGAGACAGTAGGTGAATCGTTTTTCTTCTATGCATGGACAGAGACAGGCGACACACCAATGGAATGCTAAAGATTGATGGAGAGGTTTGAAAGATTAATGGCAAGATTGCGAAAGATTGATGAAAAGATTGAAAGATTGATGGAAAGATTAAAATATTGATGGAAAGATTGAAATATTGATGGAAAGATTGAAATATTGATGTGTGGGTTGGTGTGTGGATTGGTGTGTGGATTGGTGTGTGGATTGGTGTGGGTTAGTGTGTGGATTGGTGTGGATTGGTGTAGATTGGTGTGGATTGGCATGGATTGGTGTGGATTGGTGTGTGGATTGTGAGATTGATTGAAATATTGGTTTCGGAGGATGATTATCACCCTAGCTGCCCTCATACATTCCAAGTGTCCAGGTACCTGGCAGTATTGTCATTTAAATTAATGCCAATTAAGCCTATACAGGTGTTGATAAATGTTGATCCATAACATGACTATTACATACTCGTCCACATGGTCGCTACTAGCATACTGGGCTTGATTTAAACATATATACAAACATTAAAATATGCCGAGTAGTATACTTGTGCCTACAAAACCATCATGTAGGGAATAATTGAACTTCCTGAGAAGTACTGGAAATGTAGTTGAGAGACTTTTGTATGGTTCCACAATACCATAAGTACAATTTTGACACAATATAATAACTAAATAGTTTTTTAATTAAAAAATCACATTTTAAAATTGAATAGAAAATACGGATAACTAATATGGCTACCAGAAACATACATATATATATACTTGAAAAATTAGTGTGTGTAACTGCCAAGCACCTTCGAGTATGTTCGGTAAACCAGAGCCAGAGACTGCCGAGCCCCCCCCCTCCAACCCCCCCCCCCCCCCTCCCGCTTCAAGCCGAAGATTGCCGAGCTCGTCCGAGACGAGACGAAGCCTCCCAGCCATAGCCACACAGCTGCCATTTAAATACTTTGCGCTAGAACCGGTATAATCCTACTACTTATATTACCTTTGGAGCCAAAGTTATATTGGGTTTCTGGGTTCGAATCCCATGTAAGATTTGGATATTACAATTTTATATTTTGATTAAAATTTTAATCCTCTTACCTTCCCAGCTAGCTTTCAGAAATACAAGTGTTGGCGTTTAAATGCCTTCAAAAGGTACAGATCGCCTTAATTTTTATATATTTTTCCTATATGATATGAACAGTTGATAGAAAATACGCGTATTGCAGCGGCTATTTACTGAAGAACTGTCGCAGATACTGAATTGGCTTTAACTTAGCATGATAATGCACAGGTAGGTTAAAAACGGCAGTGTTTCCTCATTTCCAGCGGTTGTTTAACACACCAGGTATTGAACCGGTGCTCAAACTCCAAGTCACCTGCTGATTGGTCGTAGAACTACCTTCTCGTAACACGAGAGCGTCTGAGAAATTCTTCGCAGTTACGATCACCGAGGGGCTTTGCGTCGTTTCCATGTCGCGGTGAACTGCGGGCGAAATTACAGAATACACTGACAGGCATCAGGCTTCACGCGGATTGAAACTGCAGCTATTGGACAGTGAATCATGACAACTATATATATATATATATATATATATATATATATATATATATATATATATATATATATATATCCGGCCAAAGGAGAATACAAGCGTTACGTAAACGGGTCAAATTATACGTTCACTTTTTAAAATATGTACATGACATTAAAAACAACTTTATTTTCCCATTGATAATGAACGAGAAGATGGCTTAGTAGCGTCACTAATTATGACGTAAAAGAATATCGTTTTAACTGGAAAGAAAGGTTGAAGGGTGAGAGGAGACGTGGATATTGACCGAATTTACGATTCTAATCAACGATCACCACATAAATATGAACAGAAGTATCAAACGACTTTACTGTTCCAATTCTTAATGAGATAAATTCCGTGTATTGAATGCGGAAGTCGACCGCTGAATAACCTGAGAGGACAAAGCGGTAAATGTGTGCTGTGCTGTCAAGCGGCTGTCAGATGCGAGCAACGTGACACGCCGATCAGATAGGAGATGAATGGCAGGTCGGCTGGCGGTCAGAGAGCAAGTGCTCCACTTGACAGAGAGAGGGGGGAGAGAGAGAGAGAGTGGGAGAGCTGAGAGACACGTGACTCAGTGCGGCACCCGGGCGCGCCCAGCCGTCTGGCAGAAACTGCACCTGCATGTCTCGCCGGTCCACCATAGAGTTGCCAGTACTTACACAGAGAATTCCTCCACTAGGCCACAAGAGGAAATCCACCAGAATATACGCAATGCATATCTACATTGTACCTACCCCTTTGCAAAACAAAAATACCCTTAATTCTATTTTAACTTAAAAAACTACAACTCAAAAAAATTATTTTTCTGTCCTTAGATATAGTTAAAATTTAGAAAATGTGCACATTGTGTAATTGTAGTTGCCAAAAAAAACTAACAAGAAATATATAGGCTGTTCACACTAAAGGGAGCACTTTTGATGCTCTAGTTACTTTTCCTTTCAACAATTTTTTATTCTTTTACAACCTTTTAAAATAAAAATTGCTATGGGAGTAATAAATACAGTGTGTATACTCCATCGCACTCGGAAGTTAAAGTCTGAGGCCAAAATAAAATATA
This sequence comes from Dryococelus australis, assembly GCA_029891345.1. Lineage (NCBI taxonomy): Eukaryota > Metazoa > Arthropoda > Insecta > Phasmatodea > Phasmatidae > Dryococelus > Dryococelus australis. The sequence goes on along the minus strand of CM056998.1, from coordinate 185,511,681 downwards.
TTTATTTACTATTATTCCAAAGGAGAAGATTCAAATGTACTCACTTTACCGTGAATAGCATATAGACATCATCGACAAGGTAGAAAATTGTGGATACTCATAATGCAATGCCACCATTTCATGAAGAGCTAATACAGAAGAATGATTTTAACACTTCACTATATCTACACGTTTTAATTAAAAATTAGGGCACCCTAGATAGAAATATATAGTTTTATTTCCAGAAAATGTTTTACTTATTTCGACAGTCAAAAAAATCTGCTAGAGTGTGTATTGACCAATGAAGCGTCGCGATAAATTGAGCACATTTGAAATCAATCTTTGAACTAAAAAAAAAAAAAAAAAAAAGCACTGCCCTTAGCTGCATAAATGCTACATTACACACTCGGATACACGCTCTCAGTTAAACTGTCAGAGAATAAACATAAATAGTTATTAAAAACTTGCGTTAAATTTCGAGTGTAAGGTTTAGATTTATTGCCGCTGTAGTTAAGTTAGTATTTATAGCTTCGCACTCTTTAGAATATGAATTTGCGTAATGCCAACACATTTAGATTCTTAACAATTCCACGGGTTCACTCGCTTGTATGGCGGGTGATCCAGGCCCGTTGCAGTGTTATGGCCGTGCTACAGTCAATACAAACATAACAATACCAATAACAGTAATTTTCGATTACCTACTGCTTAATTATGCTTTCAACAACTACGAATTACATTACCCATAACCACTGCCAACGCGTAGCTGCATATCAAGATTGTGAACTTTAAGATTTCTTGTGCAAGAGCCTATGCGTGGCCAATCAGACTTCATTCTCATTACTACACACATCAAAGTCACTTTCATAACTGTACATATCCAGTCACGAAGCTAAACATACATTTGACTCCAATCATTATTTTTCTTTCGGTACGTTTATTTGTTTACTTAGCACGTACTTTGTGAAAAGGAGAATTGCTACAGCTGAAATAATTCTTCTGCAGCCTGTTCATCACGACTGTTTATTAACGAGATATCTACAAACAAAGACGTTAAAATATATAACAAGTTGGCCAACTTACATGAGTGAAAATTCAAATAACTGTTCGTAAAAAGTCCCAAAATGGAAGTGAAAACCTATTGGCCAATAAAAGAAAACATCCTGTTTTGTCGAGTGAATTGTAGCATAGTATTTTTATATTGGTAATGATTCAAGGTATGGATATGGTTACGCTAATGGTTATTTCGATTGTAGCATGGCTATTAGATATGCATATGGTGGAAGGATACAACATTAAAAAAGTAGATCCTAGGAAGGGCTTCCAAAAGTGCTTAATTAGCCAAGAACGGCCTACAACAATTTGACCTACTAGTGCCCGGTTGCACTATCGTGGTTCGAAACTTGATCCGAGATCAGATCTAATATCGACACAGAAAACTGTTGCACCATTTGAGTTCAGAACTTGACTGAAGAACGAGATGGACTTCATTTCGATCCGCCGAATATGGCGGTTCGAGATCTCGATCCGGGATCACAGAAGAATGCAAGTCTGTTGAAATAGGTTATGTGGATTTAAAAGCAGTGTTAAATGTAGCGTATTTATTTACTAGAAATGAACTTGGTAGTATTTAAATCGTTTTAAAATGGACTTGGTTGTTGTTGTAAAATGTAAATTGAGACATTTTACAAAGCTTTAAGTTCGAATGCATTTATTTAATTGAAGATGTATTAATGTTTTGTTAAGAGAGAACGAAATTCATGCTTATCCCTCCGAACCAACAGAACATAAAACTCGAAAAGCCATTCAGAATATCATAAAGTATACTAATTTCCCGCACAAGCTATCACATCGAATATTTTGATCACGAAAGAACAGTGACAAATGTAGTCTAAAAATACGCCAACAGATAGGACTAATTACAATTATTTTCTTGGTAGGAATTAAAACATCATCATACGCACTTTGAATATAATTCAGTAATATTCGTACAACGATAATTCACTTAAAACAGACAAAATATCGCACACCTAGTTCTATAAACGCTACCTTCTTCAGTAACATTGCTATTAAAAATAACAAAAAAAGTGTTTGCATACTACGCCTACATTCATCATCACGTCATATATTACAAACCAATAGTAAAATTTGTCTCATACTTAATCTCGATCTCTCACTTTGAAACCAAGATCGACGAATCGGAGATCCAGAATCGTGCAATTTCGTTGGTGCAACACTTTTACAATGCAACCAGGTTCAAACAGAATCCTGGTTCGGAACTAGGACCATTCGATCTCGGGTCGGGGAAGATGTTGGTGCAACCGGGCATTAGTGCAAATTAGAGTGCGCCAGTCGTGTTGGCGAGACTGCGGCACGGGCTGTCTGCTCCACATTCGCCGGGCGGATGGGCGAGAGTGGATTGTCTCGCCGCCCAGGTGCGCCCTGCCAGCCGGCCGACCACCTGCGAGATATCGATCTTGACAGGACGCCGGCTCGACGGTCGCCGCACCGAGTGTCGACCTCCCAGTTTCATTCGTAAGGTGCGGCCCGCGCTTATCGCGGAAGAGCACACGAGCACCCGGCCCGCCGCCCTCGCTCTCGCTAGCGTGCCACTTGTCTGTCGGCTCCAGACAGCTGAGAAAGCCGCCTTTCAACTCACAGCCTTTCAAATATACTGTCGAGAAAAAAAAAACACTTCCTAAGTGCTTATGTTAAAACGCAAATTATTTGCTCCTGGTAATGTTGGCAGCCATCAGTGTTGTTAGTAACTTATCGAAAGTAACCAATTACTCAGTAACGATTCACCATGCATCGGCGTATAGGGAATTAAATGCTAAATTCGGGCAAAGATCTCTCAGTCGTTTTTTGTGGTAGTATTGTCAACAAAAATGTCTTGATACAGAATAAACGCATCCAGATTTGTAAACCTTCCAAATTTAAATTTTCTAACTTTAAATGTACTTTTTCATTTATAAATAATAAAAAAGTGAATTTAAAATTAAACAAATTAAACGACGTTGTGCCCTAAGATCAAGCGTCCGCCATGTTTCCCACGTGTGGAAAATCTAGGGATAGTGGCGCCGGGAACGCGATAAGGATAGTTTTCAGCTCACATGATTTCAAGTTGCAACGCACCAAATTCGAGGAAATAAATAAAACAGGCACTGATGTGTACAGAGCCTAAAGACGACTGCATTTTTTTTAAATATTATTATTGCGGGCTCCGAGCCACTTGATTTGATGATGCCGGGTAGTTTGATTAGAACCGCTGTTGGTTCGACCTCCTTACATTCGCCTCGGAGTTACGGCTGTACAGAGCCCGTACAGATAAGACTATAACATTTCTCAAGGACGTAATTGTATAATGAAAATCACATCGATAATTGTATGGTTGCAGCACCGACCTTAAATTAAGTTCTACAAAAAAACGTTCTGGGATTTTCCTACAGCTCTGCAGTCATTTCGTGATACTGCGGATTCCCCCGCACCTTGAACTTCTTGTTTCGAGTGTCGTATGGGCCATCTTTGTGAACAACGCAAGTAAATTAATATTTATTAGATTTATTGCTATTCGCGCGTCGTTCCTCCAAAAATAAAGAAAACTGGAAAACTCAAACAAACTAAAACTGAAAAACATGCAAAATAATTACTAATCGCTTAGTAACTTCGTGGAAATTTGTACGTGTCCTCGAAAAAATGATTAGAGAACCATCTAAAAGATAATTAGTACTTGAAGATCAAATACAGTGTTTCTAATATGAACAACTAGTCCATGATGCGATGCATGCTTTGCGCAAAATTGACGTGTTCGTTCGAGGTAAACATGCACGTTCGAGAGCCCTGTCTAGCTTCTCATTTCAGAGGACAGTTTGTAGTCTCCCAAAACATGTGAAAACTATGTTTCCATGTAAGGGGTGATTTGTGAAACTGCTGCAATTATTAACATAATATGCCAAACCTTATTGTTTTTTTTTAACAATTAATTACATTCAGTTGCCGCTAATTTTATTTATTACACTTTTAATTACACGATTAAACCTATAACTGTTTTCAACACGCCTTTGCTAGCGTGATGTAGATCTACAAACGTTTACATAATTTTACATGTATGAAGTTAAGGGCAAAGATAATTGTATATGGTTCATTTCAAAAGTGCTCGATAAACAACAAACTATTTAAAATAGACTCACAAGGGCTACTTAACCAATAACTATCAAAAACATTTTGACATAAAATTTATTTTAGCCTTAGACGTTATTTTTAGAGTGCGAGGAATATACACACCCTGTTCATTATTAACATGGCAATATTTATTTAAAACGGGAGGTTAAAAGATAAAAAATTGCTGAAAGAAAAATGTAACTAGAGCTTCAAAAGTGCTCACATTACCGTGAACAGCCTATACGAGAAACATTATTGCTGGGAGAGGAAGTGAGAAAGTGACAAGAGAGAAAAAATAAGGGGAGGATGAATTAAGTGTAAGGAAACATATGCGTTTGAGAAATAAATAAGTAAATATTCAGAGAACAATCTTCGAGTTCTTCGAAAACTTAAGTGAAGGACTAAACCAAACATAACAAAATTCTTCCGTATTTCATTTTCAGCATAAATAAAAACTGGTCTGACAGCATAAGAAAACATAGGTCAGAAAATATGAAATGATTTGCACAAGTTATTAAAAAACCAAAGCTAAGATTTGTTTAGGGACCCGCTATTTTCAGCGTCTGAGGCAGAGAAGCGTGGCGCGGGGGCGATAAAGGCTACGCAGTTATGCACATCCAGTGCACCATCGCCACTAAGCGTAATTTTCTGAACTGGCACGCAATATTCTCGTTGTGCTGCTTGTTCCTATGGGACTTTCAGCCGTGACCCTATTGGTGGAAATTCTGTGGCAATGTCAGTGTAGATTCCCTCAGTATTTTTGTGATGTGTATATATTTTGAGATTCACCGCTTTGAAAAAAATTATAGTTTTAGCAATATTGGAGTGCTCTGAAATAATGTTAATATAGGATTTTCACAGTAAAATGAGCACTTTTGAATACCCTGCTTAAGATCTACTTGTATGCATATTGCGTATTCTTCCGCCTTATGTAAAATTAACATTACCATGGGCCTCATCACTTTATTCATACGTCGGTCAAGTAAACCGGTGAAATGGTTAGGTATGTAAATATTATAGATATCTGCTAATCTGTGCACTTCGATGTAAAAAAAAAAAAAAAAAAAAAAAAAAAAGTGGAAGAAATAATTTCAGTTATCACAAATGGTTACCTGAAACATTTTTATTCGACGTTAAGATAAGGAACTATTTTCCATCCATCGTTACTAACTTTACTTAGCAATTGTCCCTCAGTACGTCAATTAAAATGTATGCATTCTGGGGCAGTGGTTTTTCTAAGGTTCATTTCAAAAGTGCTCACTTTATCGTGAACAGCCTTTAATATGCATGACCTCTCGAAAGCACTCAACAGGCCTTTTGTTCTTTTCGTAGATCACTGAATGAAGAGATTTGGGTGGCTCTTAACTTCGAGGATATGAGAGCCGATGAGGGTGAAGTGAGGTCGCGAATGCGAGGGCGGGGGAAACGGGAGACCCCCGAGAAAACCCGCCGACCAGCGGCATAGTCCGAGCATGTTGGCCACTCGCGCAAATCCGGAGTGAACAGGCCAGGGATTGAACCCGGTTCGCCGGGTGGGAGGCGAGCAATCTAACCGCTCAGTCACCGCGGCCCCGCAAGTTTAATAGTTTCATGGGTAAACCTGTATTTAGAACACCGCTACGCAGTTCCAGTGCCTGGTAGACGAACCTCTTAAAGCTGCGTGTATTGTAAATTAATTGTTAAGAAATGAAGAATGCGATTGTCACTAATTTTCAGTTCTCCCGAAGGCAGTAAATAATAAAATGATCAGAAAAGACTAAAATTTAACATACAGGAAATTGTGTATAGACGAACAATTTTTGTCAGAAAAAGCGCGGATGAAAACTGTTGTGAATATAGTCAAACTTTACTACACTTGCACGTTTAATAGCAGCAATGTAAAGGAAAGGATTGTGAATATAGCCAAACTGTACTACACTTGCACATTTAATAGTAGCAATGTAAAGGAAAGGATGGTGAATGAGTCTTCTTTGAGGATATAGAATCTACAGATGAGAATGCATATTCTCCTGACTGACCTTCTCAACTCTGTTGTTGCCCATTTCTTCACTGTCTCTCTCGATGAGATTACTGGCGCTGCAACTCTTCTCGCATCGACCAACATCCAGCTCGACTCCGTAGCCCAGCATTCCTGAAATGCAAATAACCAACCATAAGAAACAAATACGCTGCATATACACAATAAAGTAGACCATACTGTTCTAGCCATTAGAAGATGAAGTTTGAAAAGACGTCACCATACGCAATAGAGTAACTCATTAATTACCAGTTAATAGTGTTAACAGGCTTTTGCAGCCATTGTATGAATAATTTTGGCTTTCGAGATTCAGATAAATAAGATAGAAGGTTATCTGTCATCAGTGAAAAATGAAGTACCAGCATAAAAACTCGTTGGGATATACAAAATAACCTGTTAATGTGGCAAGATATATATTGGGTAAAATAACATAATAATCACTGCCATAACTGAAGCACACGCCAGAGACTAAAAGTATGAAAATTTACGACCAGCTGCTGAAGAACGCTCAATCGAAACAATTCAGCATTGATTTTGACAAATGCAATACCATCGCCGATACATCCAACTACAATAATAGGTACATCAGAGAGTCTATTGAAATATGAAAACCTCCCCACATCATGAACAGGGAAGATGGATATAAATTAAGGAAAATATGGCTGCAACTCTTAGAAATTTCATAAAATTGACGGCCATGCCGTGATCTTACGATCACCGTGGTTCAACTGGGTATGTCAGGATCAGCACTTTCATGGGTGACCGTCCAAGGAACGTCGCATAGCCGAAGGCCCGCTAGGGTCTTAACAAGGTCAGGTAGGCAGGGAGGTGAGTCCGTGTCGCGACCAGGTACTCTATCCAACCTGTACCTGACTGGGATACCAGGCACGAGAGGCCCGTTTCCGTATTATTTTCCAGAGATATCGGTGTGCCTTCGCGTTACTGCGCTGGTATACTTGGGGGGGGGGGGGGGGGTCCCCGTGATCTCCGAGTTAAACGGCGTCGGGCATGTCTTCAACTTGAGTGGGTGGCCGCCAAGAACGACCGTATTGCGATGGAACATGTACACTGTATGCAGCTGCAAAAGCATTCCACCTCTAGGTCACAGAGGTACGGCCCAATTAGGGGGGCAGGAACACGTAAATGCAACCTTGTTGTTACCTCAGGAAGGCAGCAATTCTGCTACCCTGAAGAAGGCGACAGAAATGTAGACCGAAACATCGGAATACTCTTCCACTTCGATGCGACCGAACCTCAAAAAAATTATTAATATATTGGAATTGTCTTAAGAATGGGATGGATCCCCGCTCTATTTTTTTTCCGGAATAGTTGTTTGCATGTGCGAATACGCGTATCACGGCAAATAAATGTTCTGCAAATATTGTCATATTAAGTGTATTCTTGGAGAAAATGAATCGTGAAAATGGTTAAATATCGCAATTTAAAGCTTGACTAAGCAGTTTCCTTAAACTGCAAGAGAAAAATACGATCATACGGACGTAGTTTAATCTGTGGGCTTACTTCACGTGTGATAAAACCCCACAGTTACATATCCAATTTGCACAGTACAGCGTTGCGACGTTAACACTGCACGCCTTGTGCGTAAGGACGATGAGGTGCTAGAAGTAAGTGTTAGTGTCACCCATATCGCTCCCTCGCTTCTTGACTTTGGCGGGGGGGGGGGGGGGGAACTGCTTCTCTGGTTTGCATCAAGTTATTTAGTGTATTTTTACGCACCTCTCTTTACTCTACTTTGAGATGTGCAATGTATTCATAATAATAGTTTTGCCCGAAAATTTCATCGACGACAATCGGGGGAAAAGCGAGGAAGATTTTTATTAAGATTGTAACAATATTCCTAATTAATCAAATTCAAGAAATATCAAATGGGAAGTTTTAGAAAAATGGTCGATTATGACAGAAAAATTACCTTCTTGATTACTAATGAAAATAGTATAAACATAAAAATGTAAAGATTATTTTCATTAAAATTGTTATCTGAAACATTTTCTAATGATTAGTGATTAGAAAATTTATCTGTATGAAGTATAACGCCCATCACTGCGCAAGTTGGAAACATCTATAGTGCACTACTTAGCATCATCTTAGATACTTTTTTTATTTTATGGAAATGCAATATCTCTGCACCATAGTAAATAAATATCTCAGATTTTCTTTCTTGCTAAAAGCGCAATTTTGACAGTTGGGGACGTCTGGTGTGGACTTTTATAATTTCACATGTAATTTCGTTAGGAGAATTGGGTAATATCTCCCGTAATTGCGATACAATATTGATAATTTATAGGCCATATTGTACAAAATTTAAAAATGATCCACATCCATAATACTACATGAATGTCCTGAATTGAGATTTGTTTAGTTCTTTTAGCATTTCCTTTCTATTATCTCATCATTGAGCATGCAAATTAAGTCGGATGAATTCGGTTCCGCGGCGTAAGGTTGCTAAATTAGATCATTCACTGCGCTGACGAAAATTCACGTGTTATTCGTAAATCGTGACACCAATAAAAGTGTGGGAAAAAATACTTGGCAGTAGGGGGAGCGCAAGGTTCCTGCAATATAAAATGCAAGAGTGGCACAAGTGACACATATGAATAACCTGTAAAAGTGTTTTTGAGGGAGGGATACTAATTGGTGCTCTGTTTCCGAAGATAATTCACACCTTCTACCCCCCTCTACATCCTACTCCTTGTGCTGTAATTGGCTGTTGGTTGATGCAGGGCAAAACAGGCCCAAGGGACATTTGGGTTTACAGATATTCACTCTTCGGTGAACGGCGCACGATCGAGCTCTGATGAATTTGTAAGGGGAAGGGAGAGACTGGCGAGGGTGGAAGAGGAGAGAGACTGACAGCGCTAGGGTCAGTTATGTCTTAAACCCTTTCATAAGCATAGTTAGTAATAACTTCCGAACTGTAGAAGCTATAGTCATTAAATTCATATAATATTCATCGTCCCCTATGTCAATCAGGTTGGTAGGGTCAATAATGCCTTAAGCCCTTTTATAGACATAGTTGCTCATAATTTTCGAACTGTTGAAGCTATAATCATCAAATTCATAACATACACATTGCCCCTATGACAATCAGGGTGGTAGGGTCAATTATGCCATAAGTCCTTTTATAATAACAGTTACTCATAGTTTCCAAACTGTTGATGCAATTGCCACCAAATTCATATCATATGCATTGTCCCCAATGTCAATAAGAGCACTAGGGACAATTATGTCATAACCCCTTATGAGCATATTTGGATTGGTACAGAGTTCGATTCCTGGACAGGCCATTGAAGTTTTTTATTTATTTTATTAACCTTCGGGCTCTGACGACTGGTGGGTAGATTGATACTAACTTCGATGGCCGAACAGAGCATTTTAAATCTTTTTAAATTTTTTCTTTAGCCTAGAACTATGACAACTGGTGGATGGATTGATACTAGGTTCGATTCCCATTCATGATACTTGCATTTTATGTGCGGACCCACACAATGAGACAAATTACACACCAACACTCTATGAAAACCAGTTCTCGACTGAAGCCCACTGGCATATACCAGAAAGTCTTTGTTTCTCACCTGTGTGTTCGACTTCCATCATTTGTTTTAGACTTTGTCTCTCAACTTCGTTCGACCAAGTAGTCACGCGCTCCAATTATTCACCTGTGTTCGTATGCCATATTGTATTCCAAGAGCATCAAAAATTTAAAAAATATATATTTAATAATATTGAATAATAGTGTACTTGCCTAATCATGCATAACGAATTAGTTATTGAATTTTTAATAACTACACACTTGAATAATATACCGAGAGATATGTCCACTACCTAGGAACGCTAGCGCTCGACTGAAGACTGTTCCATATATCAAACACTATTTACCCAGAAATTCAGAAATTACTCACATTTGTTTGACTGACATCTTGGATTGTAATAACATATATAAGGATATGAAATTATTAAAAACAAATGTTCAGTTTAAATTTGGAATTAGTCGATTACGGTTTGTGTACACGACAAGCATAGTGTCTGTGACCCATATATATAGCAATGTATCAAGCGAGATACGAACCAGACTTCTTCATGTTAAAAAATGCAGCAAGGAAACCAGTACGACCAGACAAGTCAACAAACAACAGAGAATCATAAACACTGCAGCAGGCATGCCCTGGAAATAACTTTCCATAGCAACAACATGACATTTGCACTCTCCAACAGCGATGATATGGTGGACTGGGACCGGGACTGAGATGGTCAACAGGCGATTTCGTTCTTTTTCGAGGGAAAAAATGGGAGATTCACTTGCATCGGGAAAGGCAATTGCATAGGTAAATGCAGTTGTGTAGGGGAGGAGATGTTTATGTGTAATTAGATTATATAACTATTTTATGTAATTAGATTATATAATAGCGCAATGATGCGCTTGCATGATCAACAATGAGTATTCGCACACTTGTGTTATCTACACATTGCATAAACCCTAACTCCATACACACATAAATCCTATCATTAAGACAGTCAGCTTGTGAATTACCTGAGATTGTATATATCATTGCTTCTACCCCGAGGCGATATAATGAAATCCAGTCAGGTGCACAAAGACATTACACAATGCAAGTCGATGCAAGTCGTGACATGTTCAAGGACATTTTATTTATTTACTATTATTTTTACATTTATTATAGGAAGACAGTGCTGTGAATGACTGACAAGTTCTTGCATGTTTGAGAAGAAAGATGTGATTAATTGTTATCTGCATAGGCCAACATTTTTATGGATAAAACACCTAAGAAATATTTTGAGTAACATTAAAAATTTTTGTTTTTGTCTAGGATGTTAAGCTTAAATGGAGAGTAAATATTTATGTATTCGCATAACAGTCCATGATTAACTAGCGAGAGTGTTTACACACAAGTAGTATTTACGCAATGATTCAAGAAACACAGGATAATTATCTTTTTTTTTAAATTGCACATCAAGTAAATTAAACATAGTATTGGCATAGTGAATATCCAAATGAAACTACTATGTGCATAATGAGCTGAAACCAACTACCCATCAACCGATTAAACACAATGAACGAGGATAGAAGGCTACTGTACAGTATACCATAGTCAACACTCCAACCTTAACAAAATCGCATACAGTGGAATGCGTTGTATGCAGGGCTGAACAAACAATGACTAATTTCATGTCGACATCCATGACAAATTTGGCTAAAAGTATTTCCACAGTAGTAACATTGTTTCTGTGATGCTTCTAAGGACTCTTCAGAGACCCTTGCTGACGGTGTTACAGATGGTAATTCTTCAACCGTTGATGTCATCTTCATATCACAAAAGCTTACACTACCACTAGATGATTCCACTCGTAACGATCTGCCTTCCATCGCAACCGTCGAAGAAGTGAAACCATTAATACAGGATGCATAGTTATATAACTGTTTTAATGACAGAATAATCGGTTCATGTTATCCTTTTCAACTATCTCAGTATATGTCTGCTGAGTATGAACATGTAAAAGCAATATGCTTGATGCATTATTATACGAAGGATAATCAATCGATTCACTATGTAACCTGTGAAGTCGTCAATCAAGCAACCATTCGTCTTTACACTTATACATCTTTCAATATTGGATGCACCTTTTCTTTTTCTCTTGTTACGTCAACACTCTTCCAGCGTGCATTACAACAACTCCTTGGATGTGATGTCTCCATAACAGTAATACATCCTTGGGAACACTCTGTACAAGGGATACAACCGAGAATCACTTCATCCTGTTGCAGATAAGCAGGTAAATGTAGATCCATTTTATTTCATGTCGTACATAAGCCAGAAGAAATTCTTTAGATAAGTATGCGAGTTCAGTATTTTCATCGAGTGTTACTAATGATTTAAGTTTTCTATGGGCCAAAATACCTGATGAAATGTTCTGACCATTGGAACAACATGTCATCATTTTCACTGAACCCTCACAACGAGAGAAAGAAGTTTGGATGATTTATAGCAGTGAAGGAAGCAATGATATCGTTAACTCTTAATTCACTCGAACTCAATCAGAGAAAGAGAGCTCTTACTGAAACGACATACGAACTGCGAATGAACCAGAGATAGAGCTCGTGCATCTACACTCCAACTCCCAACAGTCTCCCGAAATATCTTACAACCTCTCTTAGAATGTGTTATGTCTGCAACAGTAAGACTTCCTTGAAAACCCTATAAACATGGGAAACATGAAAACATACATGTCGAATGCTTATGTACTAATAACAATACAGAACAAACAGTTTATCTTAACCGTACTAACCATCTCAATATATGTCTGAAAATATTTGTCAGGTGTGGGAGACGAACCCACGCATCCTTACAGGCAACCAAAGCTTAAATCTAGAATTTTAGACCACTCGACCAACCTGACCATTTCAGGAAATGTTTTATTATAATGAAAAGTGTTAACCTTATCCTTGGATGACATCATAGGATCTTAAACTTTCTTACCATATGTTCAAAAACAACTATATAAAATCAAAACATTTTAAAACCTCAGAATAAATCATAATATCGGTAAACTTATTTTTCCCCCCTGTAAATTGTTAACATTTATCGCAGAAATAATTTTTGCTCTCGAAGCATTTCAGGTCGCTGTAAACCAATGGGACCACATACTCCTTCCAACTCTATTATGCTGGGATCACAATAGCACGACAGATGCGACACAAAGGGTGCGATGCGACAACAAAAATTCGCATTAACGTGAACAACAGATTTTACTGCCTTGCGATACACATTTTAAAATGTTATTTATAAATAGTTGCTTGTCACTTCATACTAACCTCTTTTACGACAGCCATAAATGTTTCCATTACTTTCTTATTTCGCTATTATTTCAACAAATTCTTTCCATGTCCGCTGATACTTTGAGCGTGAATCTATGGCTGCAATTGCATCTAGGCGTAAATACACGTTGCTTTGCTTATTAATGTGGGGGATAATGGGCATGTAAAACTTTAACACCAAAAAGATGGCGGGATAGACAGGTTTACATACCTGTCACGCCCACGACGCGAATAAATTAGAAATATTTTCTATTCGTGAATCTAGTCGTACAGGCGGTTTTTTCTCTCGTTGACATCGCATAAGACTCGATGTCGATTGGCTGGAAAATTATTTCATTCGTGTCACGCTTATCGCGCCATGGCTGTCGCACTACTGTGATCCCAGCGCAAGGAGCTGGTTCTTCCGCTGCAGGCCCAGTGAGAAATTACCGAGCTGCCAAAATATGAGCATTTGATACAATTCTTATAAAAGTATTGTCACTCATTAGAGACCATTGGCAGCTTTCATTCACTTACACGCTCACACATGCCATCTAAAGTGAAGTATCCTACACTGCGGCGAGCTGCTGGCGTAAAGACTGCACGAGAGTTCAGGACTTTGCGTGTGATGAGCGCACCAAGTCAACAGTTAGTCATCCCGCCATCTTAGAGCTCGGACACGTAAAATATTTCCAGTCAGGCGGAAACCCTTAACATCATTGGCACTTTCATTCCGCTCATGATTTCAGTGCACACGTTCTAATGCATTACAGCAATAAAAACCTTCGTATTGCTGAAAACAATAATAAATGTTCTTATCTCATTGATTATCCAGACATGCGTAACAATTCGGAATCGCCTGTATATTAGTAAAGCCCCACCTTCGAATGATGATGTAATATGTAAATGTTTTTTTTTTTTTCTCGAAATACCCTAGGAGCGAGTGCTGCAAACCATTTGAGGTTATTATCATTGCGATGATTAGTAACCAATAAATCATTTATAATTTTGAACATTTCATATATCACGCCAACAGCCTGTTTCACAGTTCAATAATTTTAATTAGTGGCAAGTGACAGGTGAAAGAGAAGTAACATGTAACAACTAACTCTTGACTCCCAGCACATTCTCATTGTCATCAGGTTGACAGAAAGACTCCAGTATTCACGTAGGAACATCCTGTGTACTTCTCACACGTGCGACGCGGTAATCAGAGCCATCTTGTGTTTTCTTTTCTAAACCTACCCTATTTCTAAATATTAAGCGTGCGCCCGTGGTAGGACAGGAGCTAAATGCGTCTCGGGGCTGCGCCCCCTACGCCTGGAAGGAAGGGAATTCTTGCAAGGAAGAGTGCATTCTCGGCAAGAGGGATTGGGCAGCCATGGCCAGACTTTTAAGGCCATGACTATCTCCCTGAGTATACTTATAGCTGAAACTATATTCTAGAAGGGGTATGGTAAAACCCGTTCCGACACAAACAACGAACTGTAGGAGCATCAGTGAACATGCTACAGGAAATGGCAGGTGTGGACTCAACATTGGTTTAATACGACAGGAGAACTAGAAGAGAGGGGGCAGGGCTTGTGAGCGGATGTTTAGGGCATATGCGCCCTTAGAGGCCCTTACACAACTGCAAACTTTAACATTTGACTTTACGTTTGCTTTCCGACATGTTGTTTCTTATGGAGCTTGACACAATGGAACTGTCAAAGGTAAAGTCAAGCACTCTTGACTTTACGATTTCGAATAGTTGAAATTTAAAGTTAAAGTAAAGCAGCGATTTTGCCGAGAATCTAATAGAGGTTATGTGGAAAGTGTGTTATTTTATTGTAAGACGATTTTAATCTCGGTATATTAAACTAAGCCTGTCTTAAATTAAATGAATGGCAAACGAATATAATGTGAAGAGGAAATATATGAATCGACGTATTTTAATAAAGTAAGCAAATGAGTTTTTTTTTTGTTTGAAATAAACTTTTAATGTAAATTTTAAGCCTTTTTTTTAATACATGGATAGTATAATTATTTACATAACAAGATACACATTTTTCCGACGCTCGCAGAACCGATGTTCAATTGTCTGAACTCTGACTTCACAATATTGTATTGTGTATTGGTGGCTTCGTCAGAGGAAAGGAAACGTAAAGTTCAATTCTTAAGTTTCCCATTGTGTAAGAAGCTTAAGTTGGGATCTGCTGTTCATGCTCCTGCTCGCCGACGTCAACTTCTGTCTTCCGCATCGACGCCAGGATCTCCCCGCCGTGAATGAAGTAATGGACCGGCGAGTCATCTCCTCTCCCTCCCCCCTACTCCACCCCTTCTCCAACTCCCATCGTCTAAATCTCCTTCGGTCGTGGACGTGCGCACTGCTCGGCGGGAACCGTCTTGTGAAATTCCGCGGTGCTTTTTAACACCCCATCCGGTTGTCTTCCAATGTTTCCACTGTTTCGAGTATTATTTCTTGCAGGCGATTACAGACGTGATGCTATTGACGGCGCACAATTAAAAGCGAATTTATCAAGCATATGTACCAATTTCCTAAGCCCTGTAGATAAGTAAAACATGGGACAAAATCTGTAATGGAGGCTGAGGTGGAAATCCCATTAATCCAAGATGACGGGTACTACAGGCCGTGTACCAATTGACAAGTTTTGTTAACGGAATGTTCACATTAACCGATCTTGTCGACAAGATTTGTGACGTATTTTTATTTTCATTTTGCGTTTGCTCGACTCCGAAGATGACAAAGTACCTAATACAAAATGCAGCGCCACATTGGTTCTGCTTGTTTGAAACTTTTAAATACATGTACAGGCATGATTATCGAAATAAACTAATGTGCATACTAATCATAACAAATATTTCAGAACGTAAGTTGCTGAAACTGTTATATTGTAATGAAACAATATTTGTTTAGTAACAATTTCGCGTTATAACTGTTTAATTTTGTAAATTTTAAATTTAAAACTGCCCTCTAACAACTTTCGGTAAAGGCTTTTCGCAACAAAGTGAGCAGTATTGAAATCAACCTTAGAAAAATGTCACTGCTCCTACCTACGTATATTTTAACTAGTGCACCGAGTGACATGCGCCCAGTAAAGTTGGTAACAATGGAGGAAAGGTAGTTCCATATCTTAACGTCGAATAAAAAGTGTTTGGTAGCGATTTGTGACAGCTTAAATTATTTCTATCGCTTTCTGTTTTTTTTTAATGCGCCAAAGTGTTAACATTAGCAGATTTATGAAATACTTACTTATATAATAATTTCAAATTTCCACTTGACCGACGGATGAATAAAGTGGTGAGGCCCATGGCAATGTTAATTTTATATAAGGCGGCAGAATACACAACGTGCACACAAGTAGATCTTAAGCAGGGCTTTCAAAAGTGCTCATTTAACCGTGAACAGCCTATAGTAGAATTTCCACCCTACACTGAAATTTCTGTAATGTGTGAAACTCTCAGAGCAAATGGAAAGGTGTTAAGCTATGATGTTTCTCTACAGTTCAACCTTCTTCCCTTTCCAAGGTAGAGTGGCTTCCATATCAAAACAGTGTCTTCCCTCCCATCTCACCATATCGAGCGGTCTCAAGGGGGGGGGGGGGGGCATAACGGACCTTAGAAATATATCAGGACTTTGTGTGTACCCATCAAATGGTCTGTTCAGTTTTTGCTCTAGGAAAGAAATCCACGACAAAAACAGCAACATTTAATTAATTGACTACGAAGTTTATAAAAAAAAAAAGCGATATGGCGGGTGATTAGGCCTACTATAAGTAAGCAAAATTAATATAGTGATTATCCAGGTTAAATATATATGTGCGTATGGTCCATTCATAGACACTTCTAATTTTTCTGAAGCCTTTATTAAGTTCAACTTCCAGGCTAAAGTTTCGCCTCGTGTACACAAGGCGGCTTATTTAAGTCTAGAAAACTACACCAATGGAACAACAGACCGTATTTGTGCACACTTAGTTTAATAATATTTTGCATAAGAACTAGCTCTTATAAGGCATTACCAACATAAGTATTTTCTCTCCATTTGATTAACAGTAATTATAAATTAAATATTATAATTGATAGATAAAATACAAGTATAAAGTTAAAATGTAACAAAAATACGTTTGTTTTATTCGAGCCTCATTTTTGAGGTTTTTGTTCATTTCCTCAAGCAATTTCTTCGTTTTTGATTGAGTCGCTGCTAGCGTCTGTCCCTTCTCGTTTAGTATTAGCTCTCTCCAGAACAACACAGTAGCATCTCCTATTTATGGCTGGCATGTTGTGTTGCTGTTAAACATTGTGTATTGTGTATTTTCTGTCATTGTGTGTAAATTTTTCACGTAAATAAACAACATTATCAATCAAAATGAATCAAACAAAAATAAGATTCTTTTATGTAAACAGAGGTACAAGACGCTTGTGGTACATGGCATTTAGGATACAACCAAGCATGTCCTACAAAGGTTTGATTCGAAAAGTATGAAAATATTGTGAATTTACTAGGCTATTCACGGTAATGTGCACACTTTTGAAAGCGCTCTCATTTGGAATAATAGTCAATAAATATGTTTTATTTTAGCCTTAGGCGTTAACTTTCGAGTACCGTGGATTATACGCACTGTGCTTATTACTTACATGACAATATTTATTTTTAAAAATGTGGTCAAAGGATAAAAACTGCAACTATAACAAAATTGTGTAATTTTACGCGAATGTACGTGGCAGCACAATCTCAACACATGTTCGTGTAGTTTTACATGTACATGTACATGTGTACGTGTACTTTTACTGTGTGTCCCATGTATATTTACATATACAATGCCAGTGTAATTTTATTATACTTGTTATTCTTTTTATTAATCATTACGTTCAATCACAAGTACTCTGTATGTGTCATTTTACTTTTTTTTGTTGCCAATGTCGAGCCACATAGGCCTAATGTTAATTTACACGAACTTTGTTAGTGTAATTGTTTCATACCTGTCAGTTTATTTTACTAATCATCACATTAAATCACATGTACTCTGTACATGTTATTATACTATACATGCTACTAATTTTCTACCACACATTGTAAATTAACACAATCATTGCTATAGTAATTTTACTACACCAGTCTGTTACTGTTTAATGTTCATCATACATATTACAAATACAATGTATGAGTAATGTTATCATTATGATGCTAAATATCACGCACTCCGTGACTATGTAAATTATAGATTTCCTGCAACACACTGTAAATTTACACAAATATTGCAATTGTAATTTCACCGTTGTGTATGTGTATTTTCTCACTAACAAAAATTTAAAATCGCAGATTCACTACAATTCCAGTTACAAAATTTCTGAATATTAAGAGATTTATAAAATGTTGTCTTTAAAATGTGGATAACGATTGACTTCTCTCTCATCATTGCCGAAGCTCAGAGCGGGGGGTGTGCTCGGGCCCTTGTGAGGGCCCTTATACCACCCAGACGGTTGCAGCATTTGTATCTCTCTGCGGGCTGAGGAAGTTTCCCTCACCAGACCGCAAAGAACACATAGCCCAGAGGTCAGGACGCCCTGCACGTCCCGGCGCAACTCAGACAGCCCGCCAGTCAGACCAGCAAAGCCGCGGTTCCCTAAAACGATTGACTTCAGATATAGAATAGGTAGTTATATACAGAAACCAGCATATTCCATTAGTAGGAGTTAATATTTCCATTTGAACACACAAAAGGAGTTCGAAGTAGTGCTTCTCCCTACCGCTAGATCGCATGCTTTAAGCAAATACTTGTAGTTATACACAGGAACATTAGTGTAAAATTACAAATACTGTACTCGTTTTAAGAAATTGTACATAAAAATGTAAAGTTACCGTAAATTTGTATTTGTAAATATATGCTCATATACTTTCGCATTTGTAATTTTACACCCTTTAGAATGTCAATATACCAGTTCATTTGTGTTTTTTACAGTAATATTGTACTAACTAGGGAGTAAAATAGAAAAATGTGTACTTTTACACAGATGAACGAGTTTTAATACAACATTGGCGTGGTTGTAAAAACACACAAGTTTAGGGTTTTAGTTCCTTGCATTAGTGTATTTTACACCCTTTTAAATGTCAATATACCATTACATTTGTGTTTTTTACAGTAAGATTGTACTACCTTTTGAATGAAATAGAACAATATGTACTTTTACACCGATGTACATGTTTCAATACAACATAGGCGTAGTTGTAAAAATACACATATTTGGGTTTTAATTCTTCATGATCGTGCATTATTACACATACTCTCAAATTTGTAAATTTACACCCCTCTTATAGTTAATATGCCAATACATTTGTGTTTTTTTTATCATGTCATCGTACTATGTTATGAATAAAATTGTACATTACTGTAAATGTACACTTACTGTACTCGTTTTTACAAATTACACACAGAAAATGTAAAAATACCACAAGGTTGTACATGCATTTTTACACTTTTTCTTTTCAGCTGTGGCTCAATGGAAAAAGCAACCAGGGCCTCAAAGTTCTCACTTTACCGTGAACAGCCTACATACTTATTATCTTAGTAACAGTTGAAAAATTGGGCCCCTCCCCACGAGTTGGAGGCGGGGAGGAGAGAAGCTCCGAGAACCCCCATCCTCACGCGGTGGCAGGTGCGCGAGACAACGTCTACGACGGGGCTTATAAATAGCAGCAGACGACGGAGACTGGCTGGCACCGCGAGCTGACACTCGGCTCGAGCCAGGGGCGTACGAACGCACTGGATCAGCGCCGAGTGGTGGAGAAATAGGGGAACATCTCGCACACGCGACACCCCTCCCCCTCCTACTAGAGTCGGCTGCTAACTGACAAGCATTAAAGGCTGTCCACGATAGAGTGATCGCTTCTGAAACGAACCTTAGGAAAAAGTCACTTCCTCTGCCTGCATATATATTTGATGGGCACACCGAGTCACATTCAACCGACAAAGTTGGTATAGGCCGTTCACGGTAAAGTGAGCACTTTTTAAGGCCCTTCCAAATTTTTCTTTTAAGTTATTTTTTATGTTTAAGTTACTTTTTAATATCAGTATTGTCATGTAACTAATAAATACGGTGTATATTTTCACCACTTCCAAAAGTTAATGTCTGAGATTGCAATAAAACATATTTATTAGTGGTTAATGCCTGTTGGGGGGTATTAAAAAGTGCTCACTTTATCGTGGACAGCCTATAACGGTGGTTGGATAGCAGCTCCATATATTAAGGGGACTATGTAGCTGCACGTCGAAGGTCAAGAAGCGAGGGAGCGATACGGGAGACAGTTCCACGCACGCCTAACGCCTCATCGTTCCTATATGCAAGGCGTGCAGTGTTTCCGTCGTGAAGCTGTACTGTGCAAATTAGATCTCTGACATAGGGGTTTTATTACACGCGATTAAAGCCCACAGATTGAACTACGTCCGTATTTTTGGGCTTTTCTCTTGCCGCTTAGGCAAGCTTTAAAAATGCAATATTTGACCATTTCACGAATTTTTTTCCTTCAAGAATACCCTCAATATGACCAGAGTAAAAAACGAGGGCCATGGATAACAATTTTTTATCTTTTCTGACAAACTGTCATATTTCCAGAACTTTTATTTACCAATGTACGCGTTTACGCGCAAACAACGATTTCACAGAAAACGTTTCAGTACATAGGACCCTTAACGTCAAATAAAAAGTGCTAGGTAACCATTTGTAATAACTTAAATTATCTACACCGTTTTCTATTGTTTTGTCAAATACACCAGAGTGTAAAAATTAACAGATTTGTAAAATATTTACTTTCCTAATAGTTTCACAGTTTCCCTTGGCAGACGCATGAATAAAGTTATGAGGACCTTGACAATGTAAATTATTATACCTACATTACACTCGCACGAAATGCTGTTTAACTTGTAGGCTAGGGGGCCGCGATGGTGTAGTGGCTAGAGAGTGCCTGGACGACGCCGCTGGCCGGCGAGTTTCCTCGGGAGTCTCCCGTTTCCCCCCGCGCTTGCATTCCCGGCGCTGCTCCACGCTCACCGCGCTTCACCCCCATCGGCTCTCAAGGCCCGTGACTTTAAGAGCAGCCTAAACTTCTCCACTAGTAAAGGCTGTTCACGGTAATGTGAGCTCTTTTGAAATCTACCTTTGAATATAGTTGCTCTGCGTATCTACTTTGGCATGCAGGCTCCCAGCCAAATTGGCAATGAATTAATTAATATGGTTCTAAGGCTTGACTCTGTAATGTTAATACATACATTCATAGCTACTGAAGTCTAATACTTTTCAGCCTACTTTCGGATTGAAATCTATGCTTATGCAGTCTGTCTGGAATATACGCCCCCCCCCCCCCCATAATAACTGTTAAACCCGACAAAATAAATTTAACCAAACTAGGTCCACATATAGAATTTAGTAAGGACAACGGACTTTTGCAGTTTTCGATCACACTAGCAAACTTATTTTCAAAATTGCGGCAAATTTGGAAATGTAGGGCACTACCTCTCGGGAGCCAATTATCCGATTTGAACTAAATTTGGAACACAGGCAGTGCATCATAATTATAAGCATTGCATTTAGAAAGCTATAATATATCAATCCACCATTTCGGAAGATATCTCAAATTGAAAAAAACATAATAATAATAATGCTTCTCCATTATATCTCGGAAACCATTAAAAATGATTTGAACCAAATTTGGTGCGTTGACCGAACATGTTGTAAGCATAGAATTAAGAAACCTATAATGCTATTGTTCTGCTATTCTGGAAGATAGTGCAAATTGAAAAAATTGTGTTTTTGTATTATATCTTGGGAACCAACTAACCGACTTAACCAAATTTGGTGCGCTGACATTGTATTATTTACGTATTGAATAGTGGCAATGTTATTAACCGGCCATTTTGGAAGACAATGTAACATGAAAAATTATGATTTTATGTTTTATCTCGGTAACCACACAACCTATTCCAGCCAAATCTGGTATGCACGTAATACTATATTGTAGGTCGTGTTCGCATGTGCAATATCTACAAGTTTAACAATGTTTTGCATACATTTCTCTTCCACCTTGGATTTCTTTTTACATGTCTTTGTAATCGGACTTAATGACCGGACGTGTTAAAGCTTGACATGTCATACAGGACCAAACAAAATTGTTGAAGTGTGTGAGGTTTCAAATGCAAGTATCCAAAATTTCCAATGTAAGACAAAAATTATTCAGTAATGAGGGAACTCTCCATTATGGTCAAAGGTGTGAAACGAGTGGCGGAATGAAAATAGTTGGATTTCAGAATAAGTTTTAAAATATTTGCTGTTCCTTGACAAATCTGGTTTTTAAATATTGAGACTGTAAATTAAGTTATGTTGGAATATACGTACATACAATAGGGCATGGTTCTCTCCCTTAATTCAACACGCGAAGTTAACCTTTAATAAAACATTCCTTCTCCTAAAATAATAAGTTTTAATAGAACCTACTGACTGGCATGCTCCCAGTCTCTTTAACAGCGATGTATGAAAAGTAGTTCGAAGTCCTAACATTTTCTCGATGTCGTATTAATTGTGGTGTTGAAATTTTGTGTACACCGGACTTAATTTAATGTTATTGTTGTTTGCTTTCTGCACATAAATAGTGTTCCTAAATATTTTACATTTTCACTCGAGGTATGGAAGAATAAAATGATCTGATCCATGGCAATGTCAGTTTTATACACCGCGGAAGGATACAAATGGATATAAAAGAATATCCCAGGCAGAACTTTCAAAAGCGCTCAATTGGGCGCGACATCCTATATACAGGGATGAGTTGCTCCTATTCAAGTGGCATCTTAAGGCCCAGTCACGTTGGGTTATGTCACGTGGCTTAAGGCCGTGTCTCAAGTAGTCCAGAGAGCGCTCTCTCGTGCTCTCGCTCTCGCGACCACGTGTCATAATGATGTCACAGAGAACACACTCTGGTCGTCTTAATCCGTCGGCGGCGATAGTGCGAAAGAGCGAGAGCACAGAGAGGGCACGAAGCTGCGTTCTGGTTGGCGCTCTCTCGCACTCTCTGACAACGCGCCATGTTTGTTTATAGTGTTTGAGCGTTTTAATGAGGTTATATCAGCTTTCCGGGCCAAAACCATGTCGCATGTAACAGTTTTAGCCAACGAAATAACTTACGGAATATCTATTTTTAAATATGTATATATTATTTCCGACAAAGTGTCACGATTTCTATGCGCTTGTATTTTGTCTCTCTTTCGCATAGTGCGCCAATTTACTTACCGTTACTGTAACACAACGTAAATTGATAAAACGAAAATAACAATATAGGCCTATTTTACGCCCAACATTTATTCCGGCGATGCCATAATTATTTGTCAAACTTTCTGAACATACATAAAGTACTTCCATTAGCTATGGCCATGATTTTAGCTAACATGATTTCGCTACTTTTGGCATCAGTCGTCTGAGAAACTGGTAGCGCTATGGGCAAACGAAAGCGATTACAGAGTCACTTCGTGACGGGGCTCTACAAACGAAGAATTCCTCTTATACCTTCGTTTATTCCGTTGTATTCTTTACACTCCATGGGGAATAGTTACACATTAAATTCCTTAATACATTTTTCCTTAAATATCACCCCACATCCAAGATCTATGAGTAATTCGAACGCCATAATCTCTTGCATTATCATTGTAACAAAATCCTCCATTGAGGCTGGCAGTATAAATATAAACAAAGAAGCAACATATAATTTTGCATTGCATTGTACGTTATTTGGCAATCACTTTCAGATTGCAGATAATATGGCAAACTGTAATAACATAAGCGTATTTAGCAAAAGAGTATCTGCCTAGAAATATTGTAAGCTTTCTATCCAAAACACTGCATAAAGAATGCGAAATAACCCTGGTTACCACTTAAACTAATTGGGTCATATATAAAGACACACACACACACGGTCCGCCCCTTTTTACTTTTGTAAACAGCTGGATCTGCTCCAGATTTGGACACATCGTAAACACGAGATACCTCCGTCTTCATCTTCTGCGACGTAAAACCCAGGCTTTATGACTACCGAGGTCCGGACCGAGAGGAATAAGGAGATGCAAGGTGTGTAGTTGGCCGCTGGAGCACGTCTCTAAAAAAGCAAAACTGCGCTAGGAAGGGCGAGTTTGTGTGTGTGTGTGTGGGGGGGGGGGGGGCGGGGGAGACTCTACAGTTGGCGATGACGTTTCTGGGCTGACAATGGCAAAGGGCGGGGCCACTACTGGCAAAGGTGGTGTTGACACAGGTGTCTGGCGGCGGCCGCCGTGGATCGTTATTCTCCTCAACCGCGCTCTTTCGTCTCGCGCCGCAGAATCCGCTGGCTCGACCCCAACATACAACTCTCTTCTCTCCACCGTACGCCTCCACATCTTCTCCTCCTCTCATTTATCTGTGTACGTGGATGTCAATTAGCACCTTAAGGCTGCTGGGCACCGATAAATGCATTATTGTATATTAGTACGAAATGTGGTTCACCTTGCTGACATTGCTTACGTGTAATATTTATTTACTCGCATGAAAGAATTTTAGACGGTAGGTAAATTTTTTACACAATTGCCTTTCAAAATCGCAATTTTAGTATAATTTTGGTACGTACAAATAATAACAAGAAATTATCAATATAACTAATGTGCCTAATCTCCTTTACACGAATGAAACTAATTATGATGATGTTATTAAAAGGTTAGATGTTAGGTGGGTATTGACATCTCGTTGATAGCGATATCATTAGAGACGCAGCCAGAGAGAATTGCAATAGAGAGACGTGTCTTACCTGGGACTTGAACACAGAATGCCTCTTACCATAAACTAACTTACAACCAACTGCATCACGGAGGTAGGATTTGAAACATCAACTTCGGCAGTAACTAGTATGAAGTTTTCATACAAGTACTAGGACTATCAACTTCAAATATTTACAGGGACGTAATTTTGAAGAAAAAAAAAGCGCGTGAGTCACTTAAATCATATACGTTTTTATGCCCTGCCATAAAACTGCCTGTGTGCAGAATTTGGTTGAAATAACTCGATCGGTTCCCAAAATATTACATTAAATATTTAGTTTCTCATTTGGCGCTATTCTGCAAAGCATCCTAAAACAGGCTCTGTATATGCATATCACTTGATTATAATATATACAGAAATATTTTAAATAATTTAATCAATATGATAAACGTCTCTAATTAATTAATTTGTATTGCACTATTTTAAAAAAAAGTTCTGACCAACATGGATTATGTAGCTTTACAAGACGATACTCTCAGCAAACAAAGCTTAATTGAAGTTGGTGACATTTTTTAATATAAATGGTAAACTTAAATTATTTATATTGCAGACATGCTGTAAATAAAGTTGTACACACTTTATACATAGCCTGCTGCATCACTACTAGTATGAAAAGTTCGGTGGGAATATGTTGATTGGTCCCGGAAATAAGGAACAAAAGCTCCATTTTCTTATGTGGTGGTATCTTGATTATTGCAGAACAAAACGGACATTTATTTGCACATTCTATGTGTGTTATAGTTATTGTTGTTACATATTAAGTCGCTTGAAAATTTTATTGCGACATGTGGCATTCTGACATGAAATATTGACATTACTGTGATTTGGGGTTTATGTATTCGCTCATTTGATGCTCGCATAGATACTGCCAGCATACAAAGTTAAATTGGAATTTGTTACATGTTTTCGTATATATATATATATAATTGTATTCTAAATGGTTAATATGGTCACAATTTTGAAAAAAATTGTCTGATTCGCTTAACATATCAGTTTTCCTTATCTATCATAGTATTACTTGAGTATCTTATTTGGTAGAAATCAGTTGAATGTTTCCAGATATATAACATTAAAACTTTATTTAACGTGGCCCTACCTTACAAAATGGCGTACAAACAAGGCTATGGATTGACACATTAGATGCTAGTAAAATGCATTTTCAGTATAGCTCGTTTGGTCGAAATTGGACAAAGAGTATGGTAGATATTGCAAATAAACCTAAATTAGTTATATAGTCGTCATTTTAAAATTAAGTGCCTTATCCATTTAAATTGCATATATGATCGTGGTCTACAATGTTATTATTTATATGCCAAATTTCGCAGGACTCGGTTGTGTAGTTACCAAGATAAAATATAAAATAATTATTTTTAATGTTACAGTATCTTCCGAGATGACCGGTTAATAACATTGTCGCTATTAAATTTGTACATAATGCACTGTTGACGTACTAAACATGGGTTAATTGGTTCCCAAGATATAACACAAAATCTTTATTTATTCAATTTGCTCTATCTTCCAGAATAGCATACCAATAACATTGAAGGTGTCTTAATTCAAAGCTTACAACATGTATAGTAAACTCACCAAATTCGTTTTAAATCGGTTAAGTGGTTCCCGAGATATAATAGCAAAGTTTTATTTTTTCAATTTGAGCTATCTTCCAACATTGTTGATTAATATCACTATCGCTTTCCAAATGCAGTAAATATATAGTGTACTGCTAGTGTTACAAATTTGGTTTAAATCGGATATTTAGTTACCGAGATGGCCTTAATTTGAAAATTATCGCCGTTTTGAAAATAAGTACCCACCGTGAGCGAAAACTATACGAGTTTTATGCCCTTGGTAAACACTATGTGTGGGCGTAGTTTGGTTAGATTCTGGTGGGGGCGTGGAGGGGCGGGGGGTGGAAGTGACGTACATTCGAAACAGGCAACCAGGTGATCGCATAAGCCTATCTTTTTTTTTTTTTCGGAAAATAACATTAAACTAATTCACTTACCGAAATGAGACAGTTCATACTGAAATAAGGCATAGGCTATACACGGTAAACCGAATACTTTTGAAAGCCCTGCTTAAGATCTACTTGTATGCACATTGTGTATCCTTCCACCATGTACAATTAACATTGCCATGTCCTGAGCACTTTATTCATGCATCGGTCACGTGAAACTATGCAATTATTAGAAAAGCAAATATTCTGCAAATGCATGCATTAAATAACAGAAAGCAAAATAAAATAAATATCAGTGTTTACAAATAATTACCTGACACTTTTAATTCAACGTTGATAAAGTGACCTACTTTATCCTCGTCATTACCAACTTTTCTGGGCACACACCAGTCAATGTGCCAGTCAAAATATTTGAAGGTAGGGGTAGTGCCATTTTTCAAAAGTTGGTTCCAAAAGTCCTCAATTAACAGTGAACAGCCTATACCTTACTATATTTGACTTTGTTCGGAATTCTAACGGTACGCGTTCGTGCTCAGAAAGAAGAAATGCATCTCATCCCTTTTATTGTGCATATCTTTCAGCCCAGACTACTAAAGGTGGGTTTACGATTGATTTTAACAGAATAAGGCTGCCGTGTGGTCAAGATATGTATCAATGTGTTCAGGGGTATTATATTATGACTGTCGTGTGCGGGTCGTGGCTGTTAGTGTGCGTACTTGGCGTGACTTACGAGATCGTTATATTTTATACCTTAAGTACAAGTCACTAGGAAGTAGCCGATCAGAGCACAGAGACAGCTGTTGGCGGGAAACTGTATTAACAACTTGTATTTAGGTTATGTCGTATTGCGAAATCGCACGAAAGTAATTATTTTAATCGAGAGCCAGAATCCTCTGAATCAAAAGAACAGTGCATGGTCATGTTTTTATTTCCTGGAAGAGGTTATTGAATTCTCTGTAATTAACTTCTTCAGATTTATTGATGTAAATGCCCCATCGACTTTCCCTTCCATAAGATAACACAAGGTTTTTTCAAAACAATTACACAAGCAGTAACAAGTATTTAAATATATGTAAATAATCTCCACTTTTGTCCATCTGCTTCCGTCTCCTACGATTCTGATTGGCTAGACATAACAGTTACTAATTCAATTATAAACTGCTAAACATAGAATTCGTTAAGTACACGGGAAATAAGTGCAATTCTTAATTCTTCAGCATCTAATTTTAAACCCACCCTAACTCGGTTCTAGTAACTTATGACGTCTGAGCTCGATCTAAGGACAGGTCTCGACATTCACCTAGTCACCCAGCACGGAAAGCTGACGCCCATATTAACCACAACATAACGATGTGCCCCTGTCTTACAAGAGTTGCAAACAGAAAAGTGATGTCGTTGCTTCCTTAATGTTAACTAGTCTCATTTATAAATACTGTTACAAGAGGCGCCTTTGTGTTCGCGGCCTTCAATTTGCCCCCTTGTCCACGCGTTGGAATCACCGGTGACAGAAGTGTGTGTGCAGAGTTACAAACGGGTACAGGATGCCGCGATAAGGCTATCACGACTCGTGCCTCTCCCATCCTTAGAAGATTAAATGTCTCGGAATGGTCGCTACGCTCTAGTGATCATCCCACCTCCTCCTCAGCGAGACTCGGGGTGTGAAGAACCTTCTGGGCCAGGCCAACTGAGCTATATAAGCTGCCGCGTGCCTGTGTGTCGGTAGTTTCAGTCATGGGCAGCCGTTAGTGCCAGGCGTGTGGTACCACTGGAGTGACGAGCGACGACAGTGACCAACAAGTGTATTATATATTCGCGGTTTTTTCACACTTTTTTTTATCAAACGTTCAAAAAATCACCCGATGATGCGTTCGGTTATTTCCTACATATATATTATAAGCATTTTATACCTGTGTTAACTTAAAAAAACCCTGTTTATACTTAAATTGAACTGTTATTTTTATTCTATGTATAAATTATAATATTTCTTAATATGAATAAAAACAGGGAGAAAAAAGCTGTGTTGGTAATGCTTAGTAAGAAATAGTTCTTATGCAAAATAATATTATATTGAGTGCGCACGAATTCGGTGCGTTGAATATTTGGTGTAATTTTCTATACCGAACTAAGCTTTGTTTGCATGAGGCGGAGAAATATCCTGAAAGTAGAACTTTAGCAGAGCTACAGAAAAGTTGGAAGTAACCTAACCGTAAACACCTATAGTGTATGAGCATCGGGAGAGTAGGGAGAGAGATAGATATATAGAGAGAGAGAGAGACTGACAGGCTTGACTGTGTGTAAGTGGGTGGCAAAGGCTGTTTACGGTAAAGAGAGAATTTTTTAAATCAACCTTTAAATACGCCTCTATCGCCTACCTGCATATATTGTAACAGGCAGACTGACTGACATGCGCCCAGTAAATTTGCTAAGGCTGAAGGAATGTACTTCATTTCCTTAATGTCAAAATAAAAGTGTTAAATAAACATTTGTTAGTACTGAAATAATTTGTTTTACGTTTTTTTATATGCGTAAGAGTAAAAATTACCATGTCTTAAAAACTATTTACTATACTAATAATTTTAAAGTTTCACTTGACCAATACATGAATAATGTGTTTAAAGCCCATGGCAATGTTGATTGCACATATTGTGCAAAAATACACTATGTGCATACAAGTAGATCTTAAGCAGGGCTTTCAAAAGTGCTAATTTTACCGTGAACAGTCTTTAAACAATTGTAATAAGGTTAATGGATGACAGTGGACATTTTTGGTGAATATGTGAAAATAATAAGTGACGATGGGTGACTAGCTAGTATACAGACAGTCATAAAGACTTTAATTTGCATTTGAAATTGGCATTAAATATTGCGTTCATACTGATAGGATAATAAGTGAGATAGTAGATATGGGTAGTTTAATGTTGTAGGTAATACCTGTGTGTATTTTTATAATGGTATATAAATTAATTATGAAATTACGTTTGGCTCTTTTATTGTTACTAAGACTTCCATTCCTCACGAACTCTGATACGCTATGCGGCTTCTAACAGTATGTTAGCGACCATCAACAAAGTTGTAACTTATAATATAGTAACTGAGCTACAATTTTCTCTTCGTAATCTATGTGGCTAGTTTTCCACCACTGGATCACGGAAAACTTATTTTGTGATGAAATAAATGTGTCGTTTTCGCGATATTCAATTAAAATTATGATATGCATTATTTTAGAAACCATACAATATATTGAAGAAAAGTGCATAGAAGTCTATACAGAAATATACGCTGAAGCAACTTTTTTGTTTGAATTTCTCCAAACTTATTATAGTTCGTTTGCAGTATACTATTTAAATTAACACATAGAACGCTGTCTGATATTCCTGTAGCACTCCTGCAAATTGCACGACTAAATGGTCACTAATGGCGTCAAATATCTGGGATTCATTCTCAGTAAACGACTTACGTGACACCCCTCACATCTCCAGTGCTGTTTCAAAAATACACAATTCACTCAATCGATACTGCCATTGCAGTTATTCGTCGTGTGGCCTAGCCCAGGCCGAGCACCTCACCTCACATCGTGCCCTTGCCTAGCCGTCCTCCTTTATAGCAGCACTATCCGGTCCAACAAGGGTCCTTCGCCCCATCATGACCACGCGCGACAAATGACTGGGGATTATGCTCAGTGAGCCCACTATCACGCCTGTAGAACTCCTCTGCGAAATGTCTTGTCTGGCATCTCCTGGATTTCTCATCAACAAACTCGCCTTAAAATATTGATCTAAATGCTGACATCACTCAAACCCCGCCGTTTTGCCCACCGCCCAATATGACTTGGCAGTCTCGAAGCCACACCACCGACTTAAGTACTTCGACAACTGATAAGACCAACCTTCTGTTCATGACCTTCGCCGCCAACACGGAGATCCTAACGACCAAAAATCTCGATGGCATCAAGATACGATCGTCCCGCGGGTCCTGTAGGACGAAGATGGCTCCCACCCTTCGCCACCCTCACCACCGGCAACTTCAACATTTGGAAATCTTCATTTCAAGGCCTTCCTACCATGTGCATATCTCAGCGAGGTAGCACAGCGATAAACCACGGGCCTCGCATTCGGTAGAACCCGAGTTCGATCTTCGGTTCGCCCATCCCGATTTCGGGTTTTCCGGTATTTACCATAAACCACTCCAAGAAATAAAATGTTGGTTTGGTCCCTTAATACTGGCACCAGCCACTTCCTTCCCCGTCCCTGAGTACCCAGTGTCCCTCTATAAAGCCTTGGTCGCTGTTCGGCAGCACTCAGAACGCCTAATTAAATGAAACATAATTGAAATATAATTTATTCGTATTATTTATATTCACTTTATGCGGGTTTCTGCACAACTTATTACTTCATTTTCATAGTAATTTCTTTGTCTTAAGTATGTATCTTTGAGCGCCTTTGGAAGGCCAGAAGGGCGAAATTAGTACAGAAAATAATGATGCGAACTGCTCTAAAAAGAGGCACCATAAAGTTGCTAAATAAAATGCATCACTTTTTACGCTTGTGTCTAGACCTGTTCTTCTGGGAGCTTGCTTGTTACGCCGTTGCTTTGGCTATGATGAGGGGGGAAGGGGAAGGGGGAAACACAAACCTTCACACCTTCACAGGTTCGGTCTCCAAGTCACATGAGCTACACGTCTGAACAGTGGCGACCAGTAAGTGCGTGTAGGATTTATCGTTTCTTGTTGGTCTGTGGTATGATGGGCACGTATTGATACCAATCTACAAAAACAAGCGTCACCTGTATCTGAATATATTTGAACACGAACTTGGGCTGGAGTTTTAAAAATATTATTGGCAGCGCGAAGCAAATGAAGTACTTCTGCGTGTTAATGTCTAATGAAAAATGTAATGTTCAAATAAGCGACTGTTAATGGTTTTTTTTAACACGTTGACGTAAGAGCTGCCGTAATGTGATATATTAATATTTTTTTTTAGAAAATTCACAGTCACGTGATTCACGGACGAATACTAGACAGTACGTTCATTTTATTTTGTAAAGATTATGAAAACAAAGCTAAGTGTTTGAAACTAAATTAAAATTAATTACTACTAGGGTTGCATAAGTATACTTTCACGTGATCTATTATTTCCGAGCTCAGAAAGAGGGCGAGTAGCCTACAAAACACATACGCGAACACCTACAGACTGCTCTATACCTCATTATTTGAACAAAGAACATAAAACATGGAGATGTGTGGGATTGTGAAGGAGGAAAAGAATCCTGCAATCTACAGCCTACTTCTAAGTTTAACCAGTCACGCAGGTCAATTCCCGTACGCGGGAACCAGCCTTCACGAGGCACGCGTAGGAACAATGTTCTAGTTCGTGGAAAACCCATACAAAAGACTTCCTGGAACTAAATCAATGGCGGGTTGGATTCCTCCAGGTTCAGGTAACATTCCTAACGAAAAAATGTAGATTAAATTGTTTCATTTGCATAATTTTAAAGGAATAACTAGCACGAGGTAGGGTACAAGAATCTTGTAAACCAGTTATTGGCTCCTACCATCTCCTGCCTTTTCGACTGGCACGTGCTATATATAGACAAGGGTAACCATTCAAAACCAAACCTAAGGTCTTCGTGTTTCAAAAGGCGTATTTTTTTCGGGATACTATCTTACAGCCGAAGAAACTATACAATACGGTGTACTTATAAATATTTTACCGTAGTAAAAAAAAAACTCACATACAATTAATTCCAGAACTAACATGTGGAAAACGAGCGAGAATGTTATTTTCTCTACGCAGACTTTTTTCTTATGCAAAGTTTAAGTTGTTGTAAAGTAAGTTTTGTAAACCAGTTAAAATTTGCGTTCGTGATAATTGGTACACGAATGATAAAGTAAACTGCGGCATCCATCCACAACTCATATACACATACACAGACACACACACACTTCGTGCGATGGTAAACAAAATTTATATAAAATAATTTACTTTGTTGGAAAAAAAACAGTACATAAAAATGTACGTACCTGCAACGGAAAAACAAAACATGGTTATAAGAATCTAAATTTTGACTTATAACCTTCCAATACTGTTAATTTAACTAAAGTAATTAGGTTGGTTGTTTGTATAATCGAAATATTAATATGTTAATGAAATTAATAATAAAACCAACATAAATTAATGTTTTAGGGTTGTATTTGTTTCTTTACATGCCTATACTATACTATACTATACATACTATAACATAAGTACTATATATTAGAACACTATTTCTGCTACAAAGAAAAGTACCTTCAACAGAATTTGGACTGTTTCTGCAGCTAATATAACAGTTCTAAACTTGCGTAAAATTTTAATACTAGAACTGAAGTTAAGTCACTGCTACCCTGAGAACCAATTTTGCAATATTCTGTTGATTTTTCTCAGTAGAGGTGAAGTATTTTCATATTGTCCTTTCACAATATATACAATAAACGAAAATGGGTTTATTTATTTTAATCCCAGTTTAGAAGTCACTTGCTTCGTAAATGCCTGAGTCGAATTCGGCTGTCCACGTGAGGCCTGAGTGCGATGAGAGAGACTAATTAAATTTGGTTCAGAACCACCTTTCGAGTCACGCCCCAGGGAAATCGTAAACCATTACCTGTTTGGTCTCTTGGAAGTAACAGAGTGGTTACCGTTTATGTACTATCCAAGTTTTCATTTTAATAACTTTAACAGTCACCCATTTTTTTTATGCCACTGACTATGCCCTGAAGGGACAGCTCAGCTTAGGTTAATTATTGATCTTAGAGAGTTATTTAGTCAATTAGGTTAGGATACGCCTCTCACATCAGGCAGTTGAACGTATGTATGGTCCGTTTACCACTGCCGATTCCAAGGCGGCCTCTGGTCAGATTACTGCAACATCTGATGAGGCTGTGGCAATAGCGTGGTCTCTACAGCAGCTGGCGAGAGTCCCTCGTCAAGAATGAAGAAACCCCCTGCCCATTGTGAAGCTCCGTGCATTCGTAGCATAGGCCGTAGATATGCTCTGTCACAGCCAATGCCTACAGAGATTGGCCGCAGCGAGGTATCACAGCATTAGGTTAAGACATGTGTCCCCGAGGACATATGTTAATAGTAAGTCATTTAGGTTAGTTAAATTTCATATTTTCTTCTTTCAGGCTTGTACCGTCTCTTCCTGGCCATCTGAAAACCAGGAGTGTTGCCCCTGCCGACACTTACTGGCATCTTCCTCACTTTTCTTTTAGTTTACAGGTTCTACTCGAGAATCGGGGTTAGAGACCCAATTGTGCCACGTCTGTGACGAACCTACCTCCACAGGGCTGCGAAAAATTTTTAAAAATTCTCGGAAGATCTTGGTTTTCAACTAATATAAATTGCCTCAACTTTCATACTATAATAACTTAGCTGTATAAAACTTCCAGCCAATATATTTATCACATGTTCACGCCCTTCTATACAAATTTGCGCTCAATGTAAAAATCACTGCGTGGCAGTGAACGTTCGAAAAGAGATACATAGATGGATAAATTGGGAACTATTAAAGTATTATGCAAAGACACATGGGCATATGTCGTACGAGGGTGTAACCATGGTATATATAAACAAACAGCGCATTGTGATGTGACATGTACAATAATTGCCAAGCGAGATTAATTGAGCAATATACACGCCGAGAAGACATACCAGACAGCTGTACGACCTGAAGGAGTGTAGGCTAATTGAGGCTGGCATACATTACTGCGAGAATCAGAGTGGACAACGTGTTGAAATGAGCGACATTTGGGCCATAGGACTTCACACTCAGCTGTGTTGGAAGCGATAGACACGCGAAGGCAGCCATAAACAGTGGGCCGGTTCTGGGAGAGCCCGACAGGCACTGCCAGGAATAAATGTTTGATTGCCAGACGTGCGCCAATAGTAACCAGCGGAGTTCTTGTCTATCGCCCAGCGGCACGTGGTAGACTCAATACAGAAGCATTTACAGACGCCTGGCGCAGGCAAGTTTGCAATTACGACTACCTCCAGGTGTTCTGCCATTAATATTTTAACATCGCCACCTTTTCTTGTAGCACTGTCAGCAGAGAGCTATGTACAAGGAATGCTACAGACCTTTTGACAAACTGTATATAGAGGCGAAGGAACGCTTTTCGTTGGTAATGGGCGAACAACATGCCAGAGTTTGGCGGACTGGTTGTGAGTGCTACAATCCCTACCTCACTTTACAGGGACACACGTTCTCTACTACTGGCGCGATGTCTGGAGAGCCATCGTGTATGGTCGTCGTTCACAAGTGGCAGTGATAACGAGGGTCGATGAGAGCACATATGCTGAAGATATTATGAGACCTAATGTGCTACCTTTCACGGCTGAGAGACCAGGAGACGGTAACCAGCAAGATAACGCTCAACCACGCACATGTGTTTCCAACATGTTTCGACACTCTCGTAACCTGCTCGCTCACTTGGTTTGTCGACCATAAAATACTTGTGGAACCGTATTGGAAGCCAGCTAACTTTGTGTCGAAATGTTTGTGATATGGAGCATAATTTGCAACTACTGTGGGCGAATCTGCCGCAGGATAACGTTCGACTTCTCTTATTCCTTCCCCTATCACATTGGCACATGTGTATAAGTACGAGGCGTTCCGATGTTATTATGTGACGAAGGCGTGAGGAATATTGTTCTGATCGCGTGGCATTTTAATCAGTTATCTTCTGTCTGCTCCATCGCGCATCACATTAATTAAATTCTCATCTGATTCCAAGAGTTCATTTTTGTTGCATAATTTATATAGTAATAAGCGTCCAATGAATTTTCTACAAAACACAAGCCGAATTTTTTGAACTCAGTAACACTTCCAGTGTGTAACTTGTACGTACACGAATAATAACTTCTTTTTTTTTTTTTTTAACTCTAATCCCAAATTTAGCCGCCGGCGTTTCGAATTTGCACTTGGTTTTATTAATTCTCTCCTAGGCTGGTTTTAACTCCCTCTTTCAAATTTTGATGCCAACTGACTTGTATGAAAGGCATATATACTCACATAAGCGAGGCGTGAATTAAGCTGGAAATCTTCGCACGAGGGAACGGAACAGGCCGCAATATCTTAAAAGCTTTCAATAAGTAAAATTCATCTTTTACAATATATTTGTATCACATAACGTCTATTTTAGTTGTGGTATCAAATAACAGCGTGGAAAAGTATTACAATGGAAGAAAATGGCTTTTAAAAAAATGAGCTACAAGAAATATAGGCTACATTATATATATTTTTTTCGTGCAGGTCACAAGATGGTACAAAAAAATAAGGCTACAGTCCAGAATAATTGTTCTGAATATTAAAATGGAAAAAAGAATATTTCTTTAAATTGTTCATGTGGTTCACTTTTGAGATAAAATATAGTAAAATAATAAATGTAATGCAATTTGTAAATGATAAAATAAAATACTGAAAAATGAATAAACTGAAATATAAAATTAAAATAATAAAATTAATAATAAAATTAAAATAGAATATTTCTCTGAAATTTTTTATCCATTTCTCTTTTGAGATAAAATTTCAAGTCAAAATAGTTAATAAAAGTTCAACACTTATCGAAGTTGAAGCAAGTGTCGGGCATAAAATAAATTGCAACATGTCATTTCTGGTACTACAATACGCATTTTGACGGAAACCTAACATCGTGACAAAATAAACTTTTTTAATGTGCACGAATCAAGATTTTAAGTTCCGATGATTTTATTTGCAGTTAAAAACATGATGAACATTGTTTAAAATGTATTTAGTATTTATTATTATTAGAGAGAGCGATGGGCTCCTGGGACACTGAGCAAGAGTGGCCTAAGTCGCATTTGGTGCAAGAGTGAGGTATACTGTAAACCTACTGTTTATTAGTGATGATTCTAATGGGTGATTATGGCGATGTGGTCCAGTCTGTCACACACATTCTTCGCAATTTCCTAAATTTCAGTGAAACCTTTATATTAAACAGTTCAATCTTTTAGAATTTCTTCATGAATCGATTAACTTTTAGGATTTCTTCGCGAATTGGTTCAATTTTATTCGGGTTTGTTAAAATATGCATAATTTTGTTAGTTTTACATATTTTTACGTAGTTTCGCATATTTTTACTAGTTTTGCATATTTGTAAGGGTGTTTAAGTATTTTTAGTAGTTTCACCTAGTTTTAAATAATTTTACAGAGTTTAAAATAGTTTTAAGACGTTTAAGGGTGGGCTGTTGTGTGTTTGGGTGTGAATTATTGAATTGAGAAAAACAAAGAAGGAAATGAGTTTTCTCGGGGATCTCCCGTTTCCTCCACCCTCCATTCCCGGCGCTGCTCCATATCCACATCATTCACCCCTCATCAGCTCTCAAGACCATAGAGAACCACCCAAACCTCTCAACTCAACTTGAGAAAAGCCGCCAAATAATGGCATCGTCCAGGTATGATTACCATATACGCATATCCATGTGACACCACCGAAGTATTCTGAGAAACCTATTTTTGAATACTGTGGATAGCGTATTAGATTTTGTCATTTATATTCTGCTTAGGTTTGTGAAAATATGTACAGAAATTATGAGAATTTCGAATTAAAAAGTACATGTCGTAACGTCTTCATAGTTTATAGCTCAAATTATCCGGACAGCTATAAAATGTATCTTGACAAGATACGAATAATTTCTGTGAGCAATTAAATGCAATTTTGGATACAATTTCTGTCTCAATTTTTTTTTTATGTAGCATTTCACGTGAGTGGTAATTTAAACTGCATGCTGAAGCAACATTTCATAGACCGTTCTGGCACAAGAGTGTACTCATTCCCATAGATCCATGAATACAAAAATTCTCTTACTTATGAGGTGGTAATAGTTTTTAGAGCTTGTTACCTGTACGCTGTAAAAACTTATATTTACAAGAAATTATGATTAAAATTTTCGTTGCTAAAAGAATTATTCTAAAAGCAGTATAGTTTTCCATTGTAAGAAATGCAATAACTTGTCCAGTTTAATGTTATTGTACAAACACGGACTTTGAAATGGAAGTGTTTTCTTTAGGAAATCTGCGATGCCGGTAATGGATTCATGCAGAGAATCAACCCTCTGAGTAAATTTTATTTTCGCCAATGTGAAGCAGGCCTATATAACTCTCTCTCCAGAGATTTCACAGTACACATAGCTACCACTCTATGATAACTAGATGTATGTAAATAAAACGATTGCATACTGCAAATTGTTTTCTTGTGAGGTATTTTAACATACGTTACGTGCGGTAGCTACATTTGCAGTCCTTAGCAAATCTTATATGTGTATGGCAAACTGAAGTGCTCAAGCGGGAAATCTGGGCAAGTGTGGTATCTATCCTGGGATGGATTAAAGGAGGGCACCTTACTGATAATATAAGTAGCTGCAGTTCGTGAATATGAATATTTCCTATAGAAAACGATGTCACAAAAGAAATTCACGTTACATGAGAGCCGCAGTGGTCGAGCTACTGCTGGAGCGTTCGCCTACAACCAAATCGTTCCGTGTTCGATCACAGACGGGGTCACTGTCAGATTTCCGCATGGGGGAATTGTGCATGGGCCATTCTGTTGGTCCACGAGTTTCCTCTGGAAACTCCACCCCCCCCCCCCCCCCCGAGCTCAAACCAAAATTGCATTCCTGGCGCTGCTCAATATGCATCTCATTTCTAATTTCATTCATCAGCTCTGTAGACGTCAGAAGGTAACTTGGGACGGTTATATTTTTCCCTGGTATGCTTGTTAAAATACAGGCAACTTTAAACAAATGACACGTACGTTATTTTGAAAGGAAAGTAATAATTGGTTTTACATGAACATTTTCGCTAGCATGAAATTAAACATACCCTTAAATGCCCAGGTTACCGCATGATACGTTATCATTTGTTTACAAAAGTTTTTATTAGTACAAAAACATTAAAAGCACTAATTTCAACATATGTTTGCACTGAATAGCGTTACATGCTTTAAAAAAATGAGCGTACTTAAAGATACCTTTATTTTATTGAAATTTATGCACAGCTTGCTAGCGTTTCATTAGTGTGACATACTTTTTTTTATGGAAGTGCGACCACACTTGGCAATATTGTAAAATTTCATATCAGTATCTGCGTAATGCATTTTTATGCTGACCAAATTGCTAATATTGCATAAACAATGTGTTTAATGTTCCTAGTACACTGCGTATACTTAACTTTTATTTCTTAAATTTGCATTAAACTGGTTAAAATAATGATTAGCTCACATAAATGCTGTATGCAGTCTGTGTATACGTTTTTATTTGCCCGTAGATTTAGCGTTATCGAATGGTTAAAATTTATCAATCAAAGCAGTAAGTAGTTACTCACCACACCCGAAAGAGAACTGTAATTCATCCCGAAGGACATTTTAGGCCAACTTCCATCAGCAATAACGGTTAGTACAGACAAATGCAATCTACCGCTATCGTTACCTTTTATAATACGTGTTTTTTTATCGCCATTTATTAATTAATATCTATCCATACATTCCGAGTAAACCTCAGTGTTAGCAAGGAATACTAATCCTTACTACCTCGCAGTGCCACCCCATCCCCGTCAATCCAGCACCACTCCCCTTTTCAAAGAACTGTGGACTGTGGACGAGCAAAACTGCTAAAGGTCTGCTACCGCGGCTGGCTCAGAGCAGTATCCGTCTAACGTACAATACCAGGCACACGCTCTATGCGACAAGCAATTGGAAAATTCCTGTAGCTATTTATTGCGCTCTTAAGTGTGGGATGGGTACACGCGTCCAAACTCAAGAAGCGAGGGAGCGATACGGGCGACACTAACACGCACGCCTAGTGACTCATCGCTCCTACGCGCAAGGCGTGCAGTGTTTCCGTCGTAACGCTGTACTGTGCAAATTAGATTTGTAACAGTGGGGTTTTAGTACACGCGATGAAAGACCACATATTTAACTACGCCCCTGTATTTGTTTTTTTCTCTTGCCGCTTAAGGAAACTGCATAGGCAAGCTTTAAAAATGCGATAGTTGACCATTTTCACGAATTTTCTCTCTTCAAGAATACACTCAATATGACAAAAGTCAAACAAAAAAATATAGAGGCATGGATCATTTTTTTTTTTTTTATATCTTTTCTTACAAAAAGTGGTATTTTAAGAACATATATTACTGAGATACGTGTATTCGCGCAAACAACTATTTCACAAAAAACTCGCAGGTCCATCCTTCCTTTAAGCCAGTCTGACAGCGTCATCCTCCCGGACGTCTCACAGCCTGCACTTCCGGTTAGAATGAGAGAATGGAGCTGTGTGTGGAGCAGTTTCCCCACTTACCCCAGTGCGGGGGAGGAAGAGGGGTCATGGTCTTGGTGTTTGGCGCGGGGGGGGGGGGGAGGGTAAAGGCTCGGGGTGAATGGAACGCGATCCAGCAGCAATTCCTCAGCGCTTACAGTGTGTTTGTTTCCTTACGCCCGCGCGCGCGGAATGTTAAACCAGCTGATGCCGTCCCTCCAGCGGCTCTCATTCCGCCCTTGACAAAGAGCTTCCGGTACCGTTCGAAACCATCGTGGACACCCCCACCCCCTCCCCCTCCCACCGTCCTTCCCGGTGCTCGCTAATCGCTGCGCATTCAGCCGCGGACTGAAGACGAGCTGTACTCTGTTCACGGTTTCTTCACACTTTTTGAATCAAATCGTTGAAAAATCGCCCTATGTATGACGTGTTTACTTATTTCTTATATATGACATATCACAAGCGTTTTAATATCTGTTAACTTAAAAGTATCGTATTTTTCGTTAAGTAAAAGTTTTACCTATATTTTATATATCAATAATATTCTAGCTATAATAAATATGAATAAAAACAGTGAGAAAACATATGTGTTGGCAGCGCCTATTAAAAAATAGTTCCCATGCAAAATATTATTACAACTGAGTGAGCACGAATTTGGTGACTTGTCCTTTGGTGTAACCTTCTAGACTTAGTTTAGCTTAGTTAGCATGAGGCGGAGGAATATCCTGGATGTAGAACTTTAGCAGGGCTTCATAAAAGCGTGAAGTAACCGTGAATGGATTACAGACTGATTTTTTCCTTCTCCTGCGTATTCCTTCAACACACTCTCTCGTCGATAATGCAACTGTCAAAATCACGACATCAACGGCATTGAACGTGTTTGGTTATGTATGAGTTTTCGACAGACCCATACTGATATACGAATGAAATACTTTGGCCAACTTCTATTGGCATTTAATTGCTTCAAAACTAGGTTAGAGGAATTGTACAATTATCTTAAGAGCCCGTGTCACCAGCCATATAGAATTTATTCATTTCCTTTTAATTTTAATTTAGGAGGATTTATTGAAACATGCGTCAACAGAAGCTTTGCCATTTGCCTTGCCCATCATTACAGACATGACATATGAACTACTAATCATTATTTACGCAACAATTAACTTTATAATTTATATATTAATTCATTCTCGCCTTTTAATGGGAACATCTACAAACCAGTTACAAGAATTTGCACAGAACTATGATATGTAATGTTTCTATAAGGAAACATTTTCATTAATGACACTGACTATTCTGTATAAGGGGTGACACAGCCTCTTAAAAAAAACTAAATGAAACACGTGTTCTAACCTCAAATCAATACTGTCCCAGAAATCGGTTACCCTTCACAAAACGAACCTATACGTGAGCACACAAAGACCCATACCAATTCACCAGCTGGTATTGCTGTGAGCATAATACAGCGGAATATATCTCACGAAAAACAACCACGCACTCGTCAGAAATAATTTGCCACAAGTGCAACAATTATCATTGTTATAATAACACAATCTTCAACGAAATCGCAAGAGAATTGCTGGTCATTTAAAATTACGCTCTCTCTCGTGTGGTGCCCCAAAATCGCGTTTGGCACAAAGGAGAGGATGGTATAACCTATTAATTGTACCTTTTTATCTTTTACACGAACCCAGTAACTTCTCGCCAGAAATCATAAGCTCTGCCCTCTAAGGCACACGGCTTGGCTTTTATTTGAGTTGGTTTCTTTCCGTCCTGTGAATGACTACCAG
Organism: Dryococelus australis; assembly: GCA_029891345.1. Lineage (NCBI taxonomy): Eukaryota > Metazoa > Arthropoda > Insecta > Phasmatodea > Phasmatidae > Dryococelus > Dryococelus australis. Next base: position 185,469,821 of record CM056998.1, on the reverse strand, counting down.
ATTTCATAAACCTGAATGTCAAAAGGAAATATTTCTTGTAGTAGTGGGGAAGACATTTAAAACGGGATTATTTTCACTGCTGAACTAAAAGTACTGTAAACTAAACCACATGACTAACTTGGAAAAAAATATAACTACCCACGAAATCCGTTACGTGTTAGCACAGTGTATGTATGTACACATGCATATACATACACATATATATGTACATACACCCGCATATTATTCAAAACTTATATTTCCTTGATTTGTTATAGAAAGTATCAGGAGAATCGCCAAAAAGTATAATTGCTCACGGTAGACGGAGCAATTTTGAAAGATTTGCTCAACATTTACATCCTTCCACCATGTGTAAAATTAACATTTTCACTACACTGTTCACTTTAGTCATGCGTCAGTCACGTGAAATTGTAAAAATATTATAAAAGTAAACATTTTTCAAATTTCCAATTGCATTAAAATTCAAGAAAGAAAAAGAAATAATTTCTAAGTATTCACAAATGTATATCTAACACTTTTAGTTCACTGTTAAAACTCTGCTGTTACCAACTTTACTGGTTGCACGCCAGTCCGTGTACCCGTTAAAATATATGCAGGGTATGGACAGTGACATTTTTCACAGGTTGGTCTCAAAAGTGCTCACTTTACCATGAAAACGTATATAAATATGTGCAAGTAAATACTACATCTCGCATGCAAATGAAGTATAAGAGAGAACCAGTAAATATGCTACAGAGTACTAACGCTGTACGAAAATGGACCACGGAATGAAATGAAACCGTACATATTCGCGATTTAGAAATGAACTATCAAGCTTGCGCCTCGAAGATAGGCAGCAGATTCTTAAAGTGTTTACCTACACGGAAGGTGCGCAAGTAGTCTCTTGCATCTTTGCAGGCGTTTTAGAGTACTCACAAATCCAATACGTGACGCACAGGAGCAATTTAATTCAAAACAGAAACTTATCTTCTGCGCGAGTGTCTCGGTCCCAACCCCTCCCGTACCCCTTCGAACCAACCCCCTCGGAGGAGATCGTTTGACGCAGGGGATACGTTTTACCGATTCTGATTTTCGTTCGCGCGTCGTTTCCGCCCCGTTCGTGATAGGGACTTGCTTGTAATTTGGGATCGTGGCGTTTCTTAAAGCGGAAGTTTCCTTGCTATCTTGGATTTACGCATTTCCCTCATTAACTTAATTTTCGGAGTCAATATTTAAAAACCAAGCTACTCATGATGTAGGGAACATTTTAACAGTTATTTCTAAATCCCACATATTTTTCTTACATGATTAGTGTCACATCTGTAACCGTAATCAAACACTATCTAATTATTTAATCATTTCAGTCCCACATGGGAAAATACAGGTATATTTGAAAAACTAAAAATAAAAAATAAAAAAATCGTTAAGTAGTCATCCATGTCATGTCTAGCTTTGATTTTTTTTTATTTCTGGTCATATATTTTCATTACGAAGATTTGTAAGAAAATTCGAAGGTGGAGTGGATACTACTCCGTTAAGGGTCCTATGCACTGAAACGTTTTCTGTGAAATCGTTGTTTGCGCCTAAACGCGTGTCTCGGTAAATAAATGTTCTGGAAATACCAAGTTTTGCCAGAAAGGATAAAAAGCTATTGCCTACATCCCTATCTTTTTACTTTTATCATATTATGTGTATTAATGGAGAGATAATCGCGAAAGTGGTGAAATATCGCATTTATAAAGCTTGCCTATGATTCTTTATGTGGTAAGAGAGAGGTACGATTATACGCAGGTAGTTTGATCCGTGCACTTTCATCGCATGCAATAAAACCCCACAGTTACAGAGCTAGCTTACACAGTAATGCGTTAGGACGGAAACACTGCACGCCTTGCCGCGTAGGAGCGATGAGACGCTAGGCGTGCGTGTTAGTGTCGCCCGTTTAGCTCCGTCGCTTCTTGACGTTGAACGCGCAGGTACATAGGACCCTTAAAGAGGAGAATCTCCCAGTCTAAAGAATTGTGAACATGTTAACTTTGTAAGGGGACAGTATCCTTCGATTCCCAAATGGTTCAACTTACAATTTTCCAGATTGGCACGCTTCTTAATCCCATCAGTTCCCAGCATTTCATGGTGTGCCGTCAACCTCACCTTAATTGCACGATTTTAAAGGTGTCGAGTTCAAATTGGCATTTCTCCTGAACGGTTCGAACTACGACGACGGGTCTCGGTGGGCATGTTCAGAGGCCCGAAAGCTTCACACCCTTAAAGCGGCGGGCACCTTTGTCTATTTTAAATTTTTTTTTTAAAGATTTGGGTGGTTTACAATTTTCTCTCTGCTCGCCGAAGCTCCTTTCGTTCGATATTCCCCACGCCTGTTAAGTTATCTAACATTAATCAATACGCAGGAAATTAATATAAGCGAAATTTGTCTCTTAAATTGCAGAAAAGCCATACTTTTCTTAAATGTCTCGGTTTATATTTTCAAAAAATTTTCCCATGTAGCACGCCACAGTCAACCAGCTGTGGTTTTACTGCTGGCACTGCTGGATGACTGCTGGCACTGGATACTTATTCAAATGGCGCTGGTATGCTTAACTGCTGCCACCAAGTCACTTTCCATGCATTTATGGCCCACTGATGGATTATTGATGGAAATGGAACTGATGGTTAAGCGTATGTGACCTACCAATGGCCCAAAAATGGCTTACCAGTATATTCCAGCAATGGCCGCACATAACCTATACTTATTGCTGGTAACATATGGGTAGCCATCTATAGGCCATTTGATTGTTGTTTAGTGGTACATCGATGTAACATTGCTAGTGCAATTTGGATTATTATGGGAATTCTTATAACTCCCACTCTTCGCAGATAGCTTCTTTAAACTACACACACTCGTGTGTGTATATATATATATATATATATATATATATATATATATATATATATATATATATATATATATATATATATATATATGTGTATGTGTGTGTGTGTGTGTGTGTGTGTGTGTAAGATAATATGATACAATGAGTAAATTATTTGTAAATGTGGAAATATTTATGGCGAAATGCTGCAAATACAGTAATGGGTGTGCCTTCGTGACTAGGATTGAATAATTTGATATATGCAATGTTTTACATTTATGACTGCATGTCATTAAAAAAATATATATATATATACACTGCGAAATATTACATTAAAGGCAAGTTTTTGGGTTAATATCGCGATTCATGTAGAAAGATTTATCTTAACGACAGTTTTTTATTTTTTATTTATCTACATCTTTTAAAAAACTGATTTGTTCGCATGGCAAATTTTAAGGCTATGTAATAACTAGTGTGATTTATATCATATTGGTGTTTTTTAATCATTCAAGCCCGAATATATTCTAAATTAGTTCATCTTAACACAGGAGTACAGAGTGGAGGAATGGTTAGCATACCGGGCTGTCAATGCAAGGGGCGTAAGTTCTCCCCCCCCCTCCTTCATCTACCGGTAGGCATAAGGTTTTCATGTCGTATAATATGTTTAATAGTGAAGTAAACGAAATTAAAAACAAAAAAAAAGTCTATATGAGCAGCTTTTCCTGCCCTTGCTCACCGAGATGGACGAGAAAGAGCATACAGAGTGGAAATGTTCCCGCCCACAAAAACATGAAGAAACTGTCGCACGACTGCATGTTAGGAACTTGAGACAGCAATTTATGGAAGAGCTATTCATTAGACCTGTCATTAAACGTGGTGGTCATCCTGCAAGTAGCGTAGAAGAATATTATGTTATCAACAGAAGGGAAAGCTGCTATCATCGACAGTCACTATCACTGTTATTACAGCTACGTGAGTAAGTATTTTACTTATTCGCTGTCTTCTTCGTCTTCATACGGTATGCATCAAATAACATCAGTGCAGTTTTTCTAACCTCTCGTCTTCGCGCCATTTGTCAACCAAAACACACACGTTTGCTCTTTGTCATTTGCGTCGACAGGTCAGGAGCCGCAACTTTATTTGCTCCTCTCCATGCCCCATGCGAAAATCTCACATTCTCTCGAGAGCACAAGAAGCAGATAGAGCATACCACACGAACAAACCTACTATAGGCTGTTCGCGGTAAAGTGAGCACTTTTTAAGGCCCTCACAAAAGGCATTAACCCCTAATAAATATATTTTATTGCAGCCTCAGACGTTAACTATTGAGAGTGATGGAATGTATACACTGTGTTTATTAATCATATTGCACTGTTTAATTTAAAAGTGGCGGAAAGGTATAAATTAATTGAACGGAAAAATTTAGCAGGGCCTTAAAAAGTGCTCACTTTGCCGTGAACGGCCTTTTTTTTCACTTTTGTTCACGGCACTTAGCTGTTACGCATGGTCGAGGGCAGCAACATGGCGGCTTGTGTAAACAATGACGTTTATACTCTATTCACGGTAAACTCAGCACTTTTGGAAGCCCTGCTTGAGATCTAGTTGTATACACGTTGTGTACTCTTCCGCTTTACGTAAAATTAACATTGCCATGGGCCCCCATCACGTTATTCATGCGTCGCTCAAGTGAAACTGTAAAATCATCAGAAAAGTAATAATTTTACAAATCTGCTCATTTTTACACTTCGATGCATAAAAAAAAAAAAACAGAAAGCGAAAGAAATAATTTAAGGTATCGCAAATGGTTACCAAATACTTTTCATTTGACGTAAATATATGGAACTACTTTCCCTCCATCGTTACCAACTTTACTGGACGCATGTCACACAGTGCGCCAATTAAAATACACGCAGGTAGGAGCAGTGATATATTTCTAAGGTTGATATCAACAGTGCTCACTTTATCGTGAACTTCAAGCACTATTACGCCCCTAATTTTTTTTTTGCAGAGCATGCAACGAGGTATCTCGGAAACAAATAAATCAATCGCGGTAAGAGCACGCACGTCGAGATAAAACACATTAAACGCGCTTCATGGCAGTTTACGTAAACAATAATGCATGCCACTCGGTAACATCATCAAAAACTTTTTTGTGCACTTACAACGTAACCTTAATTAACGCGACCACGTATTTGCAACTCGGGTGGCCTATAGTATAATCACGGCATCGCCACACTTTTAAAATGGAACCTTTGAAAAATCACCACATATATGAAGTGTTTGGTTGTTTTCTAAATATAATACATGTATCACACTTATGTTAAAAAGAAAGTTTATTACTTCTAGTTAAATTGAACTTTTACCTATATTATATTTATAAATTATAATAATTCATTATATTTAATATGAATAAAACAGAAAGAAAATAGGTGTGTTGTTATTGCCTAGTAATACATAGTTCTCGTGCAAAATATTATTAAATTGATTGTGTATAAATTGTTGTGGTTCAGGAAAGTTGGAAGTAACCACGAACTGAGTATAGTTAAAGACTGTTCACGATAAAGCGAGCACTTTTGAAATTAACGTTAGAAAAACGTTACTTCCCTGCCTGCATATATTTTAATGGGCGCACCGAGTGACATTCGCCCAGCAAAGTTGGTAACAATGGCTGGAAGGTAGTTCCATATCTTAACGTCGAATAAAAAGCGTTAGGCAACAATTTGTGATGACGTGAATTATTTCTTTCGCTTTCTGGTTTCTTTTAATGCGACAAAGTTTAAAAATCAGAAGATTTGTAAAATATTTACCTTCCTAATAATTTCACAGTTTGACGTGACCGATGGATGAATAAAGTGACGAGGCCCATGGTGATGTTAATTTTACATAAGGCGGAAGAATATACCAAATGCATACAAGTAGAAATTGAGCAGGGCTTTTAAAAGTGCTCATTTTACCGCGAGCCGCCTATGGGGTAAAATATGACACAATTAACAGGAAGAAAGCTTTCCTTCAGGTGAACCGCTAGTGTTGAGAACTGCCACTAGAGCAGGGGTGGGGGGGGGGGGGGGGGGAGGGCACTCACCGTAGTCGACCTGGACTATCCTCTGCTGCCTGGTACAGCAGGAGGATGAGGAGCTGTGGTCGTTGACGTCATTCCTCACGTCGGCCGTGTGTCGTCCTGTCTCTGCCGCGCCACCGTGCCGGTGGTGACACGCCACTGCAACCACACACACACACACGTAAAGGCCATGCACGACGAAAAACTTAAAGGGAGCCGCGGTGGTGTAGCGGTTAGACTAATCGCGTCCCACCTACGCGAACCGGGCTCGATTCCCGGAGGGGTCGCTCCTCGGATTTTCGCTTGCGGCAAATCATACCGGACGATGCCGCTGGTCGGCGGGTTTCCTCGGGGATCTCCCGTTACCCCCCCCCCCCCGCCCTTGCATTCCCGACATTGCTTCATTGTCGCCTCGCTTCTCTCTTCAATTGGGGTGCTTGTCACTAAAACACAAATTATTTTATGTTTGCGCGAAATACTGTTGTAACGAGTAGGCGTTACCTGTAACTGCCTTTACCGAGCATTAAAAATAATTATATTTTGTAACTTATGCATAATGACAAGTCAAAATCATAAATTAAGATTTTTTGGGATGTACCGAAATAAGTTGATTCATTGTGAAATAAGATACAATAAGTTATTTCAAGACTTATTTAAAATCATATTATGAAATGTTTTCGCAATAATCAAAAATTGTTCAAAAATTGATATTGTTGCATATTTTTTATCTGTAGCATTATATAATATATTTTTCTTAGATTTTGCTAAACGTGCCTTGAAATTAATGATTACGTGACCTTTCAGTTACCCTTGTTAAATTTTCCGTAAATGTTTTCATTTCTTTTATTTGTGTGCCCCAAAAAAAATATTAAATTGTGATTCTGACATGCAATGACACAAAAACTTCACGACTTAAATATTTTTTAAATAAAAAAAGTACTTAAAATAAGGTCTATAAATTGGATGGTATTTCGTACAAAAATAAAATAACGACATTTTTCTTTGGCGAAGAGCACCCTTAAGGAGTCCGCCTGACTGGCGCATGAATTGCATTGCAGACGTTTGTTTGAAAATACGTCGTTCAAAAACGATTGGATATCTTGTAGTAGTCTCTGTACACAAAAAGCATTTAAGAGGCTTATAGCCTCCTATACAGACATTATTTGCTTTTGTCATAACAGAAGGGTCAGGTTGAGTACTGAAAATGTTTATTTATAGAAACATTACATTTCATGATTCCCTGCAGATTTTTGTACCTGATTATTAATTGCCATGCCCAGGTTTGTTAGTAAAAGGTGAGAATGTATTTATACATACAATTTTGTATTAAGATAATTGTTGAATAAATATGCGTCAGTACTTCACATATGATGGGTAAAGTAATCATCAAAATTTCTATTGTCACATTTTTTAACAGATCCTTCTAAACTGAAATCAGGAATAAATAAATAAGAATTTTAATATGGCTGGTCTCGTAGGCTCTTAAGAAATATTTCATGGCCAAAGAAACGTTTCAAGCTATCATCTCAACTCCCAGGGTTATTTTTCTTTTCGTCGTGGAAATGGCAAAAACGGGTGTTTTCCGAATCAGTTCAAGCTGCTTAAATTCTTATTCTGAAACTTAGGTGTTGTTGTAAGTCAAGCATTGTCCGTACCGTCCCTAGCAAAAGCGAGGCCAGGTACAGGAACTCTTGCGAGGTACTTTCTTTCCAAACTAGTTAACCCCTCCTTCCCACAACTCAGTCACTTTTCCAACAATATTCTCTGCTCTCAAGCGCCCGCGCCTTTCACCTAACATTTACCAATAAAACATTTTACATTCTATAAATAAACATGTTTAAATATATTTTTTTATCGTGAAATAAATAACTCACAACCAAATGAACGCTAAATATTTAAATGCCTTTTATTAAATAAAAACCTTCTTCCTTTTTGGGCGCGATGCCTTGTGCAGCCAAAACTGTCGCACAACCCTATGGACGAACCTGTGCAATATTTTTTATCTTCATTAGCGTGCGGGTCACTCCGGATTTTCGCATGTGGGAATCGTGCCGGACGATGCCATTGGTCGGCGGGTTGTCTCGGGGATCTCCGGTTTCCCCCGCCCTTTCATTCCGGTGCTGCTCCATATTCGCCTCGACCATCCTCATCGGCTCTCAAGACCTCGATGTTAAGAGCCGTCCAAATCGCTTCACTCACTCACTTTGTTAGCGTGCCATAAACAAATCGGGTCGCCGTTTATTGTCACGTTCAGACGAGTCGTCGACGGAACAACGAGGTCTTGAGAGCTGATGAGGGTGAAGCGAGGTGAGTATGGAGCAGCACCGGAATGCAAGGGTGGGGGAAACGGAAGATCATCGAGAAAATCCGCCGACCAGCGGCGTCGTCCGACAGGATTGCCACGTGCCAAAATCCAGGAAGCGACCCCACTGGCAATTGAACCCGGTTCCGCTTCGGTGGGAGGCGGATGCTCTAGCCGCTGCACCACCGCGGCCCCACCGACGGAAAGGCTGCACGCCAGTCGAGCGCCTCGAGCCTAGCGGCAATGAAGCAAGTGGCGAGTGAGCTAGAGTCGGCCTTATAGATGGAAAATTCTTCGGGTACGCGGACCCCTTAAGCAGCAGAAGCTACAAAGTTTTCCATCGCCTTGGCTCAAACTGAACTATGCACAATGAAGCTGCAACTTTTTGACGTGAATATGTCTTTAAATTTGCAACAATAGTGGGGAAACAATCCAAAAAAAAATCCGATGATAACAAAATCGGGGGATTCAGTTTGGCATTGCAGCTCCGAATCTATCGTCTGATTTCAAAATTCGATCACACCACTCGATCGCCAAAGTATCAAAGAATATGTTACGTTGAGTGAGGACTGCGAAGCATCACGCACTTTGCTGAGAGAGAGAGAAGGGGGGGGGGGGGGGTGGCACAGCAATTTTGAGTTCGTTTCGCCGCGTCTCATAACTTCCGCACCTATAACTTTTGACTAGGAGAAGCTACGACGCTCGTCCCTCATCAAGATCAATCGATTGCGTATATAAAAAACCTTTGCGTGGCGTGGTTATGGTGAAATTGTAACAGTTTAATGTAAAAAATTAAGAAAACTTAACACAATGTCGGCCGATACTCGCCAAAAAGCCAAGTCGAAATACATAAATCGTGTACGGTCGGAAAGAACATCTCAGAGAAGAAATATAATGATACCCATAAAACCCCATATGATCGAGTGAGGCGGTGCCGGGAACGTAAAATAAACATCAAGGCGTCCTGGCGCGTCAGCGTAGACGTATTCACGCAAAACAAACGGCTGTGACCCCAACACAGCTGAACCCAATCTTTTACTGCTTAAGTCTCACAGCAGAAAAATATGAAACTAGAAAAATTAGTTCCCAAGTCTTGGATGCCCGCATCACCGGCCATATTGAATTTTATTTATTTTTATTGATTCCTTCATAATTCAAATTTTGGAGGATTTATTGAAAAAAGCGACTGTAGAAGCTTAGCTATTCGCCGTACCCATCATAATATATGAACTGCTAACTCATATTAATGGAACAATTATTATAATACTAAATGTTATATATTAATTCATTGTCCCCTTCTAATGACAACCGAGGAATACCCATTAACAATCAGGTACATTATTCGCATAGAACAATGAAATGTAATATTTCTGTGGTAAAATGTTTTCATTAATGACCCAGAGACACTTCTGTTATGACACTAAAACAAATCATTTCTTCGCAAGGAGTGGCAAAGCCTCTTATTAACCAGTCGCACAGGATAACACATTTAAACGAACTTTAAGATTTATTTCTGTTAGCCTTCTAAAAACAATTGCCGGTCGCAAAAATACTAGTAAATATAATGTTTTCCTCGATTTTTATTTTAAATAACGTACTGTAGAATGTTTTTATACGGGTCGCAGTTACGAAGCAGAACTGTACTGTGCTACAAACGTCCTCCTTTGGCATTTTTTATAACCGCTCCCATTCGTCTTTTAAAAATAACGAGTCGAAAGAAACCTTGGGGGTCTTCGAATAAAATGCTACAAGTGGGGTTTTCCGATATCGTACACGCATGCAGTAGGAGACGAGACACCCTGATGTGCCAAGTAGGCCTCAAAATGCAGGCGACGTATTATAAGTTGTTTATTTCGTTTCCTTTCGACAAATGTATTCGTTATTGATGCAGCTGTACTAATGACGCCTTTTTTTTTCTCTCGCGTATAAACGAAAACGAAAGATACGTTATGAACTTTTCGTGAAACTGAAACGAAAAATGAAAGGAAAATTATATAATAAAGATTTTTAGTTTTGATGATAGTTAACGAATTTTGTAACATTTTAGCAAGTTGTTTATTATAACAAGTTTGCTGCAAGCCAAACCACAAAAAAGGAGATATGGAGTGTTTACGACAGGAGTCTTGCCTGTGTACATCAATTTCTATTTTATTAAGTTATTTTATTAAACGAAATAATGAAAACGAACGAGATGATTTAGAGACGAAAATTTCCTTTGCTGGTGCACTTAATGAACATTCAGTAAAGATCCGAATATTCTTACGAATTGAGAATTATCTTTTGATTGCAACTTTTGGCAACCAATTTTCTTAATGAAACGGAAATTAAAATTGCAATTTTTCGTTTTCGTTATCGCTGCACCGGAAATTCTCACAACCTGACAAGTGTTTACCGAACACATTTAGTTCAGCGTTTTAGACATGGAACTACCTTCCCACCGCCCGGTGCCAACTAATTGGGCGCAAGAATCTATGTGTGACCGTTAAAAAAACACACAGGTATATAGGAACAGTGTCATTTTTCAAGGGTTGATTTCAGATGTGCTCACATTATCGTGAACAGCCTCTAAGTCATGTAATCTCGCAGCGAATTGTACACGCTTTTGGCAACAAAAGAACGCAACAGAAAGGATGCACGCTGTGTCAGTAACGTGATTTAGGTGCGAGAACGAAGTTGCTGGGAGGTACTAAGTTCAACCCATTATATTTAAGAGCTACTGAAGTTGTTCTCCCGCCGTAAACAAGACCAGCAGTCTAGACCAAAAAAACTGCACTACATGGGATCGTCACTAAAGGAGCTGTCGAAGCAGTGTTCCTGAATTTTAGACTTTCGGAAACCAGACGGGAATTTAGTCCTGACTTGCTAGAGGCTGTTCATGGTAAAGTCAGCACTTTTTAAGGCCCTCCCAAGAGGCATTGAACCCTACTAAATGTATTCTAGTGCAGCCTCTGGTGTTAACTTTTGAGTGTAGTGAAATTTATACACACTGTTTATCAAAGGCTGTTCACGCTAAAGCGAGCACTTTTAAAATCAACCTTAGAGAAATGTCACTGCTCCTGGCTACAAATATTTTAACGGGCGCACTGAGTGACATGCGCCCAGTAAAGTTTGTAATGCTGGATGGGAGATAGTTCCATATCTTAACGTTAAATAAATATTGTAAGCTAACCACGTGTGCAAACTGAAATTATTTATAATATTCCTCTCTGTTTTTTTTTTATGCATCTTAAGTATAATAGTGAGCGGATTTGTAGCACATTTACTTTTCTAATAATTCAACAGTTTCACTTGATCAACGCATGAATAAAGTGACGAGGCCCATGGCAATGTTAATTTTACATAAGGCGGAGGAATGCACAACATGCGTACAAGTAGATCTTAAGCAGGGCTTTCAAAAGTGCTCATTTTACCGCGAACAGCCTATAGCCACATTTTAATGTTTACGTTAAAAATTGGAGGGAAGGCATAAATCTTCTCTAAAGAGAAATATAGCACGGCCTTAAAAAGTGCTCACTTGATCGCGAATAGCCTAGTGAAGAAGTGACTTCTCCAGTCTCTTACAACTGGCGCCATATCAGCTGACAGTAAGCACACCAACAAAAGTCTTACGATCTTCTGGTAGTGATGGATATGTTTTACTGTACAAACGGTTTGAAATAAATGATCGTTCCTCCTGAGAAACCACAAAGTTAGATGAAAAACATTTCAAATTAAATTTTGCATGCTTTAGATCGTTTAATAAAAAAAAATGTTAGATCAACTAACCGTCATTAAATGTATTTAATTAATATCGTATAACTTCTTCAATTCCGTTAAGTTTAATTAAAATACTGCTTTTTTTATGTGTGAAGGTGAGGAAATTTTAAGACAACCTCTACAGATTTACTGAGCCGATAATTTCTTAAGTATTTGTATGCTACGCTATGTAATTTTAATGACTGCGTGATGGCGCTCCCCCATTAGTTTTTATGCATTACTATTAATGCTTATATATCAGCAGACACTTCATTAAAACTCCTCATATCCATTGCTCAACGTATACCGAGAGTTAGAGAGAAACATGATAGAACTGCTTATGTCTCATAACATTTCGACGAATCATTAAGGTTTATTTACCAAGAAAACATTAGTTTAAGCCTTAGTGTTCATAATTTCCCGATTAAGTGGCGTGATATCAGCAAAAAATTTTAATTTTGTCGATGTGGAAAATCACAACACTACCCAAATTCTGCAGTCTGCAGCGGTAATACGATGAATAGTACGCAGATCAAAGATTCGTACATTTCACAGTTACATACCCGAATGCTGTTTCTGAACGAAGTTTTGGTTGGCTTGGGGGAGGGGAGATGTGAGATGTTTACCTGTCACATTCTGGTACATTCTGTGGCTCTCTGATCCTCAGCTAACTGTAGCTCCCGACTCCGAAAGATGGGTGTGCGCTAGTAACATTTCACAGCTACATACCCGAATGCTGTTTCTGAACGAAGTTTTGGTTGGCTTGGGGGAGGGGAGATGTGAGATGTTTACCTGTCACATTCTGCTACATTCTGTGGCTCTCTGATCCTCAGCTAACTGTAGCTCCCGACTCCCGAAAGATGGGTGTGCGCTAGTAACATTTCACAGCTACGTACCCGAATGTTGTTTCTGAACGAAGTTTTGGTTGGCTTGGGGGAGGGGAGATGTGAGATGTTTACCTGTCACATTCTGCTACATTCTGTGGCTCTCTGATCCTCAGCTAACTGTAGCTCCCGACTCCCGAAAGATGGGTGTGCGCTAGTAACATTTCTGACAAAGACACTTAAAGTAGTAAAAGCAAATCTCGCACGGGAAGTGCCTGGCTGGTTGCCTTCCAAAACATCCGCGGCAGCCTCCAGACACTCTGTCAATAGTTATTGTGAACTAACTAATTCTCTCGCACGGCCGACCTTCCGTGGCGCAGTCGGTTGGTGCGCCACCGACGGGACGCTCTGGGTTCGAGTCCCGGGTAAGTCATGGGTGTTAATTTAAGTTAGGTTATAAGTTAGTCTGTAAGCCGTCCCCTGCTAAGCTTTGCAGAAAAAAAAACAGGGGACGTTAAGAAGCACAATACAATACAATCTCTCGCACAGTTAACACGTTTAACTTGCGTCTGATGTGAGATATAATGGGTTCGACATCCAACCGCTGCATTTGAGAGTAGGGTGGGACAGAATAAAGGAGTGTGTTAAAAAGGTTCTCACGCAGTTTTTCACGGCCGTGTGGGGTCATGCCCTCTGCATAAAATGGGAAAAATAAATGATTCGACTTAAAAACTGTTCAGTGGCCGGCACGACCGACACTTCAAGTCCATGTAATGACAAGACCGAAACCACGCAATTCAAGACCCAGCATCGCAAGTGGTAAGATAGAACAGGATGACGTCACAGAACACCCGAGTATCTCAAACACAACTCACCCTGCACAACACAAAAATTTACTGACCTCGACGATACATTATCCCGACCAAAGAAAAAAAAATTGTAAAACTGAATTGAACGGGACTTAGCGTTAACTTACTCTTATAACTCCGTGACCAGTGACTTATACGAAATGAAAAAAGGCAATTTGTATTTGGGATTTTAGTTTTCATCAGTCTACTGGAGTCGGAATCAAAGAGTGTGGTCGTCACAATTCTATCACTGGCGTTTCGCTCCTGCTCGGTTCAAGCGCTAAGTTACAGTTTGATCTCACCGAAAGTGCGCTTGTAACCACGTGGCTGCTGCGTCGGCGGCCACGGCTGAAGGCAGTGGCGAAACATCAACTTCGCCTCTTTAGGTGCCTCCATATGGGGGTGAGGTGGTGTAAGCCTTTGGGCGCCTCTCTTGAAACGTTTCTACTTCTCTTGTAAATTTCATCTTAGTGCTATCGAAATCTAAATTACGAGCAGATAAAAGCGAAGTAAGACTATAACAATTGAAGGCACGAGTGTATGAAGGTGTTCTGTAACAAAATCAAAGTTCTAAGTAGATTGACTTGAAAGGATCTTGAATGCAATATTTCTCTTGATTTTGATGATTCTCTTAGAATTATGGCATGTCTGATATTTCTGAAGATGCTACGTGAAATGCATACACCGCCATTATTCATAGAGAAAAATTGTTTTTTTTTAACGAATTGTAACATAATACCTTCATCCAATCGTGTCATCGATTCGTGGGAGATTGTTTACAGTATATCAAGGCACAGGCCCGCCGAGAAATTCCAGGCCCCTGAGCAATGCGTGCTTTCTCCTCTTCCCCTAAAAATCAACCATTTACAACATTAATAGTCGTCATCCATGCAGAAGCGTTAATAAGTTTTGAGTGCCGAAATTATATTTTTAAGAAATACTTCGTTTTATAAATAAATATTTACGAGTCGGGCCCGACCAGGGTCCCTGAGCATTGCACCCTCTTGTCCCCTCTTGACGGGCCTGCTCGGTGCACGGAAACAGTTGCTGCGACCATGTACTTTTAGGCAGACTTGGCTTAAACGCAGGGAGGGGCGATGTCGCCGCGCCACTGGAGGGTGGAGGGCACAGTACCTGAGCAGAGGCCGGCGAAGACGCAGATGAGCGGTATCCTGAGTAGGGCGGCCATGGCGCGTGCTTCGGAAGCTGAAGGCGGAGCTGGGTGCCGGATCCTGGAGGCCGGAGATCGCGCACCGCGGTACAGTCCCCCCCTCGACACTAGCCGCCGCTATATATGTGACGCGTGTCGGCTTACCATCTCGGGTTTTTCACCCACCGCCGCACCGCGCCGCACGGGGGAGGAAGCTAGTCTCCCCCCCTCCCCCGCGGGCATCAAGACTGTCGGGGGGAGGGGATGGGGAGGGCGTCGTCCCGCGGCGGCTTAAGCGATCGCCGATTGTTTCACACGAGAAGCAGGGCAGCCGGCGTGCCCCGTGCAGCAGTGGGCCAAGTGCCTTGTCCCGACCGTACTACGCACTGTTCCAGCCACTATAGGCTGTTCACGGTAAAGAGAACGTTTTTAAGGCCCTCCCACCAGACATTAGCGACTAATAAGCATGTTTTATTGAAGACTTAGATATTAACTTTTAAGAGTGGTGAAAGTATACACCATATTCATGAGTCACATGGCAATGTTGATGTTAAAAAGTGGCGGAAAAACAAAAATTGACTAAAAGAAAAATTTTGGAAGGGTCTTGAAAAGTACTCACTTTACCGTGACTAGTCTATACCATGGTTGCTTCGTTCATTGTCTCCCCAAACACAACGCTCAAACTTCACTTCGACGCGTGGCGCTAGCTTACAACATTGTGGACAGAAAATGCTACATATTAGTATATTTGATGCTTGTAGTCGATAATTTTCAGCGCACCGAGTAATCAGGAGCATCGACGTGGATTTTGAGCGCTCCTCAAATATGAAGCGCACATAAAAAAAAAGAACAAAATACTGTATCCCTATGTCAGTAAAATGAGAAATCAGGCATATAAAGTAGTACAATTAATAGGAAAAATAATTAAAATGAAGCTACAGGTGTTCATAAGCTCAAAAAGTTTTGGTAGGCACTGCTTTATTAATAAAAAAAAATCTCTCCCCCTCCTAAATTTATACCAAATGAACCTATAATTATTATACGGACGTTATGTTGAAAATAAGTGCATTATCCATTTAAGTCTTATATGGTAACATGGTCTACCATAGTATTAGTTTCCTCCAAACTGTAGCGGGAATCTATTGGGTTTTTTTCTGAGATACAATGCCAACGCTTAGTTTTTTTCGTGTAGCGGTATTTTCCAATAACAATATACCTCCCTGAATTAAATGTTCACATGATGAAATGTCAAACACTAATTTGGTCTACATTCGTTAAATGGTTCCCGAGATAAAGGAAATAGAGCCCTATATGTATTAAAATGGCCACAAATAACGCACACCATAGGAGAAAACTATAAAAACCTGCGTGTCTTTACAATGTGGCCCGAGTTTATACAAATACTATCTTTCTGTTCGCGACTTCGCATTCTCAGGGGATGAGTTTCAAATAATCCTGAAATTAGTTTTTTGGTTGACCTATTTGTATGGTCAACCTTTTAAAGCCAAGAGCACAACGATATCTTATCGGGTTAATGAGCTATTGAGGAGTCCTCGAAAACACATTTTTATCTCTATTCACACTTTTAGGGGTTTAATTAAAAATATACTTAAATTTCTCTTTTTTGGCATTCATAAGGTAGCCATTTTAAGCAAAGAGCATAACGATAGATCATCGTATTAATGAGCTGTTGAGGAGCCCTCGAAAACACATTCAACCCATTTTTACCCTCTTAGGGGTTGAATTCCAAAAAACCTGAAATTTATTTTGGGTATTTATCGAAACTCGAAAAATCCTTTTATAGTTGATGCCTGGTACCCTAAGGGTAAGCCGTTTCTGAATTTTCATGCTTTTACATCCAGTAATATGGACGTGCGTTGATGAATCAGTTAGTGAGTGAATCGGTCAGTCAGTCGGGACACTTAACTTTATACATAGAGGTACAGAATGTGTTATAGCGAATTACGTTGCCCCATGCTCTGGTTGCCAGTTCGTTTTACTGGTTTGCCTGTCGCTTTTTAATCGAATTTTCACTGGCTGAAATTACTGATACACTCTGCACAAATGACAAACATTCATATACACCGATAAATTTTTTTTCGACTCCACAAGTACTCGGTTCCTTGAGTGCGAGTGTTAATATGAAGGCGGAGGGTGTGTCGTGTTCATATGTAGGCGGAGGGTGTGTAGTGTTTATATGTAGGCGGAGGGTGTGTAATGTTTATATGAAGGTGGAGGGTATGTAGTGTTTATATGTAGGCGGAGGGTGTGTGGTGTTTTTTTTAATGGTAATTTTTGCTTCCACTATATTTTTTATGAAATTTTGAATAGCGTGTTGCCAAAAGAAAGTTGTCCACTCATAAAGGTTACACAAGAGATAATTTGCCAATGAAGTCATTTTAAGGACGCTAACATGGCGGCTATTCCGCCGAAAGAACCATAGGCCCTACTTCATTAGAAATGAGTGAGCGAGTGAGTGAGATTAAGGGGGCGCTCGACATCGAGGTAATTGATGTCTACAAAGAATTAAGTACAAAAATATTAAAAACCTCTACAAGAGACAAACAACAGTCACAAAACAAAAGACAAAAACAAGGCAAATACTCCCCAGAAGCAACAAAACAAGAACAATACAACACAGTGTACAAGAATGAAAAAAAGAATCACATAACATTAAAAAGACCCGTCCCCTGTAAAAATGAGAGTACGCCGCTCACACACGTATTTCCATCACACAGCATTCTCCTTAAGTCGTCAGGAACAGTAAGGCCGGGTGCACACGTGCGGGACAATGTCCGCGCGGCGCCGCTATGGCGCCGCAAAAGCGCTCCACGAGGGCTCAGCTTATATGTAGCAGTGCGCATGTAGCTGCGGCGCCGCCGCGGTGCCGCAGCGTCCACTGAGCGTTCAAGAAACGCGTTTGCGGCAACTGCGCGCTCAGTGGACGCGCGGGACCGCAGCGGCGCGGCGCCGCAGCTACATGTGCACTGACACACATAAGCCGAGCCCTCGTGGAGCGCGTTTGCGGCGCCGCGCGGACATTGTCCGCACGTGTGCACGCGGCCTGCGACGAGCCTGATCATACCTGCGACATTCCACCAGAATGTGCCGGACAGTCCAGGGAGCGACACAGGCATCACACTCAGGAGTGGGTTCGCCACGAAGCAGATACATCTACGTGTGACACGTGTGTCCGATGCGAAGTCGAGAAAGCAAACATCTTCCCTGCGGATGCACGAAACATCCGGATTGGTATGATAAGGCAAGTCGGAGGTGGCCCCCCAACCATGCCTCACGAGTCGCGTGCAGCACATCCCACGCGGAGACATGAGGGTATAGGCTGTTTATGGTGAAATGAGCACTTTTGAAAGCCCTGCTTAAATTCTCCTTGTACGCAAGTTGTGTACTTTTCAACCTTGTGTAAAATTAACATTGCCGTGTGCCTCGTTACTTTTTTTCATACATCGGCCAAGTGAAACTGTCAAATGATTATAAAATTAAATTATTTACTAATCTGGTCAATTTTACACTTCGGTGCATTGAAAAAAACAGAAACCAAAGAAATAAAATTCCGAGTTATCGCAAATGGTTACCCAACACTTTTTATTCGACGTCAAAATATGGAACTACTTTTTATCCATCGTTACGAACTTAACTTGGCGCGTGCCCCTCAGTGCGCCCGTTACAATATATGCATAGGCAGGGCCAGTGACTTTTTTCGAATGTTGATTTAAAAAGTGTTCACTTTATCGTGAACAGCCTTTAGCAGGGCGGAAGGCTGCAAGCCTCCTTAGCCTATATATTCGCCGTTTCATTGCCAGGTATGCCCACATGCCCTGGAAACCACAGGAAGACGAGACGCGAACACCAATCCGCACAGCCCCTTCATTAGGAAAGGGTGAGCGAGTGAAGAGATTTGGGCGGCTGTTAACATCCAGGTCTTGCGAGCCGATGAGGGTGAAGCGAGGTGAGTATGGAGCAGCGCCGGAATGATGGGGCAGGGGAAACAGGGGGTCCCCGAGAAAAACCGGCACAGTTCCCCTATGCGAATATCCGGAGTGACCCGGCCGGGGATTGAACCCGGTTCACCCTGGTGGGAGGCGAGCAGGCTAACCAGTCAGAAACCGAGAGCCCTCATTAGTAACGATTTTGTTAAAAAAAATAGGCTTAGGTAATTTGCAATGAGGCTTAAACGATGTATGATTTGTAACTTTCCTATACAATTTAACATGTTGTTTAAGTAAGAGTAGGGAAATAATTTTACAACGTTTTGCAGAGGGCAAGGAAATCTCAGCACAGTACATTTTCTAACCAAATATTTAATCTTACTGCTATTTTGGACGGCCTTTATTATAGGACAGGGAAGTATAGCAAGGGTATAGCTCACACACTAACTCTATATAACTCCGTTTAACAAAGCTGCCTTGCCAGTAACTGTAATGTAGTTCCTTCACGCCGCAGTAAATTTGGTAAACATACACGCCGTGAAGGGTTAGCTGAAAATGTGTTATTTTGATACAAAGCATACTATAGTTACCTAAAGAAAGTGTCTGGGTTTTGCGATTTATTTTTATAAGAAAACACTCAACAGTTCACTGTAAAAAATAAATGTAAATTTACACACACGAATCCTTAGTAATTTTACATACTTGTGTAATTTGTAAAACAGCTGGAGTGCGCGTAATTTTACACAGATGTTCTTAAAAATTCAGAGAATTTCTGGCTTAATAAACATAATGTTGGTGTTAACCAACACGTTTTGAAGTATTTGTAAAAAAAACGCTCACTCCCTGTACTAAAATCTTAAATTGTATATTTTTTCTGCGACAAGGTTGTTGTTTAAACACTCAATGTCCGTGTAGTTGTGCATCATCCATAGTGTAATTTTACAATGCCCATATAAATGTAAACTTGCATTACATTCTGGAGTATCAATGAACATACACATACAACTTTTCGGTAATTTTACATGTTTTGTAATTTGCTAAAACGAATACAGTATATGTAATCTCGCACTGATGTTCCTGGGAATTCAAAGATAACTACAAGTATTCGTTTCAAACATGCGAGTTAGCTGTAGGGAGTAGAACTACTTCCAATTCTATTTGTGTGTTCGAAATTGAACTTATCCCCTGCTGGCGGGATATGCCTGATGTTTGAATAGAACAACGTATTTCATATCTGAAACAATTCTTATCGGGGCCGCGATAGCTGAGCGGTTAGACGGCTCGCCTCCCCCTCCCCCCCCCCCCCCCCCAAGGCGAACCGGGCTCAATCACCGGCCGGGCCATCCCCGGATTTTCGCAAGTGGGAATCGTGTCGGACGATGCCACTGGTCTCGGGGATCTCCCGTTTTCCCGGCGCTTCTATCCCGGCGCTGCCTCATTCTCATCTCAATTAACCGTCATCGGCTCTCAAGACTTCGTTTTTAAGAGCCGCCCAAATCTCTTAACTTAATTGTTATCCACATTTGAAAGATAATTGATTATAACTATGTTTAGCTACCAAGTTTCAGAAAGGAGTACTATAACGTACAAATTTTAAAACTACTTATACATAATATATGAGTTAACATGACGTAGTTGTAGGAGAACTGATATCGACGGTAAAATTAAGCGGTAAAACAGTGAAAAATGTTCAGAAATTGTGCATTAAAAATTACAGTAAATGTGTGATTTTACTTCTGTGTAAGTGAAAAAAGGCACATACAATGTAGTGAAATTTACACTTGTGTTTGTGTGAATTTACTTGCAGTGGAGAAAAAATACACAAATCTAATAGCTTATTGCCTGCTGCATATAAATTGTAGATTTACACCATTCTATGTAAAAAAAAATAGTACTCTAGTGTACGTACTATTTTACTTATTTTTACTATAAATTTGCTTTGAAGCAGAGTAAAAAAAAAAACATTGACATATATAGGTGCAAAAATGCACTACTTTGCCACATATATTTGTGTAAAATTACACCTTTTTTTTTTTTCAGTGTCTTTTCCTTGTATCTTGGCAAGGCATCCTCGTTTACAGACCATTGAAAAACTGGTCAAAGTAAACACTCAAGGATATCTTCTGTGCAATTCAAATGACACGAAGTTGACTTTCACTTACCCTCTTGTTCTACGATTTTTTTTTTTTTTATGTAGTTGGGACTGTGGAAACTCCCTCGCTTGGACTGTGCTAAACGTGAAACAAGTTGATGACAATAAGTAGTGGGGAGGGTGGATGGAACGAGTGTTGACTATGGAAGTGGATTACACTAGAAATCATGATAATTCCCTTCCTCCCCAAACATATGTAAGGAAATAAAAACGTCAAGCCAGTGTGGTTAGTGTCATTTACATCGATTGTTACTCTTTATGTACTGCATTACCCTACTCAAAGTCTTATTTCTTACAATAGCTTTACGAAATTATTGGTTTATTTCTAAGAAACTGATACCATGTGTTTAATTATTTATTTTTAAAGTACTTTCAACAAGTTTATAGTTAATGGGACCAACTAATACGTTTTCTCCATACACACTTTGAAAATCCTATTTCACCCCTTTAGGGGTTGAATTTCGAGAAAAAAAAATCCCTCCTTATATATTGTCTACATTACATAACGAATGTATCCTCCAAATTTCATGTTTCTAAGACCAATGGTTGAGGATGGGCGTTTTTTCTTCATACTAACTTTGAACCTCCATTTCGCCCCTTTAGGGGTTAAATTAAAAAAAAACATCCATAGTGGCTGTTTACATTAAATAATGAATGTTTCCTTCAAATATCATGTTTCTAGGACCAATGATTGAGGCTGGGCGAATTTTCTCCGTACAAACGTGAAACTCCTATTTCAGCCCTTTAGTAGTTGAATTTTGAAAAATCCCTCTTTAGCGGCTTCCTATATTACATAATAAACGTTTCTTCTAATTTTACGTTTCTAGGACCAATGGCTGAGGCTGGGCGTTGATATGTCTTTCATTCATTTTTCAGTTTATCCTTTTATACATAGGCCTATGGATTAACATATTTGTAACAATTATTCTTAATTTAGTTAACAAATTCTGTCTGCGCTTTAAAGATAACAGAGATTATGTCCTAAAGAAGAGTTTGCGAATTGTTTAAGGCTTGGACGTGAATAACTTGGACAATGTTATTGATGTGGACTATAAATATGGAGAGAAAATTCTGTATCTACCGACAGAGTTCCACACGTGAAACACCGAAACGAGTGCAGTTCCTCAAAAACAATGAGTTTCATTTCCGCCAAATTTTTAATACGTAAAATACAGCCTAAAACTACATCATCAAGATATCAGCATAGAGTTATCAAAGGTTGTTTAAAAGTAAATATGAAATTTTTGAGCACATCTCTTTTGGATTTTCCTCAGTTTTTTTTTTAGCTAGAATGCAATGTCAAAACACATTTTCCACAGTCTCGTCTTAGACAGAAGGGTATTCATACTGCCATTAGGAAGTAGCCTCGTAACTCTGCCCAGAGTACATAAATCAACTCTTCGGAACAAAAATAAACGTTCGCTCTGGATAGTACTTCTTGCCTCGATGAGTCGATATACGAGGAAGCTAGATCGATAACCAGAGGCGTGTCGCGACGTTAAGTTCTATCACCTTGCGTGGTAAGGATATAAACCTCCAGAACTGTTCTACTAATGCCAACCTGTTAATTAAGTCGTAAATCAGTGTTTTGCCCGTCTGCAAATTGAGATACGATTGGTAAACCGTAAGTTAATAAGTAATGGTGACAGTTAACTCATTCGCAACGGTATTTATTTGAAGGTTAATTACAGGACTCGGTATCAACAACACACGGCTAAATTTAACGTACACTCCTAAACTGACACGTAAATTTCTTTACGGTGTTTGAAGTACAATTTTTTTATAAACTGTCCAGCATATTAGCAATTTATTTTCTTGCAAATTGAACACATTTCCAACTACCCGGAAGCATATATTCGAGAACATCTTCTATATTGCTGATATTACTTTGAACATCCTTCAAAGTAGCCAAAAATAATTATATTTGAACTACTACTAATAGAAACATACTAAATGAATATAGACAAAACTTTGTTCACGTGATGTCACTGAACTTTGGCACGTGCGCTTGTCCTATAAAATAACGGTATTATTACTCATTTCCCAGTTTTGCTCCTAACAGGAGTAAAAAAACAAAAAAAAATCTCTGTAAATACGATTAGTACTGTGAGCGTGTGCCAGCGTCGCCTTTAGCGAACCTTGTTTTTGAGCCAAAAAGTATCTCCAAGGAAGTGAGCCTTAAGGTGAAGAACACGTCAAGTATTGTGAAGAACCAATTAAAACACCCAATATTTCGTCACTCTGACATTTACTTTTTAAAATGTTGTCATTTTTCTCGATATATTTTGTTTCTTCAGTTATGTCATCACAAAAATGTGCTCATTAAAGACTTGAAAGAAAATTTGATTGTCGCGACCATCCTCACCGGTCCAGCAGCCGGCCAGCTGGCAAACATCCCGAGGATTCCCATGATTCCCACGGTATTTACCAATATATTTCAAACGGTTGCAATTTCCCGTAAAAACATCGTTCGCGATTACTATTAATAAGTCCCAGGGTCAAACTTTCTCTTTGGTTGGAATCGACCTACGAAAAGAGTTTTTTTTCCCATGACCAACTATATGTTGGTTTATCACGAGTTGGAAGTCCCGAGAAACAGTACATTTTGCTACCAAACAATAACAGGACTTCAAACATTGTCTACAGAGAATGTCTTAGCCAATAACATATTAAATACTTCTATCTCAGATAAATTGAATTGTAATATAATGTATATTAATATGAAAAATGATAAAAAAGTAAAAAAATATCAAATAAAAATAGCAAAAAAATTTTAAATTATAAATTATTTAATTAATTATTAAATTATAATGTGCTTTTTTTAATGCTTTAAGAGAGTCCACCCAACCTAATTAACGCCGGGTTAAGCAGTTTTTTTATCTTAATTGCACCCGTGCGAAGCCGGGGCGGGTCGCTAGTCGTAGATAATATGAATCCGTTCGCCTTTGTGATATGCATATTGTTGTGTACACAGATGCAAGTAGCATTTTTGGAGCATTTAGAGGTGAATACGGGAAAGAGGAGACGGGTATAGGCATGAAATAGATGCCGGACACGCGGTAATGTAGAACGACATACATGAGCAATTACTCAACCAATACAGATAACAGCAGACGCAAATACTGGTTCCAGTTACGTGAAATTTTGGAGTTCTGCAACTGGATATTTCTGTGATGTGCTGAAGATGGCAACTTCCTGGAATCGGTCTTATTTGCAGATGAAACCACTTCCAAGAGGGACAAGTTCTCCAACAGCTGTTACGTCCATGCGTTGGCTGCCGAAAACCAATGTACCACACAAACTGTGAGTGTGTTTGTGCTGGAGTTGTAAACTGACTACTTGCTCTTCTCGGTGGTTCTACGTACGTCCAATTCCGGCTGGAATCGGTCTTATTTGCAGATGAAACCACTTCCAAGAGAGACAATTTCTCCAACAGCTGGTACGTCCATGCATTGGCTGCCGAAAACCAATGTACCACACAAACTGTGAGTGTGTTTGTGCTGGAGTTGTAAACTGACTACTTGCTCTTCTCGGTGGTTCTACGTACGTCCAATTCCGGCAAGAATTTTACTAATATACTTGAAGGACGTGCTTCTCTGGATGTACTTCAGGCGAGTGGTTCCAGCAGGGCGGGGCTCTGCCTCATTTCAACATTTCGTTTCTTCAGCACCTCTACTCGTGGTACCCCAAACCCGTAGCTTACTATGGTCTATCCCCAACTGGAACGGGCTTATGAACCTTTGAAAATACACCCTAGCAATTAACTGCATGCATAGCTAGTAAAAAAAATTTGCAGGCTCTGGTGCGGGTGTTGTATCCGCACCAGAGCCTGCAACTATTTTTACTAGCTATTCATGCAGCTAATGGCTAGGGCGTTTTTTTTCTTCAAAGTTTCATAAGTCGCTTCCAATCGGGAATGGACTATATATGCAGAGGCATTCATCGGCCACTACGATCATCTGATCTCTTTAAATTTGATTTCTGCTTTTGGGCCCACATTAAATTGCTATTCTGTGCGACACCTTTCGAAACCAGGTGTAACTTACTACAGGCTATTCACTGTAAAGTGAGCACTTTCGAATGCCCTCTCATTTGGAATAATAGTCAGCAAGTCCATTTTATTGTTGCCGTAGGCGTTAACTTCCGAGTGCGGTGGAATATACACACTGTGTTCATTACTAAAACGACAGTATTTATTCAAAAAGGTGGTTAAATCATACGATTATGGCTGAAAGGAAAATGTAACTTGGACCTCAGAAGAGCTCACTCTGCTGTGAGCAGCCTATACTTGGATACATAACGCAATTGGCACTACCAGCATCACACTAGCTATCTCCGAACGCGTGCGTCCCAACTTGCAGTAACGTTCGTTAATGTGGCTAATGCTGGGTGGCACTTTGAAATGACACTGTGAGCATGCTGCCTTCAGACCATGTGTATATAGGCTGTTCACGGTAGAATGAGCACTTTTGAAAGCCCTGTTTAAGATCTAGGCTACTTGTATGCACGTTGCATATTCTTCCGCCTTATTTAAAAGTAACATTGCCATGGGCCTCGTCACTTTATTCATGCTTCGGTCAAGTGAAACTGCGGTGTTTTTAGAAAAGTAAATATTTAACATATCTGCTAATTTTTAAACTTCGATAAATTAAAAAAAAAAAAAAACTGAAAGCGAATTAAATATTTTAAATTATCAGATATGGTTATCTAACACTTTTTATTTGACATTAAGAAATGGAACTACTTTCCATTTATCGTTACCAGTTTTACAGGGCGTACGTCACACAGTGCGCCCGTTAAAGTATATATACAGGCAGGGGCAGTGACATTTTCTAAGGTTTATTCCAAAAGTGCTCACTTGATCGTGAACGGCCTTTATCAGTGTATATGAATATTTTTAACTGCCGTCACTCCTTATCTTCGCATGACAGTCAGAAATATACGCCACTAAGGTGTGTCGGGGGAGGGGGGGGGCATATATGAAGGTCGCGGTCACATGAGAGACAGAACTTCACTTCGAACATGTTCGGTATTGCACGCTGTAACTTGTTTAAAGTAAACATGTCGTGCAAGTACAGCGGGACGACTTTTCTTCTGTGTTGCGCTCTCATTGTCTGCTACGGTGTAAATAAACAGTATGATTAACATGGTTGAAATTGTCGGCAATTTCTACATTCGTTTAAATAAATAATAAGACAGGACAAAAATACTATTTGCTCTACTGTTGCAATAAAAAAAATACGGCAATTAAAATAATCTAATTTAATTATAAGTGGATGCTATTATAAATAATCATGGGGGTATGTTTTCTAGGTTAGGATTCCCTTTGTTTGCGTTCAGTTTTTGAGGTGTAACCACTGAAACTATTTCCGTTCGCAAACATGTTCAAACATGTCTGTCGAACAGATTTATAATTAACATGGTTAAGACCACTCGTCTGACTACGGCCTGAGAGTCTAAAATTATTTTATACATATTTAGTACCTTACGTCCTTTTCCTTTTCCATATGAAGTAATATTCTGAAGGATTAAGGCTGTGGATAAAGAATGATGTTCGAAAAATAAATAAAATGAGCTATAGGTATTTTTAATTTGCATGTTTTTTTGTTTCGAACAAACCGCAAAACTGAATTAAATGATAACGTTACGTCACTGTTAAAAATAATTGTTCACGTTATTATAATGTCATGAATTATGTTTCTTGGAATTTTCCCACGCAGTTCGCCGGTATTTATATTTTAACTTTTTGGATCTATCTTTAATCCATAATAGCTATAAGTGACACCCTTGCTGTAAAAAGTGTCGGACATCAAATAAATTGCAACACACTACACGCGACATTTTCAATAAACACTTTAGCTAAAACCAAACTTTTTGTAAATTTTGTTTTTAATTTTGTTAACTTAAGAGTTTAGTTAAAATAAATATTTTTAAGGTAAACACTGATAAATGTTACTTTGAAAATTATTTGGTATAACATCTCACGAAACCATAAAATATACTCAGAATCTATTTTAAAATTCGCTCTTGAACAGTCCTAATTTACTCAGCTCACTGCACGATGGAGTCACGGGCATAAGAAAGCGATCACAGAGCTACCTTATGTCAAGAAAAACGTAGAGAAATTATCTAAGGATTGCGTCTATAGCGCAAGTAGCCAGTGTGCTCCGACCATTGGCGGATACAAAGGAAGGGAAAAGGGAGAAGTTTACCCCGCCAAGAGTTCACCTCGTCATAGTGTTCGTCTTATGATTGACCCAACTCAGAAAGAAAATTCACGAAATTTTGTACTAGTTCATACAAACTTACATAGACTGTTCACGATAAACTGAGCACTTTCGAAGGCCCTGCTTAGTATCGACTTGTATGGACGTTGTGTATTCTCCCACCTTACGGAAAATTAACATTGCCACGGGCCTCGTCACTTTATCAGTGCGTCTTTCAATCGAAACTGTAAAGTTATTATAAAATTAAATCTTTTACAAATTCGTAATTTTTACACTTCGAAATATAAAAAGAAAACAGGAAGAGAAATAAATCATTTAAGCTATCGCAAATGGTTACCTAACACTTTATATTCGACGTTAAAATATGGAACTACTTTTCCTCCATCGTTACCAACTTTATTGGGCGAATATCACTCAGTACGCTCGTTAAAATATATGCAGGCAGGAGCAGTGACTTTTTTTCTAAGGTTGATTTAAAAAGTGCTCACTTTATCGTGAACAGCCTTTACCTAAAAATATAGTCGATTCACCGTCACTTAAATCTTTTCTGAAGCTCTGGTAAATTTCTACGTCCGAGATATTCCTCCGCTTTATGCAGAAAAAGATTAGCCAAGTCTGGAAAATTACACCAAAGTGACTTCGCGCCGCATTCGCGTGCACTCAGAGTAATAATATTTTGCATGCGAACTATTTTTTTTACTAGGCGTTACCAGCACACCTATTTTCTTTCCGTTTTACTTACACTAATTATAAATGAAATGTTATTTACAGCTTAAATATTAATTGAAATTCTAATTTAACCAAAAAATAAGGTAGGTTTTTGTTAACACGAGTATAAAACGCTTGTCATGCGTGGCACATCTAGGAAACAACAACGAAAAGTTTCATACATGGGATAATATTTATACGGTTTGATTTTCGAAAAGTGCGAACAACCCGCGAATATACTACAAGCTTTATTTTTCATGTGGCTCTGTCTGATTGTTCGTTAATAGTTATAACAAGTTGAAATGTGCTTAAGGTTGATGTAAAGCAACTGCCTATGGAGCACTGCGCCTGACTCTACAATGTAAAGAACTCGTTAAAAATTAGTACAGAACCATAAAAATTCTCAGAAAAATGTGATTCATGCTGTACATGAAAGAAGAGAGTATATATTTTGCAACATTACAAAATATTTTACTAATATATACTTTTTAAATGTAAAAAAAATCTATTAAAATAGTCTGCATGTTTAACGAATTTTAAGCATATTTCCATTCTGGATGCTATGCAAGAAAATCTCCGTCATGGAATATCGTCATAATGTTTTCTATGATTTTGTGTAAGAAAATTGTAATAATAACGTAGGAAATAATTTTTATAATTGATTTTATGTGCGTCGATTCGTCACAAACATTTATGGCTGAAACTGACGTAAACAAAGTTTATTATGAAATTGATATTATTACTATGATTTTATTATACACGAGCACGGTAAACATTATGACGATCTTTCTTGAAGAAGATTTTCTTGTGAATTCCGCTTTCCGAAGCATCCAAAATGTAAATGCGCTTAAATTAGGTGAAAAATGCGGACTCTTTCCATCGATTAATTTTTTACATTTCAAAAGTATATTTTAGTAAAATATTTCTTAATATTGAAAAAACTTACATTATTCTTTCAAGCATAGATCATATTTTTCTGACAATTTTTATTGTGTCTGTGCTAATTTTTAATGAGTTCTTCACATTGTAGAGTCGGGTGCAGTGTTCCATAGGCAATTGCTTAAGGCCCTTCCACGCGATCAAATATTTCTTCAAATTTCTTTCCATTTTTATTGAATTCTATTCATTGAATGTTTTATGACATCATACAAACGTCATAATCGAGGCAATTTCCCCTTTCAGTTTCTTAAATGTTTCGTTTTCATTCAAGATTTTCGTTTTGAACATGTTCTAGATTTTCATGAAACAATATTTTCAGTCGCCGATCACAGCATTTCTGACAATATCAATGTAAGTAATCTCATAACAACAGAGATCTCAAGGTAGGAACACACATTAAATAAAAAAGAACATGTACAGTAATATGAAGAAGATTTGTTGCGGTTTAACCAATTATTTTCGTGTCTTGCATAAGTCGCAGATACTTAAAAAAAAAAAAATTGGGGTTGGCTGTGTTGGGGACACGGCCATTTGTTTTGCTTGAATCGCTGTATTGCTTTTGAGATGCTCTTTCCAACCGTATACGAGTTCTGTATTTTGACTTGGATTTTTGGCGAGTATAGGCCGGAATTGTGTTAAATCTTCTTGATTTTCTTTTACATTAAACGCACACAATTACACCATAACCACGCCACACAAATGTTTTCATACACGCAATCGATTGATCTTGATGAGAGCTGGCTATTGAAATTCAAACGAGTGTCGTAGCTTCTCCTAGTCAAAAGTTATACTACGCGGAAGTTATGAGACGCGGCGAAACGAACTCGAAATTGCCCCCCCCCCCCCCCTTCCCCCGGGCCTCGCACGATGCTTCGCAGCTCTCACTCAACGCAATATATTCGTTGATCCTTTGGCAATCGAGAGGTGTAATTTAATTTTGAATGTAGACGATAGATTCGGAGCTGCAATGACAAACTGTATCCCCCGATTTTGTTATCATCGAATTTTCTGGATTGCCTCCCACTATGGTTGCAAATTTAAAGACGTATTCCCATCAAAACTTGCTTTTGGTATTTATTAAAATTGTTTCATTAAAAAGTTTGTGATAAATTTTCATGCGGAGAATTGAAGGCTTATTGAATGCAAGCAATTGAAAGGCAATTAAGTATTTTTTTGGTTCAGTAAATTGAATTCAATAAATAGTTGATCGTGTGAAATGGCCTCTACTGCTAGCTCGCCGAGCCCACCAGCAGCCGAATCATAGCGCTTTGACGTTCGTGGTCGGTTAGGCAGTTGTTGGCCGGGCGATCAGAGCGCTTGACGTGCAGGCGCGGAAGAGGGGAGAATTTAATCGTATCACGGGTGTCCATCAGTCTGGCTGTCAGACTCGCCGGCTTCAGGTATGCAGGTAGGTAGGTAGGTCTCCCTTACCCCCTACACGCTAGCTACTCCACACACGGCCCGAGGTGCCTGCCCTCAGCCTTCAAGGAAACACACACACACACACACACACACACACACACGTCTTCTCAGACCCTCCGCAGCCTCGCTCCACCGGGAACTAACAAACAAAATAAAACAGAAATTCAGACTAGACGTCGCTGATTCATCGCCAGGATTACTAATCCCAGTTCGCTCTGCGTCCTGAGTTTCATTTTAACGACCCCTATGCTCGGAATGTTCTACTACGTCTGGTTCCTGCGCAGTGATGCCAACCGTAGCATAATTCTTCTAGATGTTGGGTTGCTGTGGCATGTAGCATGCAAAGACAGTTATACTACACCAGAGTAGCATAATTTCAGTAAGTAATGCAACCACATTGTCACTTCCACAATTAACGGCAGACTTGTACCAGGGCATGCATAGAAGTCTGAATACCTTGCAGGCTTCATTCCAAGCAAATCTCTCATATAGGCTGTTTACGGTAAAACGAGCACTTTTGAAAGTCCTGCTTAAGATCTACTTGTATACATAGTGTGTATTCTTCTGCCAAATGCAAAATCAACATTGCCATGGGCCTCGTCACTTTATTCATGTGTCGGTCAAGTGCAACTGCGAAATTATTACAAAATAAAGTGTTCTGCAAATCTGCTAATTTTTACACTTCCATGTATTAAAAAAAAAAAAAAAAAACAGAAAGTAAAAGAAATAATTTAAATTATCACAAATTTGTTCCAACTGAGGAGTGGCTATATCTTTGTCACCTAATTGTGCACCTTCGACCAAAATAAATAGTTTACTTGTTCTGAAATGTATATTCTTCACAAGGTGAACGTTTACTGTGATTGACATTCATAAACATACTGTAGTTCATTCTGCCATAGAATGAATGTATGAAATTATTATTTTTCGTTTCATTTCATTGGTGGTTTTTAAATCGTCTGGGTTTTGAATGTTGTCAAATACGTTTGCGTTTTTCAATGATTCCTTGGAACTGTAAATTAATCATGTGACAAAAAGCGCTTTTAAGTCCATGCTACTTAATTCTGCAACACTTATAAACGTCTTGGACGCTGGCATTTATCTGTTCGATACATACATAGGTACAAACAAAACTCGTGGTTTGTGACCACTTACTAACTGAGAATCATACTCCATAATCAAGCACGGAAATTTTTCCACAAAAAAAAAAAAACTCTTTTCGGAGGGCCGCTGTGGGCAAACGGAAGTGGGAGGGGTGAGGCGAGCCCCACTCACTGATCCCCCATCCATCCTCTTTGAAACCCTCACCACCAAATTGCTCCCCCCCCCCCCCTAAACCGGGACAAGGAGTCATGTTTTCCATTTCGTGCGGGATTGGGGGGTGTGATTTTCGCCTTCGAGTCGTCCTGGATGGCGCATTTTTCGATCAATTTCCTTCGGATTTTGGGGAAGGGTGTCTTTCCGTACCCCGCCCTCCCCTCCATTTAAAAGATGGATAAAGGATTAAAAAAAATGGCTGATAGGAAAAAAGTAACTAGGGCCTCAGAAGTACTCACTTTACAGTGAACAGCCTATTACTATGAACAAGGTTAAGAATATTACTAAGCATATTAGGAAGATAAAATTTAGTATTTGACTCTAAGTGTGTAAGCCGACACCAAATAGCCAATCCAACGTTAATTACTTTCCTTTACTTGTTTCTTAAGTACATGGTGTCGTAAGCTGCACGCTGTTATCACACTGCTTTGGCTTATGTGATTTCGGTTCGAAAACGAAAGTGGCGAGGACGGTTTTCCGTAGTCGAACTCTGCAAGTCCTCCGCAGCTGAGGCAAACTCCTGGAACTGGATTCGGCTGGATATCCAACTGGAGTCGAACTCGAAAGGCTCTCCACAGCTGGTTGGTCCGCCTCAGGTAGATCTCGGAAGGCTCTCCACAGCTGGTTGGTCCGCCTGGGGTGGATCTCGGATTCTCGTTCGCCGATGACGTATCCAGCATCCGTAGGGAAATCGAAGGTAACAAAGACTCTTCTCCAACGTCAAGCTCACATATCATCTCCGCAGTTATATTAAATATTCTTAAATTGCATCTCTTCTTGTATTCTTTTTCACCTTATATGTGCATAGCGGATTCATTTTTAATCAAATTACTAATCAGTTTCAAATCGAATCAACGTCAGTGGCCTGACCCGGTCCTAGCTTAAGTTCAAAACCTTCCTTCTTCCACGTCTGTTAGTTTCCAACTAAAAGCTTCTCGAAAAAATTAACATCCGTTACGATATTATTCGAAATTAAATCCCTTTGATTGGCTAGCTAGTGTCGCCTAATGTTATATTAACAAATGTTAACAGCTTTACTTCTCTAAGAGAAAATAATATAAAATGACTCCAACTATTAAAAACAATTCAAACATACATCTCTGGTTTAGAAACAAAACAATAATGGCAATACTAGTAAGAAACTTCATTTTACATAACGGTCAAATGAAATAAATAATTCTACACATATTAAACTGAATGTATGCAAAATAGATCACACATATTAAATCTCATAAATTTCATACTTGATTTTATACATTCATACTATTTACCATAGCATTCGAAATTGAAGTGTTACAATAGACACATCTGTTTAAAATGAGGCCCAAATGATAACTAAGTAAATATCTCAGAAATGACGCCGTGCAAAGTTCCTGAGATCAAGTTACGGGAAAGGCAGACATTTTCTCATAACTACGACCCAGTCTTGGAGCCGGTTGTACCAGCATCGCCCCGCAATCCGAGATCGAATGATCCTAGTTCCGAACAAGAATCCAGTTTGATCTTTGTTCCAATGTAGAAGTGTTACGCCAACGAAATTTCATGATTGTGGATCTCCGATTTGTCGATCTTGGAGAGATCGATATTACGTATGAGACAAATTTTGCTATTGATACGTAATATATTACGTCATGGAAGTAGGCGTATTCTTCACTGTATATAGAACTAGATGTGTGGTTTTTTATCTGTTTTAAGTGAATCATTGTTATACGAATTTTGCTGAATATAATTCAAGTACGTATTTTGTTTTAATTTCCCAAGAAAACAATCGAACGTAGTTCTATCTGTTGGCGTATTTTCAAACTACATTTGTCGACGATGACTGCTGATCTCGGATCGAGATTTCGAACCTCCAATTTCGGCGGTTCGAAATGAATTCAATCTCGATCTCCAGTCCAGCTCTTAACTCGAATGGTGCAACAGTTTTCAGTGTCGATCTAAGATACGATCTCAGATCGAGTTTCGAACCACGATGGTGCAACCGGCCCTTGGTGTTGCGCCTGCGTGAAGGACGTGCGGGACCAATGGGGAGTATCGGCGCGCAATCGTGGAAAGCCTTGAAGAGCCATTTACCAGACAGAGAAAAAAAAAAAAAAAAAAAAAACCCACTCGAAGAATGCAGGTAGTAAACGTGACTGCCATTCTACCTTCAAGAATGCGACCGCAATCACGATGGCTGAGTTAAAATAGACCTGGTGTCTGGTCATTCCCACTAGGCTTTCGGGCAATCGAGACTTCCAGACTTCCACTTAGATGACGCCTGCTTCAGTTAAACGAACGGGGGGGGGGGGGGGGGGTGGATCGGTAAAAGAGGATTTAGGAGCATGTGGAAGTACCAAGAACGTAACAGCCGTTATTAAGTTGGCCGAGTCAGAGTGAATAAACTGCGTATGACGGTGAACGAAGCCAGCATTCCTGTCTCGTCGCCGAACCGAGCAGCACGTGAGATGAATAACATTGCGGATAGAAACAACAGAATGAGAAGCACGGAAACACTGAGTATCTGACGAAAACTCGTAGATCGCGGGAAAATGGACCGTAATGTCGGTAGTTGAATGCCCTCCTGACAATTGTTTCGTCGACTGAGAATAACTAAAAAAAAAAAAAATTATGGAGTAGTACACTCCGTATTAGCCATTCGAGTTCCATTCAGTCACGGACTAAGCTCTGAAAGTTTTTGAGCAGGGATTTCGAAAGGTAGGACGACACGCGTGGCTGAACTGATGATTTAGCGATTCTGTCACGAAATACCTATAAACTGAAAATTTTAAAGTGTTTGCATTCACTAATGTGGGTCGCCCAATGTCTGAATCGAATAAGGCGGGCTACTTACATATTTACTTAAGCAAGCTTAAAATGAAATAAGCTAATTTAATAAAAAGTATTGTTTTGCACGCTTTCGAGAAAACGATTTTAATGGTATTTAATATTTACACATTTCATCTGGTTTTGCCGCTAAGGTAACTACTGCAACACTTTTACAAAATAATGACACCTTAAAGAATAAAGTCATAATAATTCAAAACTACAAATTAAATCTTAAAACTACGTACGGAATAAAATTAGACTTTTTTCTGGCGCCCTTGATATTTCTTGTCAGTGTGAAGCAATTAACCGTATTATAACAAATGTTCTAGCCTAGATGTTGTGTAGCTTTGTAAAGGTTGGTTTTAAAATTTTTAAATTATTTTAGAGTGGAATTACAATTGCAGTTAAAATATATGCTATCAAAAGCGATTCCTTACGATCCTAATGACGGGGTTGACAGAAACGCTTTAGACGCCATCAGAGCCAATCCCTATCTGGAGAAAATATTTCACATTAGTCTTCACTCACTTACTTTTATTTACGGGACATATCACTGACTTGTACAAAGCGATTCAACAACAAAACAGTTAGTTTATTATTTAACAATAAAAATGTTTAAAGGCTTAACAAAATCAACATTAGACTTGACTGATGAGCTTATTTTTGTAGCATTATTTTTTTGTTTATTAACACTTGCGATTTTATTTCTGTAGGCTGATCGGAGGAATAAGACCACATAAATACAAAACTAATATAAAATTACGCACATAAAACGGTACACAAACACATGCGCGTAAATGAATTATTTGGGATTCGAACCTGTAACGTCACGATTTTCACTACATATTTTAGCGAGATCAGCCGCGATAGACCACTTCATTAATTAAACGCTTGTAGAATAAAAATCAATGCATTTAGTTTCGTCACCAACGCCTTCCTTTGTAAGTATTTATTGCATTCTTGGTTGTTTGTTTGTGAAGCTACGTTCTCTGAAGTACGCGTTACTCTAGTGCAACCAGTTTATTTTCTGTGAAACGAGTTTACTTTTAAAGTTACGCATTTTAAGAGATTGCTCATTATAGACTACCCTTAATCATAAATGCTTTAAGTATCACTTCTCTGACCGGAGAACTGTGAATTTATTTTGTAATGCACCAAACATTAACACTAATGTTAATTTACAGACGGGAAAATGCATAGTACGTGTTGTAATAAAAGGTAAACATTTAGTCACTTATAATCCTATAGTAAATCTATTGTTTGCGTGAGAAAGAACGCTGAATTGTTATGATTTTCACTTTATAATTCTAATTAAACACGTATACAATTGTCAAGTTATTTGCTGAAGAAGATGTATCATGATGCAACAAAAAAAAAAAATGTTGCGGAGAGTTCCATTGAAATGAGATTTGATATATGCGATTATTTGGTGGATATTACTGTCATTAATAAAATAGTGGGCTTCATGCTGTCATTGCATAAAGCTTTGGAAACCTGAGTTGATATCACACTTTTACTGTGAATATGAATTGTAATGTATTAATTACCATTATTTGTTGCGTTTTATGTCACACTCTCTGGTAAGAGGTTCTCTAGAAACAGCCAAGTATGTTGAAAGGATTTGATTGTTTATCTTCTACTTATGCGCCTGGCGAGCAGCATTTGTTTTGTTAATGGAAGGTGTTGATTATAACCGCCAAACTCTCGCTAATTTGTGAAATAAATTCAAGAAACAACTGCTCTATTAAAGAATTTGCTGTTTTACCGAAAATAAAATAATAGGAAAGTGCCAGTGTTCAAATGATCTATGTAGTGTATTACGTTTTCTATCTCACTGTGCATAAAGAATAATCTCACAGCGTTCCTACCTGAGTTCAGAACAATTCCGTGTACATAAAGCAGAAAAAAAAGTATGGTAATCAAATTGTGCTCGGATCATTGTATTCCTAAATTTGACGTTCAAACAGTGTCATGTTGTAAATAAAAATCTTCAATGAATTTGAAAGCGTGTAACACTATTTCCCAAAATAAGATTCCATAATTTAGAGGTGAGGTGTTCTACGCCTGGGACAAATTGCAATAAATCCTCTCCAGTTCTCGCCAAATTTAATTGTATGCCACTGCTTGCAGTAGGTGAAAATATGAATAATTTTAAGTTCCAGCTCACGCTAATTTTTAAAATCACAACTGTATTGATTTTAATGAGATTCGTTATGTTATTATCAATCAGAGCATTTATTTTAATTAAATTAGATAAATAAGAATTACCTGATGACAAAAATACACTGACTGACAAAAAAAGTAAAGCACACAGAAGGAATGTTTCAATCAAACTGAACGTAATTTGGTACACGTCTGTACGGATAAATTAAAAGAGTTGCAATGACAAGTAACGTCTGGAACACCCACCAGAGTGCATTATTAGTGGTCGCACCACGTTTATAGCGACAGTGTTATAAGGTGTGTGTGGAAAGTCAATCAGTCAACGTATGATAGACAATCACCGTACACAGTGTACGTCTTGTAGACGCGCAGACAGCATTACCGATACTTGAGGTTTGGCAAGAGCCGCATTGTGGGCCTGCACGACTCTGGGTGGACGTATCGTGCAATTACCAGGCATGCGGGACATTCCGATGTCACAGTGGCATTTTGTTGGAACCAGTGGATGCGAGAGGGCACCATATACACGCAATGAAGATTTCAGTTGACCAAGACTGAACACA
Organism: Dryococelus australis; assembly: GCA_029891345.1. Taxonomy (NCBI): domain Eukaryota; kingdom Metazoa; phylum Arthropoda; class Insecta; order Phasmatodea; family Phasmatidae; genus Dryococelus; species Dryococelus australis. Next base: position 185,432,812 of record CM056998.1, on the reverse strand, counting down.
CAAAGGGAGAACGGCCGTATTGTGCACCGAGTAACACGCAGATCCATGACATAGGTGTATAGGTGTCTGCCATCCGGGAGACGTTCTACAACATTCAATGCTATCACACAACACCATACATAGGTGACTACAGATCAGCCACCCCATGCATAAGCAGCAATTAGTAGCAACAGAGCAGATACGGCTGCGTTTGGAATGGTGAGAGGCACTGAGTGATGACGAGTGGCATCGCATATTGTTAAGCGATAAATCTCGGTTATGCGCTACCAATAATGATCGTTGTGTGTGAGTATTGTGACTCAGAGCGAAGACAATACATTCTGCCAACACTGTGTAGACACGTCGACATGACTCCTGCCATCGTGGAGTAGAGGACCATGGGTATGATTCATGTCACCTCTGGAAGTGATAGTCAGAACTCTGTACATCAGTGGCATCTTGCATCCTCGTGCGTTATAACCTGTGAGACAGTACTTTGGTCTCTCGATAATGCAACGCTCGTCCACACACGGTACATATCTAAATGGAATACATGCGTCGTGTCGAGCTAGTCTCGTGGTCATCAAGTTCCCCCGATTTGTCACTGATAGAATATGTGTGGAATCAGCTCGGACGTCAAATTCGACCCTGTAGCGATCTACAGGATGTCGAGGGCCAGTTAAAACAGCCGTGAGCCGACTTGTTTCAGGAGAGATAATATAACTTATGTACGACTCGAAACAAATCGGTGATTGTATCCAAGTCTGACGAGGCACTACATCTTACTAACATAGGACCAGCAGTATGAACGTAAATACAGCTGTGTTTTCCGTGTAGTCTGGTATTGTACCCATTACAGTAAAATCACATGACCTTTCAATACGTGCAGTTTCATTTCCACCACCCTTTCTAAGTGTGTAAATCTTTTAGCCCATGACTAAGCCTGTATATCAAATTCTGCTTTTGTAGTTTTGGAGTGTACATTTTGACTATGCTTACTACTTTTTGCCTCAAAAACAGTCCGAATTCAGAACACAGTAACATGGAAAACGAATTTTAAAAATATTGTCAAAGAGATTTATTTTGTTTATGTTTGATTTCAACCATGCAAAATTACATCATATTTTGCATGACAAAAATTATAAACAAGCACTCTCCTAGACGTGTATGTAGACTCTAAGCTGTAAACAAATACTTTTTGTACTACAATTTGTCACAACTCCAATATCCTCCAAGTTCCCTTTAAAGTATTTTTGGAAAAGAGGTATATGTAATTTTAAACGTTGTGTACAACTTTCGTTTGTACTATATTGTGCCGAAGAAGGTTGCGAACTCTTATACGAGATGACATGTATGCAGAGGAGAACGACCTACTATTTTAGCCGTAAGTAAGTTGCAGTTAAGAACAAAGAAAGAATTATACAAAAACAATTACTGAAAGACATAAGAGTAAGATAACTATGTCAACGTATATTGGTAATACATAATGGAAACTTCTCCAAGCAAAACAGAGTCGTAGAAATATGGACAGATATTATAAACATAATATACCAAGCTGCAAATGAAACGCTGGAGAAAAATAAGGTAACCGAAATGAAACTGCTTTCAAATCTTGAATTAAGGTATGCAAATAGATTTAAAGAAGAAACAGTAAGCTTATAAAAATGTGTTAATCTGTATAAAAGCGGACATTGATGCAATATACAGATACAAACGAAAGAAAAAAAAACGGTTAAAACATGAAGAATAATATCATTATCAAGGAGACTTGGAAATATACGTTCGTTAATATCGAAGATGGTATAGTCCGTCTCACGCTTATATTGCAATACAGGGCTTATGGCGCTCACTGTTGCCAGATTGCTTCAGCTTTGTGACGTAACTGGCAAGCTGAGAAACAACTGGGCGGTGAAGGAAACTGCTTGATTAAGATAATTTTTATCTGTTTACCTCCCTGCCAACTCGTAAAGGAATCCAATCCTGCGACACAAAGCTAAGCGGCTCCTTTGAAACTGAAGCCTGTGAGAAACCCTATAATTGTGATTGCATGGCGCGCACGCAACGAAAATGGCATTTTTTTTAGGCTTTATAAAGATAACACATCAGGCAATAGTTCACTCAGGAACAAGGACAGAGTTAACGACAGAAACCATGTATTGAAAAGAGAGAGTGAATGTCCATAACACTGCACACTGCAATCCAAGAGTGAGACACTATATAGACAAGAATATGTTTGTAAAATTTTGATATATTTGGAGTAAGAAAAATTTATAATGCTGGACTTAACGTTGTTGCAAGAGAAGAGAAATTACAACTCTATAAAATCTATGGTGCTAACAGTAGAATGATTTAGAGAAGTCTGGCACAAGGGAACAGGGAAGTAGACACCAGGCACCAGCCGGCCGACATTATGCTCTGTCATTCCGGTTGGTCGGCGGCCATGTTGGATCCAGGTGACCTAGACCTGTATGCTGTGCCTATGACCTTCAATGTCATTCAACCAAAAAAAAATTCCCAAAAAATTTCAGAGAAATTATAAAATACTAAAAATACGTATATAAATTTAAAAAAAAATTATTTATAAATGTACACGTAGGAGGTCTGGGGTTCGATGACAGGTGGCTCGACTAAGCTCCCGACACTACCGACCCTCGCCAGGTCGGCTGGTGTCCACCTCGTCAACCATGTTAGATACCCATGACTTTAAACCAATTTCTGTGACCTTGAATGACCTTAAACACAAAAAATTACCAAAAAATACAAAATAGAAAAATCTTAAAAAATCCAACATATTTCCAAAAACCCTTGACAATTGACTCAAGACTCAATACCCTTGACCTAAGACACGAGACCCTTGACCCAAGACTCAAGACCCAAAATGCAAGACTCAAGATTCCAGACTCAAGACCCAAGACTCAAAAATCAAGACCCAAGACTCAATGCCCTTGACCTAAAACCCAAGAATCAAGACCCAAAACTCAAGACCCTTGACCCAAGACTCAAGAACCTTGACACAAGACTCAAGGCTCTTGACCTAAGATCCAAGACTCAAGACCCTTGACCCTAGACCCTTCACTCAAGACCCAAGACTCAATACCCTGGACTCAAGACCCTTTACTCAAGACTCAAGACCCTTGGCCCAATACCATCGACCATTAAACTTAAACCATAAAAATCCTAAAAATTCTAAATATCCCAAAAATTCCTAAAAATCAAAAAGATTTACCTACCAGACGAGCTCGTGATTGAGCCACCAGTTGGCAGCCATATTCGTATATGTTTTTAAAGTATAGGTGGTGCTGTCGGCGCCCTCCGTATTGGATTATATTATGAAAACATACGGGGAGTTAATTTCTCTATTTCAACATCAGGCGAGTTGCCGATTCAGCCACCAGGCGAGCTGTAGACATTCATATTTTTATAGGCATAGGAACATCTGTCATTTTCATCCTATTAAAAGAAATATTTTTCCAATTAGCAGTATACCTACATGCATGATGCGGGACTATGACTACCTGCATAATTGATTAACTCTATATTTTTTATTAAAACTTTGAAGTTGTTTAATTTTAAAAAGTATATTTATTTTATTATATAATCGTACATATAGTACAATGGTACTTATACAATACTTTTCAATAAAATAAATTTTATTCCTGTGCCTTTTAAATTTTAATTTAATTTCGGTAAATTAGGTATACATAAAATAAAACAAACAATTTTATTCACATACATTTTTATTTAATTAATTTATTACAGTCGTTCACGCCCTCGAAAAAATATTACAATATTCTTCGATACATGCATCTCTATATATGCAACTTTGTTGTAGGTCACAGCCTTTCACGCTTGTGTTGTCCTTGTGCGAAAATATCGTGACACCGACACACTGTACAGAGCAAGTTATGTAGGTCTTTCGAGGACATGTATCGAAGTCATAAGAGACCTGCTTGCAGCAAACCTGGTAGCGAGGCACTGATGAGAAATGCACTTCACCTTTACAGGTCTTCGCATGTCTAAGAAAATGGTCGATACAGCAGAACTGCTTACCGCGTCTGTCGCACAGATATGACATGCGACAGGGATTCTTTAACACGATTAAAGCGCACATGTCGCCGTACGTCGTGGCCCGAAAGTGAACGTCTTATCGCAAAAGTCACACTGACGACGACGTAATGATTCAGGCAAAGACACGGACAGACCTGTTGGAGATGTACGTGCTGGAGATAAAGAAGCAGACAACGCCTCGTCTGCGTAAACATGGGTACCATCGATGTAGCAGGCGAAATTGGCGTCATCACTTGATGGCTCTCCCAGTAGACGAACCCTTGCAGATCTTGATGTGTTCCTTCATTTTATCACCTTGCACGTACTGCATGTGGTCATTGACATAATGCTTCATCATGCGAGTTTCCTGGTCTTCTGCAGATATTTTATGTAGTGTGCTAACAGGAGGTAACGAAGTCACCACATGCTGTTTCTCAGTGGGCGAAAAAAAAAAACAACACTGAACATACCGATGAGTTTAATTAAGTTATCACATCGACTGAACTGTCTGGAACATATATAGCAGCTAAGAAAATCATGAGATGTGTTATTCAAACAGTCGCTCTTGTCATGTCGCCGCGCATTGCTGCTTTTATTGAAGGACTTGGCACAGTAACATCATCGTTTTCCGTGTAATTTTTGGGCAGTCATTGAAGGCACGCATGTAGTCGTACATAAACACACTCGACTTCTCATCGTCAGTGGCTTGCGTCGTTCTCAAGCATACATGAATTCATATACTTTACTCATACCGAATGACTCCTGCAGACTGACTCTTGTAGACTGACTCCTGCAGACGGACTCCTGCTAAGATGTTACTTATTTGCCGGTTTAATAACAACTAATCTATGAAGCATGAATATATTCATTTATATACCCAGACAAATTCTCGAGCTAAACGAACAGACGCTGGATAACTCAACATCTATACCTCTCACTCGCGATCATGCCTATTATAGTCAATGTAGCACCATCCGATCGGGACTCGAACCGGCGACACACGCTCGCCAACATCTTCGACGCCCAGAAGCAAGTTGCTCCTTTGCGATTCATTTCGCAAAACTTTTCAAGAACCATTCATCCATTGCACGGCCTTACCCTCTCGAATCGCTTCACGCAACACATTGTTTATTATCCATGTGATTGGAGGAGCATTTCAGGCACTGCTTTTTTAAGGAGCCCGTCTTATTCTCCCACAAGGCCTTCTTTATACATTCCAAATAAAAATATGAGAGCACTCTGAGAAAAACTAAATACTCGTTCGCCCCAGAAGAAAACACACAAGTACCATCACACACAAACCTCACACATATACACACACACGCACACAAAACACATATATGTATGATAGGAATATACGTAATTGTGTAAAGAATAAATTTAAGAAATAAATATTTCTATATATATATACCTACAATCATATTAAAATAACATATTGTTATCTAAGTAACTGTGTTATTCGGTTTCATAATCTGGTGAGGGATACTTTTCCTGACTTTGATTTCATTGTGGTTATGTCCTATTTCTGTGTGTGTTTCGAGTTTTATTGTTTAGCTGTACCCACTCGTATGGTTTTTGCACTATTTTGTTCACTCGTGTGGTGTTTTTGTTTTCGTCATCGTGTTGTATTTTTTAATTTTATTTTGTTGTCTGTCGTCCGTCCGTCTTTTTGTCGTCTTAATTATATACATATTTATTTTTTATTGGCAAGGAAACAGCTTTACCTAATTATTTTCTGTAGTGTTGTAAAAGGTTTTTTTTTTTTTTTTTTTTTTTGTCTTGCTGAGTTCTGTGTGTGTGAGATATTTTTATATGGTCTCATGGTCGGCAATGGATACAGTTCAAACGTGCAATCATAATAACATGAATTCACCATTGCCATTAAACTTCAAAGATAAGAGTAAGCCACTTAGTACAGTTGGCAATTGGACCCCTCTGAATGATTTGTGAAGCTGTGCCTCATAGAACCCCTTCGGGGGTTGGGGGGGGGGGCCCAGTACCTCCATTAATTAGGGCATAAAATGAGGTTGTGATTGTTTGATAAATTCTCAAGGTAAACAACCAAGACCGAAACACCATTGATTATTCCTCCACTACATGTCTCTTAAAAATAAGCTATTCACGGTAAAGTGAGCACTTTTAAGACCCTCCTAACAGGCACTAACCAATAATAAGTACCTATATGTTATTGCGGCATCAGACGTTAACCTTTGAGACAAGTGTAATGTAGGTACAGCCTACACCGTATGCATTGGTCACATGGCCATATTAGTATTAACATGAGGATAAACTATAGAAACTGGCTGAAAGGTAAAATGTACCACTATCTTAGAAAGTGCTCACTTGACTTTGAACAGTTTACAGTGCCTCATACAACTTCTTTGAGAAACCATGTCACCTCATTACTATGGCGGCGAACCCAGTTTTTCAGATCCTTTAAAATATGCTTACCTAACGACCAAATAGTATTAACAGAAATTCAACAAAAAAATAACATTTTCATCAAAACAGGTTATAAATTTTGTTTATACCTAGGAGTTGTTATCAAATAAATAGTTTTTTTATAATCCATTTATAAGAACTGTGATAAACAATTAATAAGTTACATTTGCTTCCAAATTTAACATTAGAAGAACCACTATCACGATTATTTCAACTACCACTGCATTCGCCATCACAATAACATAGTACAAGTACTGCAACAGGACATTTCTGCATTGTAACGTAGTAATCAGCCTGACATGCGCCCACAGCGTACCAATGCACCAATTGACATTATTAATGCACATTGCTATGGATGTAGAAAATAGGCATATGCCCTTTACAACCCTTATGTCTTGGTAGCTTTATTTGCCATTTTTTGTGAACATGTTGCAATCATCAATTTCACAATTAATAATTATAACTACCAGCAACAGTAATTGATGTATACTTTTTTACCTACTGTGCATTTTTTTAATGAAAAACTGAGTTGGGGGTTGGAGATTGAAAGACAGATTTCTGTTATGGCGCAAGCCATAATTACATTTCATAACTTTTATTTAACTGTACAAGGAGTCGGTGCTGCATTTTAATGAAAATTCGTCTAACAGTATCTACTTATCAATGCAGTTTAAATCGGGTTTCTCTAGCCTCCTTCGAATTATAAATGGCCCCATATCTCCGAAACGGCAAGTCCTACATGTGATAAGGCATTCCATCCAGTTAAGGCCTGATCACAGTTCATAACAATGTGCAACTACAGTTAACATTTTACTGGCATTATTGTTTGGTCCAATATGACAAACTATGACATAATTGGATGGAGATATCAATTGCCACAAGTGTGTGTACTGGGTCGACGAAGATGTTTACAATATGATACAACAAGCAGCTAATCTTCATTAATGTGGTGCGGTTTGTCTTGTGGCGCTATTCTTCTTTCAATGATTAGTGACAGGTGAAAGTTACTGTACTATGTTGCAGGAAAACCTTGTGCCATATATTCACCAACTCTACCCAGATGATGGTAGATTTTTTCTAGCAGGGCAGTGCACTGCCACATTGCCACCGAGATGTATGGTCGCTCCTGGATGAAATATATGTACTAGGAAGTGTTGAGTATCTACCCATATCTCCAGATTTGATGACAGTAGATTTGTGTGTGTGTGTGGGAAACTCTGAAGAACATTTCGTACGCCACAAAGCCACAGACCATGAATATCATGACGCGATTGTGACTGCCTGTGAATTCATACATATGAAAACAATACATTTCGATTGTCGTTCTTTTCCACAGCATTTCAGAAGATGCCTTGCTGCTGATGATGGACACTTTGGATATCTGTAACTATTATTAACATTCACACACGCCCAGCATTCTTGTAGCATAACATACAAACAATCCCAACAGATTGTCTTTAATAATTTGTCACTCCCGTTCAAAGATTGTGAACATTCATTTGGGACATCAGGTATACATTAAATACCTCGGCAATTTCTAAATTTTACCTCAAACATTTCTAACATACTAACCATATAACGAACATCAAACAACCACATTAACGGACACGCACTGAAAAACCAGAAAATCTGGGACACCTTTCTAATACAATGTAGGTCCATGTCTTGAATTCAGAACTGCATGAACATTAAATAGCATGAACTGCATGAACATTAAATAGTCTGCGTATATTTGTTTCAGAGGCCTCTCTAAAGCCACGGAGATGCCCTAGTACTTAGCTCACGAAATGGAAAAACTTTTTTCTCGGTGACGTTCATACACAAGCAATATGGATCGCGAATCTCTCAGATACGCAGTGGTGGAGACCACTTGTAGGAAAACGGGTAGAGAATTTCTCCTTACAGGCTGCTCGCAGTAAACTGAGCACTTTCGAAAGCCCTGCTTAAGATCTACTCATGTGCATGCACAGTAAGTATTCTTCCGTCATTATGCTCAATAACCACGAGCCTGATCACTTTATTCTAGCCGAATAAATAATTTCAGGAATTCGCAATTGTTTATCTATAGACTATTCACGGTAAAGTGAGCACTTTTTAAGGCCCTGATAAATTTTTCCTTTTAGCGAATTTCTATCTTTTTGCTACTTTTTAATGTAAACATTGCTGTGAGATTAATATATATATAGCATATACATTTTATCACTCTCAGAAGCTAGTGCCTGAGGCTGCAATAGAATACATTTATTAGGAGCTAATGCCAATTGGGTGGGCCTTAAGAAGTGATCAATTTACTGCGAATAGCCTATAACACTTTAAATTCAAGGTTAAGACGCGGAACTACTTTACCCCGTCGTTACCAACTTTACTGGGTGTATGTCAGTCAGCCCGCCTGTCAAAATGTAAGCGGGTAAGGGGCAGTAACACTTTCAAAACGTTTATTTCAAAAGTGCTCACTTTACCGCGGGCAGCCTAAACTTATTGTTTAAATTACAAGGCAGGGGGCACTCGGTTCGTTACATTCGTGTGGCGGGCGGAATATCACAGTGGCCCCGAGGCCAGGTGCGTGAAGTAAGAGACGTAGCGAGGTCGCGCAACTGTTAAGGAGAGTTAGGAGGCCGCGTTCAAGGCAAGTGACTGGCGGACACGTTCATGACCGGAGGAGTGCACGCAGCAGGTCGGAGATGGAGCGTACAACTGCAGGCCGTGTTCACGTAGCTCGTCCCCTTGAGCGGGCTGGCCCGGTCCGTCTGCGTGCTGGAGTCCGGGCCAACCTTCCTAGAAAGCTGTTCGCCATACGGTGAGAACTTTTGAGGGCCTAGTTACTTTTCTATTTCAGCCATATTTAATACTTTAACTACCTTTTAAAATAAATATTGCCATGTAAGTAATAAACACAGTGTGTAGGTACCACCGTATTCTATAGTTAACAGCTAAGGCTAAAATAAAATATATTTATTGAATATTATTTGAAATGGGAGGGTCTTCAAAAGTGCTCACTTTACCGTTAATAGGCTATAAAGGCTGTTCACGATGGAGTGAGCACTTTCGAAATCAACCTTAGAAAAAAGACTGCATATACTTCAACGGGCGCACTCAGTGATACGCACCCCGTAAAGTTGGTAACGATAGATGGAAAGCAGTTCCATATCTTAACGTCAAATAAAAAGTGTTACGTAACCATTTGTGATCATTCAAATTATTTGTTCTCCTTTCTGTATTTTTTACTGTATTATTGTGTAAAAATTAGCAGATTTATTAAATGTTTACTTTTCTAATAATTTCACAGCTTCACTTGGCCGACGCATGAATAAAGTGACGAGGCCCATTGGCAAAGTTAATTTTACATAAGACGGAGGAATACTCAACGTGCATAGAAGTAGAGCTTACGCAGGGCTTTCAGAAGTGCTCATTTTACAGTGTATAGCCTGTACTCTCCACGCCACGCGCACTGTCAGTCTAGAGGTTGATTTCACCATCACTTTCGTGTACAGGCCATTCGCGGTTATTTCACACTTATCTGAAGCCCTTCTCAAATTCTGCTTCCAGGATATTCCTCCGCCACGTGCATACAAAGCTTAACCGAGTCTGGAAAATCACACCATTGGACAACGCACCACATTCGTACGCACTCAGCATAATATTTCGCATAAGAACTATTTCTTACTTAGGCATTACCAACACAACTATTCTCTCCCTGGTTTTGTTAATATTAATTATAATTTAAATATTATAAATTATAGATCAATTATAAGTAAAAGTTCAATTTAACCAAAAATAAGGTACTTTTATTCTAACACAAGAATAAAACGTTTGTGATACATGACATATTTAGAAAACAACCATACACGTCAAACACATGGTGATTTTTCAAAGGATTGATTTAAAATTTTGAAGAAACCGCAAATGGAATATACACATGAAGGTGAAGCGACGTGAGCATGGAGCAGTGCCAGAATGCAAGGGCGGGAGGAACGGAATATCCCGAGAAAACCTGCCGACAAATGGCATCGTCCGGCACGAAACCCACACCTCGGTTGGCGTGCATAGATCGTGTACGAAAACATGTGTGGTTCATAATGAATGAATATACTTTTGTTACGTTCAACCAATCACACCCGAATATAAAATTATGTTAGGCCCTATGCTAGTGAAGCAGATATTTATTAGCAAATTACATAATTTAGACGTAATTTTAAACGAAAAAATAAAATAAAGCGCAAGTTTACTTTATAAATAAATATGTATATATGCTATACTGATATATATATATATATATCAGTATAGCACATATATATATCAGTATAGCACATATACATATCAGTATAGCACATATATATATCAGTATAGCATATATATATCAGTATAGCACATATACATATCAGTATAGCATATATATGTGCTATACTGATATATATATGTGTGTGCTATACTGATATATAATATATATATATATATATATATATATATATATATATATATATATATATATATATATATATATATATATATATATATATATATATATATATATCAGTATAGCACGCCTTATTCTTTTTTACCCCTGCAACACTATTGACTAAAGGTGAGTTTAAAATTCTAGAAAATATACGTTAAAAATTATCCAGTAAATGCGGTTATCGCACACAGAACTACTTGGTCGGGAGCTCACTTTACAACGACGTTAGTTCGTTCGTTATTTTTAATAACAATTTTTTTTTTTTTTAAGTAAGTGTTGGACAACAAACTTGAACACTGCGATATTTATTCTTCTATGCATTAGTGATCTCATTGTGGTACGAATATTGAACAGTCTGTTTTATAGTTCCAAAAAATTATAGTTGGTACTCCCTATCGGTTCATGTCGAAACTGCATTAGTTTCATAGTGTTTTGAGTGAACTTGACATTTAGATTATGATATAGGCTGTTCACGCTAAAGTGAGCACTTAAGGCCCTTATAAATTTTTCCTCTGATCCTATTTCCATCTCCCTGCTGCTTTAAAGAAAAAAACATTGCAATGTGACCTATAAACCTAATGTATACATTTTACCACCATCATAAATTAATACCTGAGGCAGCAATAAGTTATATTTATTAGCGGTTGATGCCTGTTGGGAGGGCCTTAAAAAGTGCTCACTTTATCGTGAACAGCCTATAGGCATATTTCATGATCGAAATACAAACATATAACTATCCTAGACTGTTACAGCAATATATTCGGTTGATAATCCACGATAATTAGTAATAATACGTTCGGAACAGTGGACTTCTGGGAATCATCGACGTAGTCTAACTTTTCCGCGAGCGAACAATTCGGCGTGAGTTAGTACGGGAAACGAGGACGGTTTCTGATTGGCTATTCCAGCTTTTCACTGTGTATGTTACATGTGGTCGGAGTACGTGGCAACCAGGCCATAGACTAAATATGAGGTATACCGCTTATTCGTCTTATGCGCGTGTAGATACCGGACTGTGTTCGAAATCGCCAGCTAAGGGCGCTTGAAAAGTGCATCCCGGATGCGACGTCACATTTCCGCTGTCCGAACTCGCAGCAAGAGCACACTAATGCACCCTATGATGTCCCCTCCAGCCAAGGACACGAGTCTCGAGCCCTAGATAGTTTTCGATTCGCCATTGTTTGAAATGTTTAATTTGTTTGCGTTTGTTTTGTTTTTACAACTCTGCGCGGCCGCAGAAGGAGCACTTGCAAACGCCACAAAGACAAATGGATCTCGCATGGAGCGAAATTCTACACAGTAAAACTCGAGTTGGAAACGAACACAAGCGTCCGAATGCACTTAACTAGTACATCAGCGGAAAGGAACAAGGGCTCGTGAAACGGGAAGGGTTGAAGGGTAAGTGATCAAGGACACAATGCACCGAAGTTGAACGCAACCATGATTAACAGTGATGAACATGTTGGTTTGTATATTAATTTTTAAATGGCAAGCACTTTTATATGTAGTATATACATTTGCCACTCTGAATTTCATGTAATTCCACTACAAATTGTTTGGAGTAAGTATACATAGATCTCAAAGGGAGCGCTTATTTAATAATCAGTTTTATTTCCCTCAAATCGAATCCATGCCGTTTTCGCTAGACGTGTTTGCAGAGAAGCAGTTCAATGTTGGGACACGGAGACTGGTTGTGCGCAGCCAGCGAGATCGGTCTATAGAATGTTCACGCTAAAGTGAGCACTTTTTAAGGCCCTAGTTACTTTTTTTTATTTCAGCCATATTTAATCATTTAACTGCCTTTTTAAATAAATATTGCCATGTAAGTAATAAACACAGTGTATAGATGTAACCGTATCCTCTAGCTAACAGCTAAGGCTAAAATAAAATATATTTGTTGAATATTATTTGAAATGAGAGGACTTTCAAAAGTGCTCACTTTACCTCGTCTTTAGGCTGTGTCTCAACTCGAAAGTGTGCTCACTCTCACTCGCCACTGTCACTCTGGCACACTCTGGATCACTCTAGCGAATTGAGACTTGTGCTCTCTGTAAGCCTGCGGCATTACTTCTCTGACGGGAAAGGTAATAAATAATTAAAAATAAAATATTGCTGGCCTTTCACTTTCCTCGAATAAATGTACGGTATTTTATGAAATAGTAACTTGTTTTAATTTGTTACATTTTTGCATGATTAAAAACATCATCGTCATGTGAAAATCACAGTATTTAATAATATGCACACAATTAAAGTAAATGAAACATGGACATGTATATCATCATAATTTGTTATGTTCCATATCAAACGGAATATGGTTATTACCCATTTTACAACCGCAATGATTAAGTTAAGTCGATACAATATTTCTAACACAGCTTTAAAAACAACAAAATATATGCCTGGAAATTTAAGGTTAGACTTGAAAACAACATGGCTACCAGAGAGGGTGCGAGAGTGAGCACCAAGTGTACATCGTCGTTCACTCTCCCTTTCGCGCTCTCTCCTCGGAGTTGGGACAGCAGAGAGGACTCTCTGTGACGTCAAGAGTGGGCGAGAGAGTACTCTATCGGCGAATTGGAAAATACGGCCTTAAGCTTCTTACACAATAGTAAACTTTAGCATTTGAATTTACGTTTCCTTTCCCCTGACAAAACCACCAATACACAATACAGTTGTAAAGTCAAGAGTTCAGACAATTGAACATCGGTTCTGCGAGCTTCGTAAAAATGTGTCTCTTGTTAAGAAAATAATTATGGTATTATCCAGGAATGCATTTTGCGTACCTCTCTAAAAAAAAATGGACTTAACATTTATATTAGAAGTTTATTTCAAAACAAAACAAAAAAAAAAAAACTAACTTGTTTAATGTATTAAAATATGTCAATTCATATGTTCCCTCTTCAGATAGTATTCGTTTGCCATTTATTTAATTTAAGAAGAACTTTGTTTAATATACCGATATTAAAATCGCACTACAATAAAATAACGCACTTTCCACATAACCTCTGTTAGATTCTCGGCAAAATGGCTGCTTGACTATGACTTTAAATCTCAACTTTTCGAAATCGTAAAGTCAAGAGTGCTTGACTTTACCTTTGACAGTTCCACTGTGTCAAGCTCCGTAAGAAACAACATGTCGCAAAGCAAACGTAAAGTCAAATGGTAAAGTCAAATGTTAAAGTCAAATGTTGAAGTCAAATGTTAAAGTTTTCAAATGTTTAAGGGTATTTTAGTCTATGAACCAGACGTAACCGCCGCGCCGCCGGCTGTGACACGGCGACATTCCGGCATTCCGTACCGTTGAATCAGTTCCGCTACAACGACATAAGAAGAAGAAGTGAGCGGAGGGTGGTGGTGGGGGCACCGCGCCACTATAAACTAACCATCTCTCCGTAGTCTTGGGGACAGACCCCCCCGGCCTGGTCAGACAACAAAACTGACGGCAGAGGAAAGGAAGAGATCATTTGCACAAGCTTTCGGACCGCGGCTGTTCTCGATGCCTGATTCGCAGGAAAGCCTGCCGATACATCTTGCGCAATCTTCTTCCGGGAAACGAGAGACAATCGACGACCTTGACGGACCGGCCAAAAATATTCCGGATTGTCGCACTTAACGAGAAACGTGGGGTCGGGAAAAAAGAAATTCTTCGGACGCAGTCTTCGAATGAAAACGAAGCTAAATTAATGATCATTTCACATTCGGAAAAAAATTACATCGGTGTGCTAAGTTTTTTTTTTTCTCTTCTCGTTCCAAGGAGGCACTGGTAACCCAAATACTTTCACAGTAGCAGTGACGTAACTGATCGCAGGTACGCAAAGTGCATGTTTAAAGGCTATTCATGATAAAGTGAGCACTTTTGGAATGAACCTTAGAAAAAAAACTCACTTTCCGTGTCTGCATATACTTTAACGGGCGCACTGAGTGACATTCGTCCAGTAAAGTTGGTAACGACGTAAGAGAAAGTAGTTCCATATCTTAAAGCCGAATTAAAAGTGTTAGGTAACCATTTGTGATAATTTAAATTATTTCTTTCCCTTTCTGGTTTTTTTTTTAAATGCATCGAAGTGTACTAATTAGCAGATATGTAAAATATTTACTTTCCTAATAATTTCACAGTTTTACTTTACCGACGTATGAATAAAGCGATGAGGCCCATAGCTATGTTAATTTTACATACGGTGGAAGAATTCACAACGTGCATACAAGTAGATCGTAAGCAGGGCTTTCAAAAGTGCTCATTTTACCATGAACAGCCTTTAATTAGGAGAGTCGTCACAAAAGTATATCTAACTTATCTTCTTTGTTTTAAATTACTAATTGACATTTAACTTTTTTTTCTACATTCAACGTGTCATTACGGTCAGTCGCCGAGTGAAGAAATTATCTCGACTGATGAGTAGACCTAACGGCACTCTGCACCGACTCAAAAGCTTTGATCTTCGTTTTAGAAACGATTTTTTACGTAATTACCTAAAAGCTATACAATTAAAAAAAACCATTAAAAACATTTTAAGTAGAAAACAAAAAAACTTATTTTATAACATTATCACCACTGTCACTGCTATGAAAGCATGAATTATTTTCATTTCGATGTATAACTAAATGAATAATTCTCTGTTTTTGGTATTATAACCACAAAACTTTTACAGTTGCGTGGGTTCATTAGTGAATTTTAATAAGGCTAATATAAAAAAAAAACGCGACTCTTGGATTTTCATAACATCGCTTACCAAAACAGTCCTAACGATAGTTAACAACATGGTGTAGTGAAGTAAACAAATAATGCCTTTCTGAAAGGTATTTTAATAATTGAAATATTAAAATATGTAAGCAAAATAAATACTTTTTACTAGTAATTCCCTTCTGTGTTGTCTCCGTTACATTTCTATAACTGTAATAAAGACATATGTAAACATATTTTGAAGTCAAAATAAACTCAGTATAATTTTATGTGGTCTACGTTAAGTATTTTCAACAGTCATATGCTACGTTTCCATGAAGTTATCATAACGTTTTCAGTATTTTCCGTACGTGATATTAACTGAGTAGATACCCGTTTCCATGACAACTTGGATCGGGATAAAATCGTTTTCAGTGCTGGAGCTAATGTGCGTATTTATATTGTGCGAAAAGGGAGATATGTTGGCTACAATCTAACAATAATATCGATGACACAAAATGAAGTTTGAGTATTTTCTTTACTTTCAGCCAAACATCTATACAAGCGCCGTGGGGTGAAATGTTGCAAGGTAAGCTGTGCTTTGATCTGTGCTGTACCTAATCGTTTGCTAGTTTACGCACCGGTCACTTAAACGTAGTGGTGCAGTTGACGTCAGAGCATGCGTGTAATGGGCAAGGTCTGTAAAAGAGGAGGTTGATCCAAGAGGTGCCATATAGTCTGGGAGTTGAGGGGCAGAGGCGCGATGTAGCCTGCAGCCCTGCCCCTGGCCGTCCGGCACGCGTTCCTCGCGGCATTAGTTCCCGCGCGAGCAAGCTATTTGTTGTTTCGACGATGATCGCGTGTTTTCTGCTGTCTGAGTAAACTGTATGATGCCAGGTACAAGGTGTGCTGTTGCAGTTTGCAACAATAGTTTGGATAAGACGAAATTTCACGGCCAATTTAATTTCTTATCGTAGATTTCCGAAGGGCGCGCGGAAAACGGAATGAATCTTTAAATGCAGAAGAGAAGACAAATTAAACCCAGATACATATTACATCTGCTTTCAACACTTCCAAGAAAATGCTGTGTTTTGAAACAAGTTTTGGAGGATAAATATATCCGGTGCCGATATCTAACAATTCTCAGAGCATTTGGCCAGCTGCTGTAATGGACAGTAAAATATCTTTCAGCAGCTCATAACGATGTTTATTGGTACAGCTGCTGTAATAGACAGTAAAATATCTTTCAGCAACTCATAACGATGTTTATTGGTACAGCTGCTGTAATAGACAGTAAAATATCTTTCAGCAGCTCATAACGATGTTTATTGGTACAGCTGCTGTAATAGACAGTAAAATATCTTTCAGCAACTCATAACGATGTTTATTGGTACAGCTGCTGTAATAGACAGTAAAATATCTTTCAGCAGCTCATAACGATGTTTATTGGTACAGCTGCTGTAATAGACAGTAAAATATCTTTCAGCAGCTCATAACGATGTTTATTGGTACAGCTGCTATAATAGACAGTAAAATATCTTTCAGCAGCTCACAGCGATGTTTATTGGTATTGTTTTCTGCTTCTGGTTTTTGATTCCGAACTGACAGGGAACTGCTTTCTTTCGAATTGAACAATAAGGATTCCTACCACATTGAAAAGTTTCCCTAGATTTACGGAAGAGTATTGGTAAAAATGTAGCCAGAAAACTCCGTAATGTCACGGACACACATTCTTTCTCAGTAACGGACTTTCCTTGAATTTACGGCACTTCCCGTGTATCTTTTAAATTATTATTACAGTGACAAGCTATATGGTTTTCCAAAAATTGCATCATTCTCGTCACTGTAAAGTGGGCACTTTTGAAGCCTTAGTCACTCTTTCCTTTCAGCCTTTTTTTTTAGCCTTTAACAAAATGTTCAAATAAATGTTGCCGTGTAAGTAATAAATACAGTGTATATATTCCACCGGACTGGAAAGTTAACGTCCAATACTAAATTTAAACATATTTATTGAATATTATTCCAAATGAGAGGGCTTTCAAAAGTGCTCACTTTACCGTGAATAGCCTAAACGAGGATGTTCCACTGTGTAACAGAAATAGATTAAATATTTTACGTCCATTTTGTTCTGAAGCAGGATTTTAATACAAATAAAAAAAACGTTCGTAACCTCGCGCCCTGCTCATCCGCCATACTTCTATGCGGATACTTCAGGAGTGGTGTTAATTTTTACAATAATATATACGTACATTTGCAATCTTCCGTACGGTTGAAGGAAGTGTCTGAAGCGATGTCGTCTGTTACAAAGTGCTTGCGCTATCTTGTGACGTTTTAAATTACAGCGTTTGAGACGCAAATGTTTTAAAAGGCACAAGAACAAACGTTTTCCATTTTACGGCGGTTAAGAAGGCTTCGTGTATCCTTGGCATTATTTGTTCCCGACGCACAAAGCTATGGCAATCACGGATAGCTTCGTATTTTTTTTTTTTAGTACGGAAATCGATTCCGTTATCCGTCGTAACGGATCTGATTTACGAACATAAACGGTAAATTTCTATAGAAATTTCCGTTAAGTGACGGAATTTTTTAACAGTGCCGTCCTGCAGAGATAGATTTCCGGCAAAGTTGCGGTAAATATAGTAACCGGTTTTTGAATTACAAATGCAGGTCACAAGAATATTTCACGAAGCTGCTGTTACATTATTCTTAGTCTATTTCAAAAATAACTTTAAATAAATGTTATGAGTTAACTCGATTGTATTTTATTACTGTTTTATTGAATTATTCATAAATTCCTCGAGTGTGTCTGTTTCTCTGTATGTGCCTGTCTCTGCTTGAAAAAGCTACATTTTAAATATACTGTATTCTTAAAATATGTTACAGCAATATTACCTCTTCGTATCCTGTTACTGTGTATGAACGTATTAAAAACATCACCCTTGTAAATGTGTGGCCAGAGTCGTTTCGGTTTCAATATTTTTACGTTAGCTCATAAAATGTCGCGGAATTCTTGTATTATTTTGAAACAAAGAGGCTCGCTCGTTTTTACAAATCTGTTAAGTCTTCGCCTGTTAACTAAGCAATGCTCTTCAATTTTAATATTTAGCTGCATTTCAAATGCTTACGAAACCTTACCTTATAACTGAAAAAAAAAAAAAAAAATATTTAACCACAATAACACGAGCATACAAAACAGCGCGATTATTTTATTTTATTGCGAGAGGAGTGCATCAGATGAATTGAAACGAGACCTCCGATAGGTGTCCGGTAATGTTTCTTCCCAAACACCAGAAGTTTAGTGTCATTATCTTCAATGGTTTGGTTGTATTGACGAGATCGTTTTTCCTTTATATTCGGCTCGCGCTAGGTTCAGGGCTGCACGCTACGTCACAAGCAGGCAGCCACTCAGCGCGCAGCAGGCGACCGAGCCAACCTCCCCTTTGACAGACCTTGCGTAGTGGGCGCCTCGCCGCTCTCTCTCTCTCTCGTGAGTGGCCGCAATACATACAGTTCCTCCCGGCCCCACTCTGATTACTAGTTCGAGCTGTGTGCGCCGAGTGTTTACAGCACGAAGCAAGCACCGGCTTACCTCGCAACACTTCGCAGCACGCCACTGATTTACACTAAATTCCCATATTTATTTAATGCAACGACGATATAACGTAAGTATACAAGAAACACACAAAGCGATGAATGACGAATGATTGCTTGTAGTTCAGAAATACTGTTCGATAGCGCGCGATATTTATTTTCGAAACAATCTCGGTACGACGCGGTTTGCAGTTTTAACTGGCACCCGGCTGAACAATATCCGATCCCAGTTTTCTGGTTTAACGACCTCGGCACTCGATTCGTTTTGAATACAGTTTACAAGGGCAAATTTAATACCTGCCGGTCCGGAAAGCGTATTTAAAACATTTTCGAAAACGAACTCGAAACGTAACAAAAACGCGTTGCAAAATATTTAACTTATAATTGTTAGAACATATATTGTATTTAAAGCTGCTCATACAAATATATTGCCAAAATAATCTGATGTAATGTTTACGGGGGTAGACGCGATTTCTCAAAGTTCCCGTTTGATTATATTTAATTACAGCGGATGTTTGAGAAATTTTTAGATTTTAAAGTGGCAAAATATGTAAAATAGGGGGGGGGGGGAGGGGATTTTCAGCTAAATAATACGACAGTAATTCATACGAATATCCGAAAAAAAAAGTGTCTACAACCAAGGCGAGTTCCACAACGCGCGGATGGGTGAAAAAACCAACACAAAACACAGAGTGAACGAAGACAAACTGGGGTGAACATGTGAGCTAGCCTACAACACGATGAAGCATAGCAAACTGCAACCTATAAAATACACTGTAAACAAAACACTGCCGCAAATTATATACATTATAGGCTATTCGTGGTAAAGTGATCACTTTTTAAAGCCCTGCTAAATTTTCCCATTACTCCAATTTCTATCTTTCCGCCACTTTTTAATGTAAACATTGCAATGTGACTAATAAACACGGTGTACCTACACATTTAAGCTCTCCAGAATATTAACACATGATACTCCAATAAGCCATATTTATTAGTGATTAATGCTCTTTGGAAGGGCCTTAAAAAGTGCTCACTTTATTGTGAACAGCCTATACCACATGTGCTCTGCGGAACAGTTTCTAGAATTTCTTTTTCTTTTTACATTTGAAGACGCTACTGGTCCAGTAAGCATCCGCTAGTTTCCAACGCAGGCCCTGGCGCGGGTAGTGTGGCGGATACTGGCAGGCTGAGTGGGTTTTCTCGTGGTACTTCCGTTTCCTCCTCGTTCAACTCGCACGTTCCCCAGGCTGGCCACGTACGCCAGGCCTGTCCCTCGCGTGGACTAAAGATGAGGCATACCTGTCGTTCGTCTGCGCATGTGCCCAACATAGGCACACCCCAAGGCAACACAGATGTCAGACATCTATATCGCAATGGCGAATGTCCAAAAATCTTCATCTAGTCGCTCACCCCCATTGAACTCTATTCATTCAAAAATCATGCAGCTGTCAAAGCCACGTGGTCGATGAACGTGTGTTTTTTCGAGCACCTTAATTTTCAAAAGGCAAGCGCTTTTATGTTAATTAAATACTTTTCCTAGTTTGAATTTAACTTAATTATATTAAAAATAGGTTAGCGGAAGTATACAAACATCTCAAAGCACTTGTTTACTAATCAGTGTTCTAACTTCAAATGATATCCATATCGTATTGGCAGAAAAGCAATTCAATATTTTCGCGAGTTGACGCCCTCGGTAAAGCATTTAATTCATAAAGTGGCCGCAAAAGCGCTACACCAAACTAGTGCTGTTAGCAATGATGGCGTAGGGATAATACCATAGAAATATGAATATTATTTCCCCATTTTAAGAAAAAATTGAAATTCCCCTCGCTACGCTTGCCATGTCAAACAGCAATACTTTGGCAGCAGCGCTCTGTGGTTGGGTTCACGAACTAAATGGGTCAACAAGAGCGTCAACTTTTCAACGTAGTGTCCAGGCCTCTCTTCTACGGCCGTCCTCCCGACATTGCCTTACTGCCAGAACTACTGCCAAAGCAACGTTTTTAGACAATGGTGGTCCGTTTGTTTACATTTGGTTTTTCAACAAATCCGGGAGTTTACGAAAGGACGTTAATATTTTGCTTATAGCCTCACGGCATCGTATCTGCGTTAGTGTTGGAACACGGGTAGTGGTTGCTACGCCTCTGGCATGCGCCCTCTACTTCTTTACTCCCCCTTTGGACTCATTCCTACTGACCATTTTTCGTTTCATCGGGCGCCAACATTACCTTACAGAATTCCACAACACGCACAAAAACCTAACCAAAATTAAGTTCAGGAAACAAGGCCATCTGCAAATGTAATATCATAATTCTGTGTCTGGAATGAAACAATAATATTGTTGCTCTACGAAATAAATAATAACGAATGAAGGTAAACTTGAGAGCATCACTGTGAACTGCGAAGATATGTTATTTCAGTAGCTATACAGTAGTTCATCAATAAAATGATATAGAGTGTATTACAAATATTAGAATAGGATTAGAAATAGCGTAGCAAACCTTTTAACTTAATATTGTTTTTATAATCTCTTGAGGCTGCCGCCTACCTGGCGTTGCGTGAGTGTTTAAATTACCGAGTTTTTTTTTTTCCACGAAACTGTTAAATGTGCGTACAATACGTTGTTTTACGAAAAGAACACACACTTCAGACGAGGGTTTTAGTGCTTTCAAAACGTCACACACGTTAGAAACACAATTAACAGATCCTTCCAAAACGGCTAAAAAAAAAAAAAAAAAAAAAAAAAGCAACTTTTCCAAAGCGCAGTATCTCGAAATATATGCATCAGATACATACACAACTATGGGCCTTATACTGAACCTTCGTACAGACTTCCTCCAATCAAATAATAGTGTTCGCCGCTGAAAGTCCCGTATATACACGCAGTGCGACGAGAGCACTGCATGTCAGTTCACAGCCTTGCGCTTATAGCGGTGATGGCGCACTCTAACCTCTAAAACTTTATTCGATTACCTACGTAAAAACAGTATCATACAATATGAGCACAACATAATTCTTTGCGTTTTTATTAAAGTCCCTGCCACACTGTCAAATTTTTCAGTCAAACTGCTTCCAATAAGTTTGGCCAAATAAAAGTTTGACAGTTATGACGTCATAGAAACGTCATAAACACCACCATGTTTGTCTGAAAAAGTTGGATGGCTTCAGTTTCCATCAAACATTTGAAAATTGGACCTGTTCTAAAATTGATTTGATGTTTTTCAGCCAATCAGAATCGTGTACGACAAAATTGGACGCCAAGAAACTTAGATAACGAACAATTGCTGGAAACGAAGTTATGTTATGAAGATAATTAATGTATGAAGAGGCTGTCTGGGCATGAATGCCATTTTAAGTGAATATTGCACATAATATTACGAACTCAGATGCATAAATTCCACTGTGCAGGAACTATTATCTTATAAATAGAATTTTAATTTAGTAAAGAAACGAAAATAAATTACAATATTACTTACATTTCTTCCTGTAATGGACCGCGTGGAAAAACAAAAGCAATATCATAGTATGAAAACAATCTTTAAATAATATTTCAAATTAGATTCCCCCAAATAAAAAAAATTTGTCAGTGTGACACATTTTCAAACATTCAAGATTATTTGATAAAATTTGTCGTAAGGAAAAATTTGATGGCCGTATTTTGTCCTCAGATTTTATTGTCAAATAAAGTTGAAGGCAATAATTTGATAGTGTGACAGGGGCTTTAAAATAGACGATGACAAAAATAGACGATGACAAGCCAGGATGGGACAATCTATACTGTGTTAAATTTGTAACCCGAATTTCGCAAGGCCATCTAAACTTCCGGTTTGCCTGGCCCATACTTTCTTATTGCGTCTCTCTTCCAAGAAACACAATAGGCAGTGCAACTCCGGCGGCAGAGTGGCTTCCTGGTACAGACAACTGCAACTACCAACTGTGTTTTTCTCAGAAAAGAAACTTCAGAAAATTAAGATAACGTCGTTTTGGCGAAACAGCTGAACTCTATTTGCGGACCGATTACCTTGAATTCGAATGATCGCCTTAGCACCTACATTTCAATTTTCAGCCGCTCCCAATGAACTGTCTCATGCGGCAACAAATTTCCTAATAATGGTTGATTAACGACTCTCAAATTAAATAAACAAACAAGAACACTATAGGCTGTTCACGGTAAAATGAGCACTTTTAAGGCCCTGCTTAATATCTACTTGTGTGCACGATGTGTATTCTTGTGCCTTATGGGTCTCATCACTTTATCCATGCATCGATCAAGTGAAACTGTAAAATTATTAGATAAGTAAGTATTTTATAAATCTGTTAATTGTTACACGTTGACACATAAAAAAAAAAAAAAAAAAAAAGCCATAGAAATAATTTTAGTTATCACAAACGGTTACTTGACACTTTTAATTCGACGTTAATATATGGAAATACTTTCCATACATAGTTACCAACTTTACTGAGCGCATGCCACTCAGTGCGCCCTTTAAACTATATGCAGGCCGGGGCAGTGACGTTTTCCTAAGGTTGATTTCAAAAGTGCTCGCTTTATCGTGAACAGCCTTTAAGTGTGTCTGCTTTATACGTTGCAGACAAAATTAAAATATAAGCGTATAGTTTTTTACAGCCAAGCAGTGGCTGTTCGCGCTATAGGGCTGCAGGGCTGCAGGCCTCCCCCCCCCCCCCAACCATAAATTATTAGTAAATTACAGTAAACAATTTTAACGTCGCAGCTGCTCTCAATTTGAAAGAAACCTTATTATGCTTGCTTCCAGCTCTCTACTCTGCCAACTGCCGTAAGGCAATTACACAACTGAAAACTTTAATATCTGACTTTACGTTTGCTTTCCGACATGTTGTTTCTTATGGAGCTTGACACAATGGAACTGTCAAAGGTAAAGTCAAGCACTATTGACTTTACGATTTCGAAAAGTTGAAATTTAAAGCCAAAGTCAAGCAGCCGTTTTGCCGAGACTCTAACAGAGGTTATGTGGAAAGTGCGTAATTTTATTGTATGGCGATTTTGAGCCCGGTATATTAAAACAAAGCTCGTCTTAAATTAAATAAATGGCAAACAAATATAATGTGAAGAGGAAATAAATGAATTGACATATTGCAATAAAGTAAACGAAAGAGTTTTTTGTTTTGAAATAAACTTTTAATGTAAATTTTAAGCATATTTTTAAAAAGGTGCGTAAAATGCATTCTTGGATAATATAAGTATTTACATAACAAGATACACATTTTTACGAAGCTCCCAGAACCGATGTTCAATTGTCTGAACTCTAACTTGACAATATTGTATTGTGTATTGGTGGTTTCGTCAGAGGAAAGGAAACGTACAAGTCAAATGCTAAAGTTTTCTATCGTGTAAGAAGCTGTAGGCCGAACCCTCGACCAAGCAACGTGCAACTCTCGTGCTAGGAGGGGCTGCGGAGAAAACAGCCCCCGGCCTGTCAGGCCTCGCTAGCGCATGCGCACTGTGGCGATGGGTATTAATGAGTTCGGGAGGAGGGTCCACGCACCTCGCGCGCACATGGGCTGCACGGTTTCCAGCCCAAAAGCCCCTGTCACTCGGTCGAATTTTAGCCTCCAACTATATTCAACAACGCCGACCTCCCGTGGCGCGGTCTGGGGCGCGATAGTCTCTGGGTTCGAATCCCGGGTAAGGCATGGGTGTAAATTTAAGTTTGGTTACAAGTTAGTTTGTAAGGCGTAAAACCGGGGGATGTTAAAAAGCCCTTTACACTACAAGATATTTGACAGTAATATTTGAAGACAAATTACGACCATCAAACTGTTCCTTCCGGCAAATTTTATCAAATAATCTTGAATGTGTTTGAAAATGTGTTACACTGTCTATTTTTTTTTACTGGGTGAATACAATTTGAATTATTATTTAAAAAATTATTTTCACAGTGAGATATTGCTTTTGTTTTTCCATGCAGTCGATTACGGGAAGAAATGTAAGGAATGTTGTAATTCATTTTCGCTTCTTTACGAAATGAATATTTTATTTATCAGATATGTTTCCTGCCCAGTGAAATTTAGTACCTCCGAGTTTGTTATATTACGTGCAATATTCACTTGACACAGCACGCGTGCCCAGACAGCTTCTACATAAATTAATTATCTTTATAACCTACTACGTTTCAACCATTTGTTTGTTATTTTAAAGTTTGTTGACGTTCATGTTTACAGTGCACGATACTGATTGGCTGAGACCGTCGAACATCAAATAAATTTCAGGACCAGTTCAATTTTCAAATGTTGGATGGAAACTGAAGGTATCCTACTTTTTCAGACAAGTGTGAAGGCGTTTGTGACGTTTCGATGACGTCATAACCGTCCAAATTCATTGGACCAAACTTATTGGAAGCAGTTTGACGGAAAAATGGACAGTTTCTTCACAGGCAGTTGTGGGACAATGAAACTGGTGCGGTGTTTTTTATTTGCTTTGCTGGCGTTAAGCCCCGGTGATTACCTCACGCGTGAAGTGAAGCATTTGGAGGTTTGCAGCTACGTTGCATTTAATACATCTGAATTAAAATTAACACGAACAGAATAAATGTGACGGGTTTGCAAGCGATTTCTCAGTTATCACTAGAGGAGCATAATTAAATCAAAACCAAATTGCATAATAATTAATCAGTCAACATCAACAATGCAGCAGACATATACAAGAAAATTTAATCGTAAGGTGTAAGATAAGCACAAATGGCTGCGTGGATGTGAATAAAAAAATGCTTTATTTTGTTTTTATGAAAAGTATGTTGGTTATATTTTTAACTTACTTAATTAATTTGCTTATTTGTAATGTTGACATATATGTGGTTTGAAAATCGCAAAATAATATGGCGGGAATATTTTATCGGTACAGCATAAAATATAAGATGAGAAAGGAAATTACCATGTTAAAATAATCTTTTATCAACAAAACTTTTGTAACAAAAGAATTTTAATACGAGATTATTAAAAAAAATATGGTGCAAAAGGAAAGCTGTTTAATCCACGTACCATCATTTTTTAATAATCCTAAGTAATTATGAAAATCTAAGCGAAATGGAAATTGTAGTTCGTCAAATGTTCGTTTAGGAGAATAACAATGGAAATTTTCGTTTGTTTATCCATTTTTCTATGTTTATTAATAAAATGTTACAAAATAATTACTTGAAACTTCACTTGAAATTTTGGCATAAGTTATTTTGTTAATTTGAAGAATTTTATTACAAAATTCATTCCTGCTTTATGCAATCGATTTATGTAAATATTTTTTATATGTACGTTAAGGAAATATTTAGGTGCATATTGTTACACTGTTTGACCATTAATGACACTAGGCAAGCTTTATTTCACAATTATATTTGACTTAAGTTGATCACGTGCAAGTATTTAGTTGGCAATTATGAAATTTTAACGTTATCGTTAGCACATTCGTCAAAGCTGTGTTCTCACAATATAATTTTTTATTTTCTTTTCACTGTTATGAAACCCAACAATACATTTTTTTTTTTTTTTTTTTTTTTTTTTTTTTGCTAAACAAAAATCACTTGCGCGCAACCCTAGAATATTTTAAAGCTTATTTTCAAAACTTAAAAATAAAAATGTATAAATAGTTTATTAAACTCGCTCTCCCTCCCACTTTCAAATTCACTGTGCAGATCTCCCTACCTGTGCTGGGACCCACGAGCCGCGACAGCGACCAGGGCGTGTTCCACTATGCAAGGATACGTATAAAAAAATAAATAAAGAAGACGGAACCCGTGAACTGAACTATAACGAAATGGGATAAATGCGAGCTAAAGGCTGTTCACTGTAAATTGAGCACTTTTGGAAGTCCTGCCTAAGATCTACTTGCAGGCACGTTGTGTATTTTCTCGCCTTATGTAAAATTAACATTGTCATGGACCTCATCACATTATTCATGCGTCGGCCAGGTGAAACTGTGGAATTATCGGAGAAGAAAATATTTTTAAAAAATCTGGTCATTTTTATACTTCAATGCATAAAAATAACAGAAAGCTAAAGTAATAATTTAAATTACCACAAATGGTCACCTAACATTTTTTATTCGTCGTTAAGATAGTGGAACCATTTTCCTTCCATCGTTACCAACTTTACTGGGCGCATGACACTCAGTGCGCCCGCTAAAATATACGGAGTTGGGAGCAATGACTTTTTATAAGGTTGATTTCAAAAGTGCTCACTTTATCCTGAAGAGCCTTTATCCTACAATACGCAGAAGTACGAAAAAAAATTTGCAAACTTATAAAATCTAAATAACTTTTTTTTTAAATTATTTATTACAGGCCATTTCACACAGTGAAATATTTTTGATAAAAATATAATTCAAACCTTTGAATGCAGAAATCCTTCACACGTACGTCATTGAAATGTATTCGACGAAAATGAAAATGTTAACTTGAAATCTTCGAAAGTTATTCCCCGTAATGAGATAAACTTGGAAAGTTCTAGTTACAAAAGAGTAACTCACTTTAGACCTCTCTGCCACAGACTGGGTTCGGAGGCCGTTAGTTTTGATACTAACATCTTCTGGGGCTGTGCTGGGCCGAACATGAAAACCTGTCGATCGGTACGTACTGTCGAAATTTTAGTTAACGGAAAACCAAACTTTCCCAACGCGTTCGAATTATAAGTCTACTCGCGATTTCTTCACACTTTTTAAATCAAAGCTTTGAAAATTCACCACATGTATGACGTGTTTACTAAATATGTAATGTATCACAAGCGTTTTATACTCCTGTAACATAAATGTGTAATATGTTTCGTCAAATTGAGCTTTTGCGTATACGTACATATAGGTTATAATATTTCATTTGTAATTAGTATGAATAAAAATAGGGAGAAAATAGGTGTGTTGGTAGTGCCTAGTAATAAATAGTTATCACGTAAAATATGATTAAACTGAGTGCGCATGAATGCGGTGCGTTGTCCTCTCGGTGAAATTTTCTAGACTTGGCTAAGTTTTGTTTGCATAAGAAGGAAGAAAATCCTGGAAGTATAACTTAAAACAGAGCTTCAGCAAAGTTGGATGCAAACCGTGAACGGACTAGATCATTTTTAGTGTCTTGAAAAGTCACTTAACCCGAATTAAAAGCTGTTCACGATAAAGTGAGCACTTTTGAAATCAACCTTAGAACAAAGCATACACTCCTACCTGCGTATATACTATTTTAACAGGCGCACTGAGTGTCGCACGCCAAGTAAAGTTGGTAACGATAGAAGGGAATGTAGTTCCATATCTTAACGTCGAACAAAAAGTGTGATAACTTAAATTATTTATATCGTTTTCTGTTTTTTTTTATACACCGAAGTGTAAAAATTAGCAGATTTTTAAAATATTTACTTTTCTAACAATTTTACCGTTTCTCTTGACCGACGCATGACGAAAGCGATGAGGCTCGTGGCAAGGACAATTTTACATAAGGCGGAAGAACACACAACGTGCATACAAGTAGATCTTAAGCAAAGCTTTCATAAGTGCTCATTTTACCGTGAATAGTCTATAGCCGACTTAACTGACTACGTATTTGTTATTTTAGTGTTTAGTTTTAAGTATGTAAGTAAACTTGCTAAAATGCTAATTTATCGAATTTGCAACTGTCACTGAGCAAATGCGTTCGAATTTAACGCTACTACTTAGTAAAATACTAATTTACTAAATTGTCAATTCGCACACAGCCTAAGGTTTTAGCGAAGACAAACACAAAACTCAGTTTTGGAAACTTGTGTTCGTATGTTAGAATACGCCGGAAATCACTGGTATCAAGATAACAAATTGCATATGTGTCTGTAATGCTTATACGAAAAAAAAAAAATGCATTTTGAAAAAAAAAATAAATAAATAAAAAATAAAAATAAAATAAAAGTAATTCAAAATGGCAAACATTGCTTTATAAAGCACAACCAGAAAGTGGTGTTTCATAAATTTTTAAAGGTACATTATGTCCGTGTAATAGTTAATATGCCTGTACTTATACAAAAATTGTTTTAACACTGCCGCATTTAGACATACTATTTTTAGACAATTACTCATATTATTTAGCTTTTTAACAGAACCCAGTAGTACATTTCACGCCATACTTACAAACAAAATCAAAATTCCGTTGTTCATACCGCACACGAAATCCAACATTCGACGCGAAACTTGAATTACAAACTTCGGTTTCGAGATACGGCGAAGATACACTTCCGAGGCGCTTGTACTGCACACAAATTCTGCTTCCCGAAACCCAGGTTACTGGAAAACTTGTTTCAACTGACGGTATAAACGTACTGAATTGCCAGCACAATTCTGTAAAATACCAACCCTCTGAAACAATAAAACCTTCATATTGTACCATGTGCCACCCTTAGTGTCCGGTGACAAACTACGGTATACCGCTGCGGGAACAACCAACGTAGCCTCCGAACAAACTCATTATTGTTATAAATTCGATACACGCACTGGGCTAAACGTGAAGAATGTACTACCGCAGTTTCGTACAGTAAAATTAATAATAATTCTTTTAATTATGCTAATTTAGAACTTTGCCATTATTTCGTGTAAAATACACACGCAATATTTTAAGTTTTAATTGGTAGCTGGTGTATTTACATAAGATAATATTATGCGTATTTCTTGTAAAGCTTCGTTTCCTTTCGTTTATTTCTACACTCCAGTAAAGTAAACTGAGTACAAGAAGCTCTTCGACGGGTATAAATACACTAATTTTCCAACGGACGCACGCGTACACAATGCCATATTTTTTTTTTTTAGCTTTCTGAACGGTAACCGGCAATACTTTCACGAGAACCACTCTGATTGGATGATGAAAAACTGAATTCGAGAAAACATAGAACACGCCCACTGCGCAAATCTTGAAGGCATTCAAAGCATTCAGTTTCTTGAGAGATGAAATGGCCGCCGTTGTGATGTCACAGCGACGTGGTTCAAGAACTGTAATTTGAAGCAAGATTCGATCTTATGAAATGGCCTCATAAGCAATATAACATACACGTCACTTTTTTAATGTTAGAGTAATTTTTTTTATATTCAGTTAATAACACTGCCTAACCATGCACGTGTTTCTATTAAAACATAAATTTATAATATCTACAGCAAAAATGTCTAAATCCACAATGGTTACCATGATGCATCACTCTCGAGTCCAGTGGCGCTTATTGTATTTTAGTTAAACTAAATTAGTTGTGTTTGTAAGCCGATATAAGCAGGCTAACTTCATTTGCAGAGCCATTTACTGCAGAAAGTAATGATTTATTTTATGTTTTATAGTTCATACATTTTTATTCTGTGAGCCAACCTCGATGTATACGTTGTCAGGGATTGTTGATTTGAATTTTACAGCACTTTCTTTTCACTAAATTGAGATTATTTTAATGTTATAGCTTATTCAGTCGGATTAAATGTGTAATATGATTTAACATCTGCAAATACGGGTTACAACTGTCATTTCTGCCACTCATTTGGTAAGTCTATTTATTATACTAATGAAACAGGAATTATTTCATGGTCTGAGCTTTTTTTTCGCCCCGGTAGACCTGAAGATCAATGCTCAAGAATAATTCTAGCCGAGGCCTAATCATTAAATATATATGAATACATGAAGTTGATTATTTAAAACTTATAGACGGACCTACAAAATTCTGGTTCCCGTACAGCTG
Source organism: Dryococelus australis (assembly GCA_029891345.1). NCBI lineage: Eukaryota > Metazoa > Arthropoda > Insecta > Phasmatodea > Phasmatidae > Dryococelus > Dryococelus australis. The sequence goes on along the minus strand of CM056998.1, from coordinate 185,401,952 downwards.
GCAACCAACGTGGGGTCCAAGAATGTGGAAAAAAAATGGGACTACATTATAAAACTTGAAAGTCTCGAAGGAATTCCAATATCACTTGCTTGCCATTGATATGATTATGGCTGACAACGAGGAGCTACCACAGTCATTAAGTTATGAAAATTCAAATGATTTAGCCGGCAATGTTAATAACCCCGAGCAAGGTTGGGTAGTGACGGGAATATTTCCATTAGAGAGGCCAATATTGCGAATGCCAAAGCGGTTAGAGAAGAATCTGTTTTTCAGAATCATATACCTCCACCGCAATTTAGTGATACACGCACCAGTTACGCAAACCCGATACAGGCAGTTTTGGACGTGCTACAACGCATGGAGTTGAGATGTGAGACTGGACAAGCGGCATTGCAGTCCAGGTTTGAGACCGGACAAGCAGATCTAAAGTACAGGTTTTAGGCTGTACCCAGCGGCGGATGGTGACTTTTGAAACTGAGAGGGCTGTAGCAATCCTAACTCATATCATTACAAATATCATTTTTTAAAAAATAGGCACAGTGATAAATATATTGCGTACGACAGGCTTAAGTAAGTGTAGCTTATGTAGCTAAATACAAAAAATAAGTGTGGTTGTTTGAAGAAAAATGTATCATCGCCCGATTTGTAATGGTCAACATACTTTGGCGGCTAGTTCAGATCTAATCACTACCACAGGTATGTATTTGTTGTAAGTTTGTCTAGGTTATATGCCTTCCAACCAGTACCTACATGGTGGGGTATATTACACGAGACGACGAGAGATGACATAATAATACCAATTCTACCATACTAATGATGATAATAACTTAAATATACTAAAACTAATATTTTTAAAACCAAATACTAATTTACATAGCATACAGTACATAAAAAATGCATGTCAAATTTAAATTAGAAGATGAAAGTGGCATATCTTAATTAATACATCAGTAAAAAAAATCCATTTGTCAACCTGTATGCGCTATCTAACTGGCAATGTATATTCACCTTACCAAACAACTAAAATTTTATGGAATTTTTTATATGTTGCGAACATGATTTACGTCTTTTAACTTTGTCTCCCAAATGTTTTAAATCTTTTACTCCATTGACAGTCCACGCAAGATCATTAGGTTTCATTAGCAAAAAAAAAAAAATTAGACAAAAAAAAATTTCCAATTTCACACCCGCAATAGCCAGTCCGCGAAATTGTATGTACTTACGTCGAATTTGCTCGTATACGAACCATTTACTACCTTGGCTTTGTTGTTGAATTATATGTTAAATATATATATGTTATATATATAACTGTGGCCTTGCTGGTCCTAGATCCTGTAGCTCTAGTTTATTCTCGTAATTGAAAATCTTTGTCGTAATAAGGTTTAAAATGTTACTCGCCGAATTAACAATTATTTACAAGTTTACACAACACGACATTAACAACAATTCAACCCTGCTTCTGACAGATCATCATTAATTAACAACAATCTTATTCAGAGTATCACACACTATATTTGAAGCTCACGCGAGTTTGAACGATATCTATAAATAAGAAATATTCTTAATAAATACAAGCATAGTTAAGAAATATGTTTAACAACTGCAAAAGAGCGGAGTGCGAAACTAAGCTTACAAAACATGTAGTTTTGGTAGCTTTGTCAAGTTCCAGGAAACCATTTTTTTTTTGGTTGAGCAGGGGCGAGCCCAGCTCTCTCCGATTTACAGCATGTGATTGGCTGAAAAGGGCCGAGCCCCTGAAGTATTCCCTCCCTCCCTCCCGTATCACCCCCTAGTCATATGTTACGGCCATCTCTCTCTACTAGCTCCACCCACTTCGGGTAGAAGAATCTGCCGCCCCACCACTCGACATTTCCAAAAACATTTCTCTCGTGACAAGTGTCTCGTCCGTCTCGAAAACATTGGCAACGAAATTACCTCCGTATTCGTACGCAGTATTATTTACTGAGTAGCGGATAAGTAGAGATATGCGTTCTGAGATTTTGTTAGGAGGGTTGCGCCCCGCAGCCTTACCTCAGCAGCCGCCACTGAGTACAAGCAGAACTAAAGTCCAGGTTTAAGGCTGTACAAGCAGAACTAGTGTCCAAAGTTGAGTCCAGGTTAGAGGCTGGACAAAATTAGCTTAAATCAGAATTGCAATCACAACTGGCAGTTTTTAAAACAAATGTCGTGTCTGAAGTGTTAGAAGAAGTTAATCCTGTGATTAGCAGCATTGCAGATCGGCTTCTCGCTGCTACAGATGACTGTGTTGCTCGCAGTCAGAATGCAAGTTTTGAAATTAATGCTCTTAAAAAAATTTTCACTCATTTTGAGTCGAAAGTTAATGATTTTAATAACGCATTCACACAAATACAGTCAATAAACCAAAGATGTGGTGAATTAGAGAATACTGTATCTTCACTCAGGTTAGAACCTCCTACTGTTCGGAATGATGTATCTGAGGATAGAATTAAAATACAGTTCCCTGCAACTTCGCAACGTTGAGTGCACTCCAGTCATCCTCGATCTCTTATGAAAATACTACCTGAATACAATAGTCGCGATTTGGAAAATCCTATTTAGTTCCTACGAAGGTTAGATAGTTACTTCGCAATGTGGAAGGTCAGCAGTTTGTGAAAAATTACAATATTTGAATTTAGTACTTAAGGGTAGTGCGCAGCATTGGTGGTAAATTGAAAAGGATACAATTTTAACATATGAACAGTTCAAACAGACCTTTGAGAGACGTTTTTGGAATCGTGAGGTTCAAGGTCTCCTTAGGGCTCAGCTTCATAGTGGTAAATTATACACAGGTAAAGGCAACTCCTTTGAAGCTCATTTGACTCAAATTTACGAGCGCACATTCATTTAGACCCGCCCATGGCAGACAATGAGTTCCACATAATGATACTATTGCAGTTGCCTATGAGATATCAATTGAATTGGGCAGGTGGACATTTACCTCACTTTCTCAGTTCAGGGACGAGTTGTTGTGGTATGCTCAATTAGACGAGTTACCAAGAAGTGGTCCTGGTGATTTGCAACGAAACCATCTATACCCTTCTGCTCACAAGCATAATTATAGAGTATTTACTTACCACCACAATAAACAATCTGTGAATGATGCGAAGAGGTCTCATTCTACTAGAGGCAGTGACCTAGAACTACCATATAATGAAGGCTCGGACGGCGACAAACAATACCATAGGTGTATGTGGTGGAGACATAAAAGGAACAAACGCAAGGGTAAGGATTCGCAGAAAAATTCCACTGAAGGATACAGAACTGCCCAGGAGTAGAAACTGTCACCAAACAGATGTTGATCGCACACCTCCACGAAATAAAGATTCAAGTAGGAAATGGGGACATGGTCGCAGTAAGCAGGGCGATATAGTTGCTAATAACTCCCATTCCATGGGTAACCCAGTTGCGAATGATAAAGAAACAGGAGAGGCCGAGTTTAATCCGTCAGCACCTTCGCTCAGCCCTCGCCAGAAACACTATATTAGCTCACGGGCAAATTATGACCACATTTGGTACAACTCTAATCTGAAAACTAACTAGTAAGGGTCCAGGAAGTTAGCGCTCACTCTTCGGCTCGTAATGATTGGTTTGGAGTGCAAGAATGTGAGATTGCCCAACCTAGTCCGCAAGTTTGTACTATTAATCTACACGAAGAAGAACATGAATTTCTGTTGGAAGAATTAGAGGAAGTTGAGGTCCTGTCTCGTGATCCTTTGTGTCCAAAAGTAGAAGTGTTTGTGAGCGACTGCTCCTGTTAAGCAATGTTCGACAGTTGTGTAAAAGTGAGCTGTTTCTCTGAGGAATTCATTAATGTGATTGAAAAGCCAGGCTTTCGGATTGCGATGATTCCAGCCTAGACTAACAATTGTCGCAGTAACCTCACGAGGCGGTTCAGCCATTAACCTCCAAGCTCTACTGAACATAGGAAGGCTTGGGGACGAAATTAGCGCTATTTGTTTCATATCAATGGACTTGGTTACTCCTTCAATACTTGAGGTCAATTTTCTTAGCAGATGTTCTAGCGTTATTGATTTTAGTTGCAACATTGTTCTGGCCAGAGAGAATGCTCCCGTTCCTGAGCTCAAGCCAACAAAATGGAAGTGCAGGAATGTCATAATTGTTACACTCCGAATGTCGGCCATAGAGAATGTTTGTTCACTTGTCTGTGCTGCCCAGCACAATACTTCGGACATGTCGCAGATGCATTTTCGGAATGTAGTATTATAAGCAGAAATCATTTTAGATGTGCAAAGGGAATCCTTAACAACTCTGCTAATGGAAGGTAATTCTGTGTTTAGTGACAAACCAGGAAGATACAATAAGTAAGAAGTAAAAATTACTCCGACAACAGTCCTAACAGACAAAGGAACTCCGTTTCCTACCGAAGTTTGGTCGACTGGGTTGACTAAGATGGGTATCATGCCTACAAGCATATCTGTGAGACATCCTCAGTCGAATCCGAGCGAGCGATTCATGCGTGAGCTAGTGCACATACTATGTATTCTTTATCACTCCAAACCACAAAGCTGGAGGAACTATTTGCCTGCAATTGAATATCTGCATAATGTCATACATGAATAAACCGGTCAAACACCTACTGAGGTGTTGAAAGGCACAGTATCAAGGCTACCATTTCCCTGTTTGGCAGATAAGCCCTCAGATACTTCTAATCAAGATTTCGAACGAAATAGAGAGGCGATATTAGGGGAAATTCGAGCACTGGCCAAGCAGCGATAAATTAAGGCATCTGAAGATAGAAAACAACATTACAAGTAAGTAAGGGAGCATTGGTTTGCATCTGGGTGACTTAGTACTGGTTCGAGTCCATAATGTAAGTAATCAGGCTGAGTTCATAACAAAGAAGTTACTACCGGTATTATCTGGGCCTTACAGAATTTCGAAGGTTACTCAAGAGAATTGCATGGAATTAGTAGGTGAAAATAACGAGCAGGTTGTGGGGACATTTAACGCGAGTCAATTGCAACTATTTAACAAGATAATCGGCTCTGAGCTACCTGCATCCTTAAGGGATTTGTCAAGAGAACTGTACAAGATTGAACGTGGATTATGCAGTCTGTTCGTCATTTTCGGAGTCGAAAGCAACCTAAGCACAGTTGAAAATAGACAGTTGAATTATTCCATAATTCCGATCTTAGGTAACATACTAACTTATTATTTGATATAGAGTGAAGGCACTTGGGGACTTTTTTCTATTTTGGCATAAACATTTCCTCAAGATGTGTATTGTGCTATATGAGTGTTTATTACTGCATTGAGTAAGTTAGTTTTTTAAACTTAAATTTCGAATGTTTATGCTCATCGCATGACTGGTGATGTGAGGTCTCGACTGGGAAGCTGTGTCATCTCCACATTTGATGGCATATCTACTGGAGGAAGGTGAAGATCTACATTTGAGGATCCAGTGGAAAACGTTGCTGTTTCATATGTCCAGTCCCAATTCGGTCCAGATGCCTGAGGTGTTGCCTGTCATAACATCGCTGGGATCCTGTTGGGGCATGAGCTGAGCAGAAGAGTGATGCTGCTAATGATAAAATTTTAATTCTCAGGGAGCATAAAAAAGTATTAGTCGATAGTTGTTTGTAATTGTTAGTTAATTCTTCGTATTTATTTATTATAAATGACTATGGTATACCTCCTGCCTTTGTGACTAGCTGATCAGGAAATTTTCCCAGCTGAATGTAAATTGTTTAAATTTTTAGTAAGGCATTTGAAGCGTTTAGTAGTTTTCAAGATATTGCACTAGTAATTGCACTATGTGATTGTTACTCTAGTCACTAAATCAGAATTATTAATTTTTATTTGTCATATTCCTAGTGGATCTGTTTGTTTTTCTCATCTCAACCCTCACACTTTAGTCCAGTCATCCCTGTACTTCCGCCTTCCATTTTTTCTTGGGATCCTCGACGGCATGGGAGGGAGAGTGCATGGGGCGAGGTGGATTAATCTTTCCTCCTTTATTGTTCACGCATATTTTAAACCTTATTTCTTGTTTGTGTTGCTGTTTACTCTTACTATAGTCTACCATTTGTGTTTTAAGTATTACCCTGTTGTTGTTTTGTTTGCATATTGTTCCTACCGTATTGTCAACTTCAAGCTGCCCTGTTCGAGAGTGGGATGATGTTAGATAATGTCGGGAAGTCGGCATTCCTTCGCCTCCCGGTGTGGAGAGGCTGCTTTGATGCGTCACTCTCGAGTCCAGTGCCGCTTATTGTATTTTATTTAAAATAAATTAGTTGTGTTGGTAAGCCATTATAATAAGGCTAACTTTAATTGCAGTACCACTTTCTACAGCCAATAATTATTTATTTTATGTATTATAGTTCATATATTTTTTGTTCTGTGAGCCATCCTGTAGCCAGGGAGTTGTTGATTTTGAATATTACAGCAGTTTCTTTTCATTAAATTGAACTTAATTTTATTTTTAATGTTATAGCTAATTCAGTAGGATTAAATATGTAATATTATTTAATATTAACAAATACGGGTTACAACTGACATTTCTGCCACTCAGTTGGTAAGTCTATTTATTATGCTAATCAAACAGGAATTCTTTCGTGGCCTGAGTCTTTTTTCATCCCAGTAGTCCTGAAAATCAGTGCTCAGGAATAATTCTACCCGAGGCCTAATCATTAATATATATGAATACATGATGTATATTATTTAGAACCTATAGAGAGGCCTACAAAATTATGATTTCCGTACATTACGAAGATTAATCATGAAACCAAATACTTTATTCCTATTAGTTACATGAAATGATGGTCACGTATGAGTTCAGAGTTGACCAATTCTCTTTATGATTCTGGTTGCGTTTGCTTGTTCGCATATGTTACTTTGTGTAGATTAACGCATAGCACGTTAATTGATACGTATCAGCATCCGTATAATTATAAAGGACATAAATGTTAAAGAATATTTTTTGGTGATTAAATTTTTAAGATACTCTTCATTTTCCCATTTTGCTCAGAATCCTGGCCATTGAAAATCCTGCAAGACGGTTTTAGGTATAATTGCTTTCTATGATCAGGAAGGAGTGATATTTGAAATTTTCACGTGTTATAGCATCTCATGTTTTGTTCAAATCTCTCAAGGATACTTGTAAATACACAAATACTTTCTTTCTTTTGGAATTATTTAGTCTAATGACGTTTCTTTTCAAACTGCCTGAGCCGAGGAAGCACGGAACAGGTTATGGTTTGACCAAACCCAGTAACAACAGCAACTGTCGTTTTATTTTGTGTGAGCTCTGTAATGATTGTAAAACGAGTAATTACATCGAGAGGAGTTCACTAGAACTAATTTGGAGAGCAGGAGTGGCATAAAAAGAAGCTGGGGTTCTGCTGGAAACATACATATATTTCTTGAAAACAATAAACCAAGGCTAACATCAGGCAAACTAGTAAAATACTTACGGACTACAAACATAATTATAAAACTTATATTGCGTTATAACTAATTTTTGGAATTCCAATCCCGATCATTATGGTTACCTGTATACTGTGTGTTAACATTTCAAGCCACAGTGTATGTCCTACACTTCTTGAACCCTGTTTATTGTCGCATATATTATTTGTAGATGTGAATTATATATTTTTTTTGTGACCTATCATCTATTCACTATCACCCGATAGTCCACCTGGTAGTACTGGTTAAGTATTACGTATGTGCCTGCCGAGAGGTTGACGAAGGTAAACTCAGTACAGATATTATTCTTAAACTATCTATGTGAGGAAAGCAGAGAATCAGCGTGGAGATTTTTATGTCCTGGGTAAACGGCCCGTGGCTCAGAGAACAGAAAAGTCATCTCTACCAACATTGACACTGCTGGGACAGTGTCTGACGCCATGGGTAACTACATCTACATCTTAACCACAACCTTGCCGCCCACCAAATTTTCCTCCACCCGTTCATGGTCCCACCACACTGCATCAAATTGTCGCCCTTCCGTGTGGCGCAAAAATCCATCATGCTGATTCCAGTAAGTTATCCCACAAAAATTCGTTTTTCCCAAATTCATCCCTGTATATCCTCGTACTAACATTTAGATACCCGCAACAAAAGCAACAGTGAAGGAGGGGCACACAACAGCATCGCGACGCCTTCCAGATGCCTAGGCGATGCAGTGAAGTGCACCGTGTGGGTTATGAGGAAAGAATGTGAAGTACAGAAGATGGCAACCATTGCTGTAGAGTCGTGAGCACATGTTGAATAGGGACAAAGGAGAGCTGTAACGTCACCCCACCCACTTCATGCATAGCAGCTGGAAGTATTTATGGAGTGGACCTGCTTCACTGCTCAGCATGCGTGAGTGGGACAGTTGTGGGTGGGGAGGGCGCTTCCCCTTATCTGCCGTGCCACAATCCGCTACTGTGCATCCACACCAGGCACCACGTGGACTTTAGTTAACAAACATATCATGCCAGACCCAGTGTAGTGCCCCGGCACCGCTGTGTATGCAATTCTTGCATCCACTACCGTGGGATGCAATAACAAAATATGAAATTGGCACACCATACTGTCAGTGCAGCCGGATGAAGCAACCAAACAGCCAAGCCATGGACAACCATGGAACGAGCAAGGACAGTGTAACAGTGCAAACACCACCGCAAATTTGGACTCAACGGTGGAGATGCAAGCCAGTTTGGGAATACAAAGTTTAGTAGTGCAAACAGTGTAAAACTAGCGCCCACCGAATTGATGCCGCAACCTACTGTGCACTGATTTAGGCACGACCACGCTAAAATGTTATCAAAGTCAAGAAAAATATTACTCTGAATGCATGAACGAAGCAGAGAGGAGTACAGTGATATGATTCGAGTTTTCATGTCAACAGTTCCACGTGAATAGCAGTGTGAAGAATCAAAATAGAACAGTCGCAGATTACTTGACAGGAGAAACGACAGTGTACAAAGAGGAAAATTGCAGGGTCGAAAAACCTACTAAGCAAGAGAGACAAGGAGAGTGGAACGGGATCATGGGCCATGACATTTCTGTCGTGGTCAATGAAACCCAGCTGCCGCACATCGCTAGTGAGAATGTGGCCAATGCTCTGCAGGCATCGCCCACGCAATCTGCACCCTCACCCAGTATGGTCACTACTGTTACATTCATTCTTCCAGCACCCTACTATCCGCAATTTCCATTCTATCAAACACCAGTATTTACGCCTCTGTTACCGCCAATACCTACGCCGTATCCGTCTTTACCGCTTGCACCCATGTATACACCGAGTATTGTAGGAACGAACTCTATTAGCGACTCGCAATGAGAGAGCAGAACACAGAAGGAAGCCATCGCAACTCCAACTCCACAAAACCTGCCAAGACCGACTGCAACTGAAACCTCCAGCAAGTTCCAGACACTGTCCACATTTACGGGCGCACTGACTGAAGACACAGTAGCCTTCGTCGAGGAATGCACACCATGGTTCATCTGCTACGGTGTTTGGGAGGAAGAGTGGGCGGATTGTGTCGGAGAGCAACTCTACGGGGACGCTCGCATTTGGTGGCGATCCTTCAAACACTACGGAGTGCAATAGCGAGAATTCCAGCAAGACTTTCAAAACAGGTTCGGCGATGTTGTGACAACACTGCACACTAAGACGCAACTCACAATGGAAGAGCAGGCAGCACATGAATCACTGACCGCCTTCATCACTCAGAAAGTGCAGGTTGTGCGCCGGTTTTACACAGAATTGCCCGAATGAGAAACTCTAGAGATCATGGCCGAGACTGCCAGGCCAGAATACCGTGCAGCACTGATTACCCTGTTGAACAGGACCTTGAAAGACATGATGCAAGCTGCAGCCATGTTGGAAAGGATGCCGGGACAACTGTGCCATGCAGCAGGTGCCACACGATGGCGAGACGAGCAACCGCGCAACCCCGAAAAAGCCACGAGTGGTGATGTGCGAAAGGACAGTGAGAAACCATTCGGACAACACAAGACAAAATTTCAAAATACGCCAAAGCCGAGCAGAGAGCAAGTAAAAAGTGACAGGTTCCATCTTCGGGAACGGAATCTCGGGAAAAGTGCGGGAACCACAAGTTCAAATGTAAAGTGAGATAAGAGCCAACCACTGCCATACACAGTGCGCCAATAATCCCCACTTGAACTGGAAAGAGTAAGAAACCAGCCAGCAGCAGGGAAATGGGAACTGGGGTGAGGAGGCTGGACACTCCAGCTATCCTGTTCCCTCTGCAATGTAAACAACTGGAGCTCATGCAACAACAACTACTAATTAACCAGGTTAGTAGCGCATCGGCGAAATTTATTCGCATCTTGGTAACTATTAACAACGGTTTGTGTCATGGGTTGATCGATGCAGCAGTCTCGCACAATTTCTTTCAACCAAATTTTGTAAAAGATGCAGAAGTCGTGCCTATGCACCAAGTTATCAGGCTAGCCCCGAATGAACATAGCAGTAAAGCAGTAGGAGAAGTGGTAGTGACTGCACGTGTGAGGGATATAAAGATGGCAACAACAGCTGCGATTACCCCAGATATTCGTGAAGATGGAATATTGGGTATTCCCTAGTTAAATGAACAGAAAACTATCATTGAGCCTGCCACTCGTCGCATACATTTTGGTTCGAAAGAATGATGTGCAGTTTATAAATTAGACCATTGCCCATTAGATAGCACACCCACAATAGTTCTCAGTGAAATTGATAATGATATTCCACCACAGCACCGGGCAACTTTCCAATGCCTTCTATACGAATGTAGAGAAGTTTTCGCTCAGTATGGTGCCCTGCGTCGTACTACAGTGACTGAAAACGACATACTGCTAGAGAAAGAGGTGCAGGACATGCTTAGTTACGGTGTGATTGAGCCAACTCAGATATTATGTTAGCTGCTTAAAAAGACAGTTTGTGGAGATTGTGCGTAGACTTCCAGCTGCTCAATCAAGTTATGTGCAGCTCATTACCCTCTTACAGTAATGTAAGAGCCGCACTCAGCTCGCCTGGACAAGCCAAGGTGTTCTCCTAGCTAGATCTGAAAAGCGGTCAATGGCAGGTATTCGTCAAAGTTCCAGACCATGAGAAGACAACCTTCATTATGCCAGACAGAAATCAATATCAGTTACACGCGATGCCCTTTGGGCTGAGGTGTGCACCCGCTACATTTCAGGTAAATATGGTCCGTGTTCTGGATGGCCTCATTAGAAAATTTACACTAGCTTATTTGGATGATGCTATCGTATTTTCTAACAGCTGGGAAGAGCATGCGGAGCACTTGTCACTTATTTTGGAGAGCTTAGCATCGAATGGACTTACCTGTACATGAGAAAAGTGTCATATGGGAAATGTTACGCTTGACTTCTTAGGACATGTTGTGAGCGAGGAAGGGAACAAACCAAATCCGGAACTTTCATTATCATCATTATCAGAGGAGCCAGCACTGCCACTAGAGGATTTCGACATTGTCGTCGGCCGAACGACCCTGAGGATCGAGTCAGCTCTCCGACTTCATGACATTGTCAGCCCGGCAATGTCTGGTACCACCCTGGGCAACACTCCTACAAAAATCCGACTTTCATTCACCACTCCTCAAAACCTGACCTACTGTCAATATATAACTTTTTGCACCTCTGTGTTTTCGTATTATCTCCATTTTGGTGCAACACAAGGGCAACTTTTGCGCTGTACCTATAAAAACGTGAATTTAATCGGCACCCAGCACACACACCAGTTGCAGTTCTTAAAGTAAGACACAATCTTCAGCAATGTTTATGGTATTTTGAAAGATAAGGGGTTTCTAAAATATTGCTGGTCAGTAACTGTGCAGTTCCTTTGGTGCAGGCAGGAACGCTGTCGTGCAAGTTAGTTGCGGCATGTAAACAACATAACACTTGCAAATAAATACTCTGATAAGAAAATAAAACAAAATAAACACTGGGTAATGGAATCTCTCTAGTCCCTTTTATTAGGTTTTAATCAGCTTGAGCCATTAAGCCCTTTTGTGGGGCACCCTGCTTGCATGTCGTACCACATTGCACTGATCGGCACTATGTTGTACGAAGTTGTACTACACTACCTCCTGACATGTGCCACGTTCCCTTACCTAATACTGTTTGTCTGGCCGAGCACCCACCATCACCGAAGCTGCAATGCGCACTCTGCAGACGTGCAGGGTGCCTGGCGAGCTCGCAGTGTGTGAATGTGCAAGAGCATCACTGTCATGCCAGGGGCAGTGTAACTGGCATTTGTCAGGCCAAGTGGCCAGGACTCTGTGTGGCAGTGTAATACATAAAAGAGAACCCAGCACTATGCCAAGTCAAAGGGCTTACGGTTCATGGTGTTCCAGTTCTGTTACATGTTAATGAAGAGCTGTATTTATGTTGCCATTTTGTACCACTAGTGTTTTGTTATCTTCTTTTGTAAATGTTTCTTTTCCATTTTCCATTGTTATACTGTGTTCATGTCAATTTCATCAGTCCTATGTATACATGTATCATCCAGGGTCCTTGTGTGATTAATATGGAATGTAGTTCTTGAGCTTCAACAGGTCAGGCAGATGTAAGTGCAGGAAGTAGTTCTCCACCTTGGTGTGCGAGCGAGTTTCGCCCAAACTGGGAATTCCAGTGTCAGAGAAAAGGAAGATAGGGTTAAGAACTTGGTGTGTTATTTTTGTAAACAGATGGGCCATGTGAAGGCCAGATACCCTGCTTGTGAGAAGGTTGTGGGAAATCATATAGCTAATGTCATGAGTTTTGAGAGGAAATAAGGTTTATTATATGTGCCTGTTGTATTAGCGGACCAGGTAAAGGTAGCTGCACTTGTGGATTCTGGTGCATCTTGTTCACTCATTAACCATGATTTTTGCGAATACTTGTTGATAAACATCCCTAAGGGTCTCTTGCAGGTTAGGAAGAGTGATGAAGTGGGGGTTTCTCTGGCAAATGGGGGTATGATTGTTTCCCTTGGAGTAGCCATAATTAAATTTAAAAGAGAGAACTTTTATTGGAAATTTCAGTCAAGGATAGTTCCTCACTTAGGTCACGAACTCATGTTGGGAGTTTACTTTCTGGGAAAAACCCAGGCATATGTTGATCTGTTTAGTCATGAATTAGAGTTTGCTTTTTGCAAATCTCAACCTGTAGAGTTGATTTCGAGGCAATTTGATTTCCATAAGATAACTTTTCAGTCTGTGTCATCTAAGGATGAGGAGAAATATTGTCAGGAGAAACAGATCATGAAGTTGAAAACGGCCTTTCTGGACTATTTGTAAGTTAATTGAAGCGATGTGTGTTTTTTATTCTAGTGTTTTGTTTATGAAAGGACTAATCTTTCTGAAATAAATAATTGTTTTTGGACACGAATATAAGTACTGAAAATATGTACTCACAGGCAAATGTTAAAATCACTCAGCTTTTGAAAAGAGATCTTCATGAGTATGACTTTCTTTTGCAATTGATTATTCTTACAACTCTCTTTTGCATGTGAAACACTTTTTACTGTCAGTGGAACTACCCGAAATAATTATACCATAACAAATGAAAATATACGAAATATGCCTATTTTTGTTGTATGTTTGTTCAAAACTTTTGTAATACTTCGAAGAGCGAAACAGGCTCTAATTAGTTTAGGTAAAATATACATAATGAGAGATTTCCAGTTTATTAAATTGTCTACTCTTTGATGCCTGGTATTCGGACGATAAAGGGTTAAATTATATTTTGGGGGTGGTGAAGGTGAGGTTTAGGATACCATTACACCCGGTTGGCACCAGATGCCATCAAGGCGACATCAATGTGGATGCTCATTCTATTAACTTCGGGGTTTCGGGCTGTACGCCCTGACCAAACTCCTCGCTGAAGATGATGATGACCTCTGCCCCGTTGATTACTGTCTCCCCCCAACCCAGTTTTTCGACTACGTACCACTGTTGATCTTGGCGGGAAAGTTGCCTAGACATTTAACACTCCCGTACGCGGATTGTCATGGCCAACCACACGCCCATAAGTTTCAGAAAAATACTTACTAACTCTTGCAACAAAGGATGTTTAATGTAAAGCCTGGTTGAGTAGTTATTATGAGGACCTGTCCCCTTACACGCACATAGCAATCGTAAAATAAATGTAATGTCGAACAGTTCACAGACCGATTTATTCGGATTAATTACACCTCCCTCTAGGAGAGCACTGACATTACACTGGGTGGCTATACCAGCCACAACTGTAAAACTGTAAAATCGTCTTATGTCATACAAAGGCTTACGGCAAGGCTTAAGCTTCCTGGGGCAGTGCTACTCACACGGTAAGTGGAGGTGGCTTACCGGGTGATCGAAATGCAGAAAAGGTTACAGAGTTATGTTAAAGTCTATTCTATAGAATGTCCCTAGCAAAAGTTGAAGACCACCCGGCATGCGCTGGACAATGCCGGAGCTCACAACATGCACTTCACCTCCGTCAGACGCTTCTTGCTTACTTAACTCTCTGCCTGACGAACGAGATCGCTGTGGCTTACCTATGCGCCAAAGCAGCACTACTTATTGTCCCTACTTGCGTCTCCTTGCCTAGCATCATGATATTAAATAACAAACATATTACAAAAGTCATAAAAGAACGCTGCAACATAAAATACGTGTGACTCAAATGAACAAAACACTAGATGCATGATAAAAATGATGATAACAATGTAACAATGCACTATAATCACAAGAAACCCCACAGCCAATAAATCCTCTAATAAAGTACAGTGAATAATTTTTAACATAGGCCCTGGACTCATGAGTTCAGTTGTTGTTAGGACGTATTTCACTATCCTCCACCTCGTGGTGTCTGTGGTCGCCATGACCACCAACAGCTGCTCTGCACCGGCGTGCCCTTGCACTTGTGCTGCTCCTAATCGCTCCCATGACCGGGCACATGCTCTGCCCTTTGCTAGAGTGCACGGCCCTGCTACGGTGGGGTCGCAGGTCACCGTCAGACAAACTGTCTTAGGAGTGGGAGCACGTGACACACGTAATTTTAAGCCAAGAAACTTAATCATTGCTGTTTCATAATTTTTCTCTGTTACTACTACCATATGAATTTGTGTTTGTTTCTGCTATTTGTGAAGAAATTCATAAGATATGCTTTATCTAGGTTGAGATTTAATTTCTTTGCAGTAAACCATGCATTAACTCTGTAAATTGATGTTAGTCAAGGTGTCGGAGGGTGGTAACTAGTGCCAAGGTGATGGTCAAAAAGGACATTGGCTAGGTGAGGAGCGGTGAATACAGTTTTGGAATCTCGGTGGAGATAGTTACCCAGGGCGCCAGATATTGTCAGGTTGACAATATCGTGAAGTCGGAGAGCAGCTGTTGACTTGTTCCTCAGGGTCGTTCGGCTGACGACCACGGCAAATCCTCCAAGTGCAGTTGTTGTCTCCTTGTAGAATAAAATTGATAATGACTGAATAACTCCTTTACTTGTTGTGTTGTGGGATATTTGGCCCCCCATATGCCCATACGAAGCACTATTACTTATTACACCGACTCGTGACAATCTCAATCATACTTTCACAGTAAGTTAAACTTTGAGAAAATCGACTGGAGAAGGCTCGTACCTTAAATGCCTTGCGGCTAACTGTTAATAAACCATAAGTGGTAACTCGTCACTGCTTCGATTTATTCAGTTACATGATTACATTCCCATCAGGAAAAGCTTACATTTGGTGCTGCTTACAAACCCGTCAGCTGCGATAATACTGCGAAAAAGACACGTGGTCACATGAAATAACTAAAGTACAATCTAAGCTTACCTAGGTGATGTAAGCACTCGGTAGGTGCGAGGGGCGGTGAAGTCTCGTGAAGCTGAAATACAAAAAAGCTTCCAGTATGCCAAAATACTATTGCTATGAAATGTGGCGATGGCTTTCCGAGCGTGCGAAACACGATCCCTTATGTGATGTGGCACACTCCTTGCAAAGACCAACGACTACTGACTTTCTCCGCGCGGCATGCCAGCCGACTTGGCAGGCTGGCAACCTGCACTGCACTACTTCCTTGCACAAAACATTTGCAAATCGGACACGGAGGGCTTTAGGGCTGCGAAGGCAGGCATCTTTATTAGTTGTGTCCCCTTGCGTAAACTTACCTTGCCCTTTACTTTCACCAATTAAATGACAGAAATTTCACAGGGTCTATTTTCGGATTCCTGTGCCACGTGCATGTGGTCGCGCTCACTCTGCTCTGCACATGCATCGTTCCTTGCCACACTGCTCTGCACTTACGCTCGTGGCACACACACGATACAGAACATGGTGTGGCGGTCAAACGTGCTATGGAGAAGGGGTCAAAGTGGTAAAACTTCAGAATGGTGTGTCTGTTTTTGCATAACATCATTTATCTTATATTTTACTGAGTCTGCAGAGCCTACGATACTAGTATTATCTGCAAATAAAATTGGAGTTGTATCTGGGGTAATGGCACATAGGACTGCAAAAAGATCATTGTTGTTTAGTCTGGTTAAGCAGTATGAAGGAGGCGCATAGTGAACTTACCAAGTGGGTGTTACTTCTACAAGCATACGACTTTGTTGTAGAGCACATCCCCGGGAAGGAGAATAAACTCGCAGATGCACTATCACGAGCGCCGAACCCAGACGTCATTGTGTATGATGATGGTGAGTGGGATGGGATCCTTTCGCCGGAACCGCACGAACAGTTACCCAAGGCACAGGTACATCAAATAAACATAGTTAAGGCAGAGTTTGTTGTGAGCGAACTGTACAAACAAGTTGAGTCTGCACATAATAGTTCCGCATTTGTGCAATCGCAAATGCAGAAGTGTGCACATGAAAATGGAGCATGTTAGATAATCGATTGCAGATGTGTTCTCCAAGGGGCAACAGGAAATGGAGATTGTTTGTACATCTGCCCACTGCCTTGTTTATCCTCTGCCAGCGTGTGAATGCTGCCACTGGGAGAATGTCTGCAGACATGTTGCTAGGAAGAAATCTAGCTCTGCCAGGTGAGTGAGGTTGCCCGAAAAATACTGTGACGTGCAGTGAGGAAGGAAGCGAACAGCAGACAGAAAATCACAGGCAGATACATTGTAAACAACAGGAACAGCAAAAGTGGTATGCGACAGTGTAAGTCCCACAGAGCACGAGATCACCACCCGCATTGCAAAGGTGTACATGCTGACACACCAGCAGTCTGCAGCACGCCAAAACTTTTGTGCATGCCTGGCAGCTAAATGGAGCCATCCACACAAGATCATACAGAGCATAGGATCAACCCCATACCTAGTCCGAGTGGGTTGCGATCAAGTGAGGATGCACTGGGATAACATATGCCTAGTTCCCGTAGACGTCGCCAGAGCAGAAGGGCCCTGTACCTCACAGACCCACGGCAGAGAACAGTCTGGCTAGCTCCATGAGCAAGCAAGTGAGGAGGAATGTGGATTGGCACTTCCCACAGAGAACTACCACCAGTGACACAAGTCTCGCTGATGCCGGACATCGCAGTGTTTAACAGGCCCCTGATTTAAATGAGTCACAGGGATGGGGACGACACAATGACAGAAGAGGTCGTTACCTCAGACAGAGTGGCACATTAGAGCATGCCGCAACCTGCAGTGGAAATGCAAGAGTAGAAAATGTCGATCGCCACAATGCCTGATGGTGATGTCGCTGTTGAGCAGCACGATGGCAGGATGAATGTGGAAGGTGTGTCTTAACCCTCACCAGGACAATCAACAACTCTGGTGTCAGAGAGGGCACATCAGAAGGTTCGCCTTGACATGCTTGACTGCGCATCACCTACCAGCAGCACCGTTCAAGTGCCAACACCACAACTGGTGGCTGCAGTTCTGCCAAGGAGGGCACTAGGGGACGACACTACACCCAATGTCTTGACGCAACCTGCAAGTAATAAGCCTGCCAACCAAAAAACTGGCGAGTAAGTTATAGCTAGGGGATCTCAACAGGTTGATTCAACCCCCCTCCCCCCCCAGCGAGTACAACAGGATTGGGTAGCACCCGCGAGGAGCAATGGAAGGAGCAACACAATGAGTAGGAGCAAGTGGAGGTGCAATGCAACAGTAGGTGAAGCAACATTAGTAGCGATGACGACAGAGATGAGTCGTCCGGCTCTTTGGCCCGTGTCAGTCGCGGAGGTGGAGGCGTCCGCCAGCAACATGCACGACTTGTGGGGGTGTCCCGACACCATGCAGACCACTGAAAAGCAAGATATAGATCGACAGGGATCAACTGTAACAGCTGTCAATGGCACATCATAAGGACGCACTTGGATGTTCGTACCAGCTGTGTCCATGATGGCAGATCAGTAGGCAGTGTGCCTGCTGTCAGCGAAGGTGTAATTGCTGCAAATGGTCTTAAAAGGGGGGTTTGACCTGTGCCGAGTTCCATCACCCCTTAGAACGTTTGCCCATCGTGTACAGCAACAGCGCAGCAGATAGCCACACTGAGCAAGGTAGTGCAGCGAGGTGATAGTGGCCAAGCAGCCACATGCGCTTACGCGCATGAAAACAGGATATACTACCAAGTGCTATTATTTCCCAAAAGTACTTAGAAGGGCAATGGTGGTGACATAAGGTCATGTGTGTGCAAAGGATCACACATAAACATAATACAGAGCCCTAAATCTGAGCATAAAGTGTTATATTCATATTATTTGTAAATGTTCTCATTCTTATGTGTGTTCATCCTCACCTCATCCCACATAGTTTTACAATGTATTACCTAACCTAGATTGCATAATGTTTTATTTGCTGGTATGAGCAGAATTGGTAAGTGGGTAGTATGTTTTGCAAGTGTGATGTGATATAGTAGTTCCGCTTGGCTTGCTTGAGCGGCAATACCAGCACACTGGCCATGTTGGGACTACAGTAGACGCGAAGTATCAAGAGAGGTTGGTCATGTGTACCATCGGTCAGGGTGCCCGGGCAGCTATCATCATTTGTATCAATCAGTAACTTCAATAGACTCTTTTAAGTACAGGAATTATTTTAGCTTCTGCCGCCCAGGACACCACCTCTTACCTTTTGCATTGCCTGGATAAATTTAAAGCACAGTAAGTCACACAAGAGCCTTAGTGCCATTTAACAGTTATACCGCCACTGTCCGGTGAATGTTCGGCTTGTGTGTATAAAGAGTTTCACTAGAGGAATATGAAATGCTGTGCCTAATAAAAATTACAAGGGAGAAACGTGCATTTTTATTCAGGTAATTCGAGAGACGTTTGGGGTTATGCGCCCTGTACATTTCCCGCCAAATGCACGAGTGGGCGAACTTTCATATTTTTTATTATTGCAAGTGTGTTCAGGACTTTACCACTTAATGTATGGGCGTGTGAATAGCCCCGACAATTCATAGCGTAGGACGTGCACCTGTAATTAATAATTCTATAGAGGAGTGATGCAGCAGAGGTGAAAGGATTATTGCCGATGGTCGTCTGCAACACAATCCCGAGGAAGAAAAGTCTTCTCTACCAGTACATTATGGCACTATGTCTGTGTAATGCCTGGTTCTCCAGACTTCACCATTCCTCAAAATCCAAACTGCTTTAAATGACCCCATACCACCATGTTAGCTGGATATGTATTTATTGATCTTGGTGGCAAATTAAGTAATTTAAAACATAAACAATAATTCAGTATACATTTTTATCATGTAAACAAATTATTTACCCATAATGGTTCTCTCTTGAAAATGTATTTCCAGCCTAAATACCAATGATTCTGTTACAACTTACTGTCCTTGTTTCAAGTGATAATGTTTATCCTTTTTCAAGTACGGTATAGTAATGTGATTAAGCTGCTGTAATATTACATTTGACAAAACCACACGTTTTAATACTATGAGACAACTGCTCTTAAATCGCGCTTGCTGAGACATGTAAATTTGAATTTCCCGTGTATACGTCAGTTCATGCCGTTAAGAGTGCTGTTGCGTGTCTGGAATGTTGTTTCCTTGTGTTTCCCTTATTGTCCTTCTACCTTTTGATGTTAGTATTTTCCTATGATATTTTTGTTTTTGGTTCTAACGTAAATAAGAAAAACGGAGTTTAGCTGTTTTGCTGCTAGTTTCCGTTCTTGCATTTATTTATTTGTGTATGTATATTGACGTGGAAAACTAGTAAAATGGGATGCTTGTTAAGTAAGTCGAGAAGAAATGATTATAAAGTATCTAAAGAAGATTCATTTATCAAAAAGAAAGAATATTCGTGGTAAGAGTTCAACAACTCTAATCTGTGCAGTATTAAGTTAATTTATATCATGTAGGTATATATGCCTTACAAAGTTTGCCTTGAACGCATGAAATTATAGCCATTTTGTAATAATAAAGTATAATACAATAATATAGCAAGTATCATGGTACGAAATTCGTTTAATATTTACTAAAGGCCGGGCTACAGTTTATTTATCACAAAACAGCACAGGCACAGAAAGTAGAATACATGTATTAGCATGACACTCGCCACAATCACGCACAAAAATTAGAGCTATATCCTATAATTCCTGTGCGCTGTGCATGGCCAATCAGAACGTAGATACCACCGAGTTCATGTGACAATGAAAATGGCTACAAAAGTATTGAATTTGACGAAGAAGAGCTTGGCGCCATATGAACATAAGTTTGTTTTGATTGAAATTGTTACTATACAACTAATGTATGTTAAAAAAATGGCATAACGTATTATATTTCTACATATTATGATGCGAACAGCAAAGTAAACAGAGCTATCAACAGTAGTTCTTCATTCCAGTCTGACCAACGAACGTACACGCTATTTGCTCTAGCATGGTTTCCTTTCATTTTAAGGCCTTTTTTTTTTTATAAACATCTGTCGTGTCTGTGCGTGTGCGATTTTGATTGTATCTTTCAGATTCGAGCTGTGCGTGGGTTCTGTGCTATCGCATGTTCTGTGTGTGTGCTAAATCAATTGTAGCTCTGCCTTAACTGGAATTTAGATATAATGCCGGCGTCACACAGCCCCGACCAACAAATCACGGCAAGACTGACACGACACTTTAAACTAAGTAACCAATTAAATACAAGATAGATCTGACATAAGACTGACAATTCCGTCGTACGACCAGCAGTTTTGGATTAGAAATGATTTCTATTCTTCGTCGTGTCATGCGGCTTTCTCTATAATAGGAAATATGTAGCTTTAAAGAAAGCAAATAATGGAAATTATTGTATTTAACTCTTATAAATAATAATTTTACCTTTGTATCCATTAGCTACTTTATCACCATCATGTATTCCAAATTTCCAGTCTGCCCACCACCTTTGAAACGAGCGTAGTTGATCAGCGCCTTCTAAATGGATCAAAAAAATTCTACTCGTGTTGCGTCAGTAAACTGTTGGGCTGCAAATTCGAGCAGTCACATTGAAAATGGTCGTCGTTGCGGTTTTCGTCGTGTCATGCTGTGCTCATCGGGGCTATGTAATTCCAGCATAACTGTTATTGTATTTCACTATTGTGAAATCAGGCTCCCACACACTTGTTTACATATCTTTATTTGGACTTTGATTGATAAATATTTGTATTTATTGCCCTT